>JAPMOQ010023642.1:4277792-4432268 GCA_026543055.1 Argiope trifasciata
ATCCTTCAAGAAAGCCGGAGCAAAGAATTGAGTTGCAGGTCCAGATTTCATTAGCAATTCCGACTGCGTAGGTCCAATTGAATACGGATGATTTTCAATCGATTTTATTTCCCAACGCTTTTCGAAGTCGGAGAATTCCGTCCAGGCATTACCCTCCTTCCTTTTGATATAATACTTTGTGACAACACAGCGAAATTTAAAAAAAGGAAAAGCCCCATATTAAATCGAAATAAAATCAGGCGTATATCTTTTTTGTATACTTACACACAGAAATTAAATCAGGATTAAACATAGTGTAGCGGACGCACAGTGGAAGTTATAATGTGTTAGATGTATCATTTATTGCACTTTGACATATTTAAAGGATGGGTTTGATTTCAAAAGATCTGGATAATTGTTCTGCACCATCTTCAAGACATATCTGTGCGATTTGTTACACACCCTTTTCAATAGATAGTTACTTGGCTACAGTGACACATTAATTTGCATATTTATTATACGTAACAATATCATATCTTATCCACATACCATATCCTATACATCATTGATTTTCAGTTTTGCATGCTTTATTGAATGACAGGAAATGAGAGAGAAAACAACGTATGAGACAAAAATTATTGTTGCAGGCTAGGTTTAGAAAGTTTTATCCACAGAATTCACTGCTTTATCTCAAAAAACAGTCAAATGTCTGAAAGGAAACATTAACTCGCAAATGATTCTATATATATTTTTGTGATATTGTATACACAATGTGTAATGTGTACTCATATCATTTATTCTCTATCTTTTAGGAATTGAATATTTCTGGGAGGGACTGCCATTGACATGTAAGAAAGCAAAGCAAATGGCGATTACTTTTTCCTGGAAATTCAAGGAAAAGCTTCACAAGGATTTTAAATATTATGGTTAAATTTGATACAAAAATGTACAATCGTGTGAATTTTCTAGAAAAAAAACCGCACATTGGTTAAAAGCAACAGAACTTAAAAGATAAAATTGGAACTATCCAAAAACTTTTAGAGCAGTAGTTGTCCTTTGTGATTAAGCAGCAACACACCAAACTGAATTATATTTCTGTCATCAGAGAATTAAAGAGACATGTCAGTTTCACTCTCTTTATTTCCACTACTTTAGATCTGAATGTCTCTTTACGAGCTCATGAAAACCGTCGAAAAGGGTAATCTTGGATAAGCAATGTATAAATCTAAAAAGGAGATGCAAGTAATGCATATCAGCAAACTTTAACCCTCCAACTGCAATTCGTTTAAGGAATTTAAGACGGTCAGTTTTGGGTGATTTTATTCCTAAAATGGATGATACACAGGAAATAAGAAAGTGTATCCCTTTCCAGAGCTCATTAGTTGTCCTTACATTCGTTTGTTGGAGGCATTTCATTTCAAATCTTTTTTCCCACTTATTTTTAACCATGATATTTTATTTTTTATTAGAAACTTGTATAATTATTGTTCGTATGGCTAGTTCAATTTTATGGATTATTTACAGTTGCTACACCTCCCCGGTTCCTTGATTATCGGTGTATATTGTAAAAGTAAATAAAATGCTAAGGTCATCCGCATCTCTTTCAGCTAACCGGTATTTTTATAAAATTGACGTTTCCTGATGCATGCAAAAATTCGGGAAGGGTTTCCATATCTTAGAATAGACAGCATGCATCATACAATGTACACTTGTTGGAGGTAAGTCTATTTTCTGCTATAACTCTTGTGACATCCACATGCTAATATGTTAACTTCCCTCTATAATATCATTTAATCACATTATTATAGCGTTTCATATAAATAACAATTAGCTTCGTTTCAAAATAATTTATATCCACTGTAAAATTTACTTTAAAATAACGATTTAAAAAATTTGAAGCTGGAGGATAAATACATTTTTTTTTTCGAATGATGCCAGTACCAAAACTCAAAATGAGTTTTTTATGGCAAGCATACTATTATAGATTAACTGCTTCCAATAGGATTACCAAAAGAAATGATTTTTCGTTAGTCATATTTGCAATCAAATTTACTTTAATTTAGCAACGAAATATTTGTAAAACAAAATTTTTTGCGTATTAATACCCTTTTCCTAAATAAATTATTAATTTTGGAGGTAGGGGGGTATTTATTCATTTATTTCCAACGCTGTTATTATTATATTTTCCTAATTGCTGTGATAACGACGAAAAATCGGTAACGTGAATGCAATATTAAGAACCTCAAGTCTTTGTATAATGCTCTCAAAAAGTTGTTCTGTACACGTAAAAAATTAAAAAAAAAAAAACAGCGTACGTTAATAACGCAAAAGTAGAAGAGAAATATAGAATATGATTATTATTTCGTATTGTTAATCTGCATATATCTGTAAACAAAAACATCTGATTAAAAAGTTAAGATAGTTATCAATACAAATATTTTCAAAAACTGGGACCTTACATTGATATAAGATTTATTTCCATTCCCTTTCCCTAAAATGGGGGATCTATAATGTGTATTAATTCGATTGCCAAAGTATTTTAAATTTTAGATGTCATGCTTTTAAACCGACATCACAATATAATAATTAAAAGCTGAATGCAATTCAGCCTTATTACTACAAGCAATTATTACTACAAGAAACAGCTTTTACATCTTAGTTTTCAGGATGCTAATTAATGCTGTAAAGTAAATAAATTTAAAAAAACTCCAGTAAAATTTCTTTCAGAAATAACTATTTTAGATCAGTAGGTTGAATATCGAATTTACGTTTAAGATCTTTTCAGGTGTTTTGAATAAATCACCATCAAACATTAGGTAAAAGCCATTTAATTTTGTAATTGATTCTTCATATGAAACTCTTACAAGTTATTTAGTATTTTACTTTCAAAATTTATATAGAGGTTATTTAGATTATGACTCCGTTTTGTAGAGACACGAAATAGTGCAGTTTCTTTCTGTAGCTGCTTCTGTTTTGACATGGAACTCGTGATTGTAAAATATAGTCAAATGGTAGGGGTAACACCTAAGTCTGCATCCCCACTCTTTGAACTTTCACATGACGCCAACGGGAGGATGTTGCATTTCTACGGACTGAATACGCATCAGGCTCACATTAAGTGATTTTTTAGACGATGAAATTGGATCTTAAATTAAATGTTCTTCAGCCAAGTCTCCTTTGCCATGAATTTATTTGTTAAAAAGTATATGGCAGGGCTTAGAGACATTAACTTCTAACAATCATCGAAATATTTTGTATCTGTTATAAAAGTCCGTTGCTCATTTATCATTGTTGCAGTTTAATTCTGTAATCGTTACAAACGGAAGCCTACATGATTTATTTTTCTATACGCGTGCAATTTTCTTTAAAATCATGTTTATTGGAAAAAAATCTTCAAAAAAAAAGATATAGTTAGGTATGAAAGAGCAATATAAAATGGGAATACTATTTTCCTCCCTCTTAACATTATCGATAATGAAAACTTCTAAAGCTGAAAATTAATAAAGTAACATCCTCAAATAGTTCAAGTGCAGGAGACTTTTACAAATAACAAAATGTATAGGTGTTGTAATACCTGACAAAAAAAACCATTGCAAATTCAGTCAGGCTTGAAGTGAAGAAACCCTCTGGCTGTTTTACCACCTTAGAATAAGAAATTAAAAGATTACACTAGAATTTACTTTGACGAAGGAGCATTAATACAAACACTAGGAATGCAACACCATGGTATGAATCCAAAGTAGACAGTTGCAACCACTGCCCTGGAGTGAAATGTTGAGAAATTATAATATTAGTTTACGCTCATTGTAGACAAGTTTCTTCAAGTCTCCACCGCAAAAGATCTATCTTTTAAAAACTAAATTATTGTACTTGGGTGAACTTGAACTTCGAACATCATCCCTCTTTTTTACCACCTCCGTCATTGCGGGGCCCGACTATATTCCTCCGTTGCCTTCTGGCCATATAAAAGTGGAAAAAATGCCGGGTAATAAGAGGGTACCCAAGTAATTAGGCAAATTCAGATTCGCTCCCTTCAAGTGATAAATGTGCCATTCCCAACAACTGAACTTACAATGACATAGAATTAGAAGACCACTCATTACCACCTCGAAAAGCAGTTTGAATTTTAGGAAAGCGACTTGGCAATCAGGACACGTACTCAACAGCCCTCGCCTCTAATGGCGCTGTAGCTCGCCAAACACTTCCACTATTCGAATAACCCTAAAACGCTTTAGGAAACAATAGCTGATGAGCTTCAATTTTCGTAAATGAATTCTTTCTTTGTTCGTGATGGCTACCGTGCGATGCTGTGTTCTCGATAGCATTATCTCCCATTAACTTTCATCATACAGAAATATGAATTGGCCTTTCGTCAGCTCCTAATGCTCTTAGCGGCCATGATCTTCGGGAATTAATCCGATGAATGTTATGTAATGCGATTGATGGATCCCACCGTGAGGACGTGTTAGGTGTGAGTAATCGCTACTCCAAGTCCATTAGACGAACCATTATTTCCTACAGGCCGGGGTGTGAACTGAAATAAAATAGTTGACTGCGAAGAGGGGATCGGTTGGTCTCGTTCAAGTGGTCACAGAATGACTCATTGGCTCGTTGGATCGGCAATTTGAAACAGCAATAAAAGAAATTAAGACTCGAAAGAAAAAAATTGAACCAATTAATGCTTCCAGTTGTTAAAAAGCTTCACTTAAATGAATATTATTCTAAGCATTTTGTTCGGGGGTTGCTACGAATGATAATTAAATCAAATATTTGCGTTATAACCAATTTTCTGGACTTCCCACCTTTTTGAAAAATAAAATATATTTTTCCGACAAAACATTTGTTATATTTTCCTGGTACTTCATGATACTATATTACAATAATTCTCAATCTATGAAAAATGCGTCCTTCGAGGGGTGAAAAGTAGAAGAGAAATGAGAACGAATTGTTAAAATCAAAATGAAAAAATATATGTAAATTAAAATCATTCATACTGCAAAATAAATAAACATCTTTAGCTAACGTAAAAAGGATTTTTTACATTTTAAAATAGTAACTACAAAATTTGTTTGAAGGGAGCACCTAGATTATTAAAAGATCTGTGAATGAGAGAAGCTATTAAAACTAATATGGAAGGAAAGCTCTCAAATACTTACACGACTAATAGCTACACGATATCCTGTTCTTTTAAATCTTAGATTACTCCTTGCATCAGACATAACTGAAGTTTCACCTAATAGATATCCCAAAGGATCAAAATGCTTTGCCAAATGTTCACGTCTTTTTATAAATAATACGATTTTTTTAAGAAGATCAAATCAGTTGGTTTTACCAAAATTTGTTTTTTCTTCCAGCTCCAAAAAAGAAAATGAAATTGAAGAAACTTTCTGCGTTTTGGATAATATAATTTAAACTTCAAATGATTGAATCAGTTCAACCTTCTGATATTCTTCATTAAGTTTTTCAGACTGAATAAGAAGTAAGGAAGGATAGTAAGGCCCGCTGTTCAATAACATGTAATTAAAATTCCTGGTCAAATCGGCTTTAAAAGTAACCTATCTTATAGTTCATATTCTATTCCCTTATGAAATAGAAGCCCAAGAATGTAATTGAAATATACGAATTCTCGATCTTTAACTAAAGTGTGGAAGAATTTTGTCTTCACTGGCACACATCAGTTTTTAGATATTTTCACCCCTTCTTTAATTACATGAAAAAGTTCTGAACCTTTGTTTGACAGACTAAGTTCTACCATAAAAATCATGACTTCCCCTTAAGAAAACTATTCTTGTGTTGACAATGTTATAGATATTCAGTTCCACCTGCAAGTTAAGAGTACTAAATATTTTCATCTCAGGAAAAATATCAGAAATTGCTATGACTACTGATTCAAAAATATTTTTACTCTGAAACACGCATCTTCGTGCTGGTTTCAAATCAGAATTTCCAAATTTCAAAAATCAAATCAAAATTTCCTTTCTCGGTAACGATTAAAGCTTTTCATATTAACTACAGTAAAATACCAATTATTGTCACAATTAATAGCAATTTACATCAATGGTACACCAAAATATAAATAAAGTAGTCAAATAAAAAAATATAAAAATTGAAATCAGCAACATACCTTTTTTGGCCGCAGACAGCACTGAAATATTCGGAATATGCATTATTTCAAATACTAGAACCATTTTTTTTTTTTTTTAAGCAAGCTTAGTTTTGAAATCAGCAGTTTCAAGATATAATAAAACTGTTAAAGCTTTCTTGGGAACTGAAAACCAAAATGTTTTGTTGGGGTTAAGAAATGTTATTAATGACAACTCTTGTTCTTATTATCTACAAATGTTCAATTGAGAGTGAAATACAAGTTTTGAAAACTGGCCAGTAAGCGAATGATTAAAATGATAAATTATTCTTCTGGGAGTACTGAATCAGAGATGAGTCGGTCTCTGATTTGGATCTAAATTCTGACTTGCGGATGTATGAATGAGCTCGACCGCTCCTTAAAAAGGGTTGTGTCGTGTGTGTTCGAGCAAAGTCGTACTTTCACTTTAACGGTACTCGTTAACAACGAAAGGCGCACACTCTGCCTTAATTTGAAAGATCTACTCTCATTCGGCTTGGTATGACCAAGTGGCCTTAGATTAGAATTACCCTTTAAGTACAATTCCTGAGTATGATTAATGCATCGAATTATTGCATTTTAAAACTTATTATCTAAAATTAATCCATTGATTTACAAATTTACTTAACTTTCTATTTAGATGACACATCCTCTTAGGGACATTTGTTATTTCAATTCCTGAAATAATTTAAGGGCATTTAAAATATTAAGGCGTTTCTAAGCAATTTTTGAGTTTTAAATTTCTTAACAGTTTCTTTTAAGTGAAAATTTGAAACTAAAAATTCAATAATGTAATGCTCTTGTCAAAAACGTCCTTGCATGTGAAGGGATAAGCCATTCATAGCTGTTATGATCCAATACCAAAATAGACGCAATGATTTGTTACAAAATCCATCAACATCTCATATGTTTTAAGGGCTCTTTGCTGAATCACTACGACAAACACATTTCCAAAACAGAAAAGTTTACCTTATTAAACAATAGAAAAAACAACACAGTTAAAGGGTAATTACTTTGAAACAGAAGAAAAAATTTCAACCATGGTCAAAGCACAACACGTCGCCTGAATCAACAGTTTTTTCTCTATTTTTTTTTAACTTTTTGTATTTACAGGAGGGCATCTGAACTCAATGGATTTACTTTCGACCTCACTAACGAGATTTTCGGATCTTTGGTAGAATCAAGCTGCATATATGCGTTCCTCTAATCAAAAAGCCAAGGTTTTGTCATATAAAAATACCCTTATTACAAAACTGGTTAAATTTTCAGTTCACTAATTAAATCAGTAAATAATGTATTTAAATAATCAAAATAAATTCAACATGTGTTTGCGTATTGTCTATATCATTTCCATCCAAAAAGAAAGATCGTGGTTTAAAGAATTTAATTTAGAACAGGTTATGAAAGACAGATTCTTATTGTATTACTTGCTTGCAGTTGTATGAGTTGATAGCTCATTTCCTGTTCTGTTTTGATTTCGCCGAATGTTGAGCTCCCCAATGTTTTCGAGAACGAAATGAATTTTCATTTAAAAAAATATATTAGTATTTAGAACTGGAATGAGCAAAATTGATTTTAGCACAAAAGTATAGCGTACTTTTAGAAAATAAAAGAAATTATAATATTTATTTTTTTAAAAATGCGATACTACAATAAAGCCTTTATAGAAGCATGAACCAAATGATTTTCAATAAAAAACAAGAATGCACGTACAGATGAATGATATTGTTTTAACTTTTATAATAACTTGAGGAATGGTCAGAAGAATAAATTAAATATTCAATTTCACTGAAAATCTTGTATGCACGTTGATTAGAGCATGTTAAATCTTTTAGGGCTTAACGTCCCAACCCCCAACTTGACGTAGAAGTTAAGGGAGGGGCATGCTAGGTCATGTATTATCCTTGACATTCAAGCGCAATTTAAAATCACGAGGCTCTTCTCCAAATAGTCCTGGTGTCACGTTAAAATTGATAGAAGCTATTATTTTCATTCGATGTAATTTTCCAAACTTGCTTGCTGTAAAAAGCACCTTTTTTGTCGTTTTACAAAAGAAATTATTAACAGAATATTTTCTTTAAATATTTGTGCTTATGATTTTTTTTTTCATTCAAGCCATTTGATGACTCCTTAGTTTTACATTTGTTTTCATTGCCCTGCTTCATTTCATAGTTAATTTTGTATAGTAAAATATTACGCCTTTTCGCTCTTTTTAGAAACAAAACCAGCAGCTCAAAGTCTGTTCAATTTTAAATACTTAAGTCTGAGCAAAAAGTTTTCTGTCGTCTCAGAAAACAATTTAAATCTTCACTGATAACCAGTTCTCACTGAATATCTACGTCGGAGATTAATAATGTCATTTAATCCTTTTATGTCATTCTTTATTTTTGAGATAACCTATGCTATGTTTATCGATTTCAGAAAGCCCCAAATTTTTTTCTCGCACTCTCCAAATTTGAAACATGTATAAAAATTGAATTGCGCCGAGTAGAAAAGTTCTAGCAATTATCTTATAAACGTTCAAACACACTAATTTCTTACTTTTTTCATTATGATTGTACTAGAGATAATCTATTCATGGCGGCTTATATAAGCGAGTGCATATGTCTGAAAATGATGGAAATCATCTTCTCACACTTTCCACTTGTCCCGATGTGAAAGGACGCGTTTTTCCATTCCATCATACAAATCATACTCTTCCGTGGAAAAATAAATTGAAGTTTAGTATTGAAACATATCTTATTTCCAATCTCGCATCTTCAAAATTTGTTTAATTGAAATTAAACTAAGAGATTTTATTACATATATATATTTAAACTAAGCCGTCAGAAGTAATCCTTGAAAAGGCTTTTAGGACATGTCAGCTATTTTCCACCCTATGACGTTTATCGATGCTTAAAATGCAGTCATTATTTTAAAACGATGCCGTTAATTTAATATATAAGCTTTAATATCCAAAATGCTACAGTGTTAAAGATAGTCTATACGTTAAGCCACGGTTAAAGGACAAAATAGGCAGTCAGTTTATAATTTATTGCCCTAATTTTCTCTTGAAAATTATGAGGATATTTATGTCACGATATTATTTTTAAACATGTCTCTCTTTTTTTAATGCAGACTTAAGACGTATGGTCTAGAAAACTCTGCTGCTGTTACCTAAACTATTCTATAGGAGAAAATGCATGTTTTAATGCGACATATGAATCTAATAGCTTGTTTTGTAGCTACATTAAAACTGCATTTTGGAAGAAGATGTAGTTTCGATTCGTCGTCAGGTAATGGAGACCATAACTTTTGCCATCATTTTCTCGAAGCTTCCAACCAGCTGTGAGACATTTGATTTGGATACATGTGTCGATCTACAGTGAAATCGGTCTCGAAGCCAAAACTGTCAACAATCCAAAAATATTGTCAAAATTAATTAATCAATTTTAAAATAATTTTTCATTTAATCATACAAGACTTGTATTTTAGTTTGGAGAATAGTAATTACAACTGAATTATCAAGCGATAAATCACAGAGGAACATAACATGCTATTCTGTGTAGCATTATAATTTTTCCCCAAGTTAATTATTCGTTTTAGTTGCATTTTAAGACATATTGCAACTGGAAAAACCACATGTGTTAATCTCAATTAACTGTCAAACAAATTGAAATTATAAAAATGGAATCAATTGAAGTATCATACTGCCATCTAACGAGAAAGCAGGGAACAAAACGGTTAAATGGATTAAAAGAGACGATAACAATTCTTCGGCAACATCTGAGAAATTAATTTAATTATCAGGAATCCTATGGTTTTCAGGAATTTTAAAACTAAAAAAAAGAGAGAAATGATGAATTGTATATACATATTCTTGTTAGTAATTCATTTTAAAAAGCACAAGAATAATTTACTGAAAAACCTCCAGAAATTTCATACGCATATGAATACTTACGAAATATATTATTTCTGATAAAGCTCTTCTTGCGAATTTAGTATAGTTCTACCATTAAGCATAGTTATTCCATTAAAGTGGCTGCTACAAAGTGTACAAGAGAATTTCGAAGAACGCTGAATGATTTGTTTCGGTCTTAATTAAAATCGCACTGATGGAAATTTTGCTTTCTTCAACTATTTTTAATGTTGTCTTTGGTACTATTGGTTTATTCTTAATGTGCAATATCTTCTAAGTACTATTAATGGGTTTTTTTATGTTTAATTTAAGTCTGCAATGTTAAAACAGGTGCTTTTTTTCCCATACACTTTTTTTTTACTTGTTTCATGTTTATTAATATGGAATTTTTAAATTAACTTTTTTTAATGCTTATTTCCTACTGAAATATAATTTTGTAACTTTCTACAATGTTGTATTGTCGATGAAAATATATGATTTTAATATTTTCAGAATTTGATTATTAGTTAACCAGAAGATTTGGCTAAATTTTAATCCAATTCTATTGGTCCTATTAATTATATTGCCCTAAAAAGAAACTGGTTTCAAGCCTTTTTAAAATTAATAATACTAGAATATAAATTTAAATGTAAAAAAAGTTGGAAATGAATAAAATAAATTTGCCTTTTAGAATAATAATGAGATTGTTTAAAAAATAATATTAATTTATATATATATTTTAATATTATAATCAAAATAATATTAATTTTTTGAAATTAATAACGCAAATTTTTAATTATAATCAAAATTTATTTTAAAAAGCAAATAAACCAAAACAGCATGTATAAACTATAATATTATAATTGAAAGTTTTTTATGCAAATCATATTTAGATAAAGGGGAAAAAACTAAGAATCTCTTATTTCTTAATAATGTTTTACTCACATTTCATAATCCGATTCATATAATGAATCATACTAGCATTGAAAAAATGTCGCATTTATTCCACAAAAGCGCGTTAATTTTTTTAATGATAATTTTTAGCGAGGATTATATGGAATAATAGCTGTCACTCAATTTCACAATCACAATCTCGTTACAGCAGAAATTGTTAGATTTCTTTAAGCTAAAAATTATAAGAAGTAGTTCGTAGGATATTTTAATGGTGACATGGGAACAAGTTGAATATAAATTTTAAAAAATGCTTTATTACAGTTATAACTAAAAATATAAACGTGGAAGGGAATAAATATTAAAAATCTGTTGCCATTTGTCTTCTCTTCGCCACTGATAATCAATACTTTTTTCCACGCACATTAAGTGGCTTTGAATAGTTTGAGTCTATATCCTCCAATACAAGTATTGCTTTTTAGTTCTGGCTTATTTTTTCGTGGAACAGTAATTGATTTTCACACTGAAATTACAAATAGAATACATGATTCACAAATAACTTTATAATTGTATCAAATCGGTGAACATTTAATTGAAAAACCATATCAATATTATGAAAAATAAATTAAATACTAATAATAATCGCACGCTCATGTAATTTTTAAATGGTTGTAATGATGTTCTATTTATAGTTTAAAAAATATAAATTAAAGAACTCCGTTAGACATACTTCGAAATTAAAAACATAATATTTATTATGTTTTCATTTATAGAATGGGGAAACATGCTTATTCCCGTTTAAGGAATTAACCATAACATTATTTCCGAAATTCAATGTGTCATACCTTTAGGAAAAATATAACTTTTTAATTTTTTTTTCAATATTCTATTCTCTAGAAAATTTGTAAAAAATTATAATTAATTTAAATTTATTATAAATAATAAAGAATAGTATTTATAATAAATTTAAATTATTTATAATTATTAAAAAATTAAATTTATAATTGAAAATTTATTTGCACGTTTCCTATGATGTTTGATGGCCTTTGAAAGTTAAAAATTACTTAATCTCAGTTCCTCTCAAACATTTTGATCATTCTGCAGATTATTCTAAAAGCATTTCTTTATTAACAGCTTTCTCTATCATAATATGCCGTGGCGCCATCTATCAACAAAGCATACAAACCTATTTTTATCCATAAATTGCAGCCGTGCAGTGTTTATTTCTGAAAATAAGAGAAATATAATAGAGCATTTGATGAATAAAATGAGACTTTTCATTTTGTTACATTAGAATAGGCATTCTGAATGCTAACTTATGATTACAATATTCATTGATTTAAAGGTGTGATTTTTAACTGCAGTCACAGATAACCGTTGAGTTATGTGGTATTAGCATTTAATTATTATATATTAAAATGCACTACTTTTTTGTGTTATTTATTAGATTCAATTCGATTCCTTTTTGCTTTTCTGTGTTAATGTAAGCTTCAAGGAAATCTACTATGGTGTGATTTCTAGTAAGTAGGGGGGTTTTCTGTGAGTGATCATTAGTCAATTCTGAAATATCACCATAAAAGGCTATTATAATCAAGCAATTATAATAAAGGCACCCTCCTTTATAATTAAGAGTAACGGTTTATGGAATATTCGAAATTATCTCTCAAAGGATTACCAATTGGTCACATTCTGGTGCTAAAGGATGAAATTTCTTTCAGCCATCGATTGAAAAGAAAGGTCTGACAGTTTATATTAATACCACAGCATACATTTGTATATCTAAATATTTAAGAATTATTAACATTTTGGGGACTAATATTCTAGAGAACGAGAACGCATATTTATGAGCATCCTAGAACTTATTTAATTAATTTTCATCACTTTTTTCTTTTCCTGAAAATTGCAAATATTTTTCTAAACCAATACAATCAGAAAAGAAAAAAAAAAAAAAAAACTTTTGGCATTTGCGAATGATGCTGAGATGATTATTAATTCTTTCTCATAAAATATAATTCATCACAGAATAATTCTTGATTTCATTGAATCATTCATCTCATTTCAACTTGAATAATAACATGCCATATTTAATTTTTAATTTCAGGTGATGTTTTTTACAATAGCCGTTTTCTGAAGGGAGATTTCAGTGACTATTATAATTTACAGAGTCTGATTTTCTATTTCGGTATTTTTTTTTTTCTTTTAAGTTTTGGTTTTATGTTTGTTTTATATAACACTGTTTTTTGGAGAGTAAGACTTAGATTTCTTTAAAGCAAAAATTTCTAACATTAGGATGAAATTTGAAGTTATGAATGCTTTTCATTGAGAATGCTGTTTGAAATAAGCATCAAAAATGTTCGAGTATATGATTTGCATTCAAACAAACATATTAGTTCAAAGATAATGAAATTTTAAATTTTAAATCTCAGTTAAATCTTCATCCTTTATATTTAATTGCGTTAAATAATTTTTCCGCTCGTGAATATTTTTATAACAGATTAAATAACAAACACTATTCGTTATATTCAAAAAAGCAACTTAAAAATATTAATTTAATTTCCCTACCGAAAATCCCAAGCTTTGAAGATCAATTCAAAGCTATAAAGTATTCTTCAGCTCCCTTCAGAATGAACTGAAAACACAATTCTCTCATCCAACAATTAATACTCAAAACGGCATGAAAACATAAATTCATTACTTTCAATTAAGTTTAACAATAAATAAATAGTAGATATTTGTATAAAAATTCATTAAGTCACTGAAAAACTAATCTTCTGTATCAGTTTAAAATCAACAAAATGCAACTCAAATTTAAATTAAAGTCACATATATTTTTAATTAGTCATAAAATTTCTAAGCCAATGTTAAGCATTCTTGACAAACTCGTAGAATATTGATATTGTTATTATTTATTCGAATCATTTTTCCATTTGTTCACCATCTAAATTTATGACTGATTTAATTTAGTCAGTTTAACATTTTTTATAAAGTTACTCGAAGGCAATTTCCAGATAACCTGAAAGTTTTGAACCGTGATCAATTGATAAAAACGATCCTTGAATTGGAACCATATACTCCAGACTCCCGCGTCACAACCAAGTGAAGATGTTTGATTTTGACGATAATTTCACGTCCACATATTTCACACACATGGCTGATCTTCTGTGAAATCGGACCTCGAATTCATCAACTTCCTATTTTGAGAACTAGTCTTTATCATTAAGCCAACATGGCTGGAAAAAATTCTTGGAAAAATATTTTTTCTTAATTATGTAAGCATATTAGCAAGTAATTCTATTCAAAGTTACGATGAGAAAAAGCAGTTGATCGAGATGCTGAGATATATCTTCAGCTGCAGCACTTAATATATTTATTTGGTTATAATTCATGAACAGAAGAGCTTCGTTCAATTTAATTAGATTAACTTCCCTCGACGAAATTATACAAGAGCTGTTTTAAAGAGTAATCAAATGAAGAAATCAACAACTCAGTCATTACCTCCTTAATTAATTTTCATATTACATAAGGGAGAAAACTTATCTCAATTTGATTCTCCTGTTTTTTAACTACATTGTATAAAGAAAGAACGGCCCAAAAAGAAGGCATTTGAAGCTCAAGTCAAAAATATTCATTATAAAAGTTTGATTCATAATAGCAAAGCTTTTTTTTTTTTTTTTTTTGCACCACTTCATATAAAATTCGGCTTTATAAAACTATGCGTTAAAACATTACCAAAAGGGAAAATCTGTAATGCTTTTGAGACCACCCCTCATGTTTATCCAAAATAAAAGGATATTTGTAGGACCTATTCATCACCAAAATGAAGAAGAATGGAATTTTAAGGTGAAATGGAAACAAAAATAAATAATAATAATAATAAAAACTTCAAACTAGAAGAAACTGGCTTTCTTGGAAATCAAATAAACCAAACTACAAATAGATTGTAGGAGAGGTGTAAACAAATTCAAAGATATCAATGCGTAATATGAACTTAAATTTTGATTTCATCATTCACATCTGGATTATTTCCCTGATATTTAAGTGCAGTTAAAGAGAAAGATTTCGCTGAAACATAAAGGGAATAGAAAGGTGATATGGAAGATAAAATATTAGCATGATTGCCGAATACTAAAGTATGCTCAGAAGAGTCGACCCCTTGCTAGATCATTAGGGGGAAAAAAAAAAGATAAATTTTGAGAAGTAGAGAAAATGCAGGAAGTTTAACCTTTTTCTCGGATTTATTTAACTCGTGGCAGAGCTAGGATATAAATGTAAAATAAGTATTTATAAGGAGATAAAATAAAAATAGCTCTGCCAAAATATTTGATTTTCTCAAAGCATGAAATCATTGTAGGAAAATACCTTAAGAATTAGAAGTAGGGGACTATTTAATTTTCAGTATCAACACAGAAAATTACATAAGTACTAGTTATCAAAATTAAAGCAATAATCAAAAAGTACTTTTTTTATAGATTTGTTTATTGAATCTTCAGTTTCAACTTTTATTTCTTCTGATGTCCATAGATATATTTTTGGTAGAGTTAGAACATTTTTCAGATGAAAAGATTATTCCTCTTAGATCTTCAAATTTCTTGCAAACTTTAGAATATTCAGTTATTCGAATTTCACTGTTTTGATCACATGTCTTGCTTTTTCAAAATAACTTCATATGTTTTTAGTTATTTGAATTTTTTAATTAATATATTGTTAAATACTGGAAATTGACAAGATCTTGATTTTCTTCCAATTTGTTAATTTTCCCAAACCCTCAAATGTCTTGTTAATGCTTATACTTTATATACTTCTTTTGAAAAAAGTAAAACGGACATACCTAATTACAGTAACTGTTTATACAGTTACAAATTCATTTGTTTCTGACTGGCATAGTCTTGATCAATATTTTAACAGTTAGCATATTTTTAACACAGTATATAATGTCTCAGTTCGAAATTATGATAGATCAATCTCACAATTCTGAAAGTAAGCACATGACTAGGCTATTAAAATCGGTTCCCTATTTTTTGAATTTCCACATAACACCAATAAAAAAAAAGAGAAAGAAACTTGAACCCTATTTTCCTGGACAATACTTTGATATTGCACCAAATTATTCAGTAAGAATTTGGAGAAAAATAGAATTTTGAATATGATAAAAGAGATGGTAATAAATAAATGTGTACCTATGCAAATTTAATTTTATATGATTAATTATTCATCTCCGTTGCAAGCAAATATTATTGTATAGAAAAAATAAATTACAATGGAATAGCAATATAATGAGTCTTAGTGAACGAGAAGTTTTCATTACTTCTTCCCTGCAATTTAAATCGGGGATAATTGCAATAGAAAAGGTAGGAAGTGACTCTATGGATGATTTGGAACCTAATGACAAAGTAGAATGAAACTTGCAATTACTTTTCTATTCATTAGCTTCTAGGTTTCCGAACTATAAAAATGATTTTCTATTGAAATAATGCCTAATCATATGTCTGCTTAGTTTTTATAAACATTTTAAAGAGGGAAATATTTATGTTTAAAGTCAGAAAAAAAAATTATGATCTAATTCTCTTTTCTGCTAAGTAAGTAATATTAATACTTTTAATATATTATCCTTTTGAGTTCATTTCTTAATGCATATTTGTAAAAACTATTTTCAATGCCTAGTGTTCTACACATTAATTATCTATAAGTTGCTATTACTCATTTCAGAAACACGACCAGTTTAAATGTTATTGATATATATAAAAAGCCATTTTGCTATATTAATAGATATATTACGTTTCGCACTATCTCATACCTTTTTTCATTCACAAATTGCTTTAAAATGCAGAAGAAAAACTATTCAGTAAAAGCAAGTCAAAAGTCTATATGATTAATAGCATGTTCACAATTCCTTTTTTCAATAAATTTCAATCTAATCATTCAAACTAAAATACGTTTTAAAAAACAGATACGAATCATTCAACTGATACTGAAATAAGTATCATAAATGAATATACAATTGATTCAAAGTCCTTTTTTTATTTATTTTGGATTAAAAAAACTGTACGAAGAGTGTGTCTGCCATCTGAACTGGTGCATTGCTTGCTCAACGGTGAACATAATTCTATTATCCTTACTAAACATTTAGGATTTTTTATCGTCAGGACTTGAAAAATTCTTCAAAAATGCTAATTATTTATTACTATTATTTCAGTAGCTTTAATAAAATATCTACGAGGTGTATTTAGAAAGTAAGTACCATTTTAGAAAAAAAAAGGGGGGGGGGGGACAGTAAAAACTTTTTCAAGCTAATTTTATTTTTACGTGAAAGAGCATATATAAAACCATTTTTCTACGTAGTTTTCACCATTGTTTAAACACTTGTCATTGTGGGTTTATCAGTTTTTCTATACCTTCTTCACAGAAACTTCCTGAAAAACCCATTAGGAACATATCTTATGATAACCTAAGCGGCCTGTAATAATTTCGTACAAATAGTAAGTGAAATTTACAGAAATTCGTCTGGAAAAGTTGTCATTGAGTAACATCTATTTTCATGGATTTTTTTCTTAACTTTCTTTATCAGATCATTGTTGACAATAGAAGGCCGACCACTGTGAGCCTCACAGTGGACATTTGTTCGACCTTCATCAAACATTTTAACTCACTTTCATACAATTCCATCACTCACCGTGTCTCCACCGTAAACATCTTTAACTTGACGATAAATTTAAGCCAGTTTTAAATTCGAATTACAGCACGTATCTCAAAGTCGGTGGGATCAGTAATTTTCTTAAAACATTTTAAATGTGTATGGCAAACTGAAAACACAACGTAGAGCTACCAAACTGGTGTCAATTGAAAGCCAGAGAACAAGAAAGACAAGTACGCATGCGTGGAACGCCATCCGCAGCTTTGAGACGACGATACAATGAAACAATATTCACTTTCCGAATATGCCTCGTATCAAACATTGATCATATAATTAATAATTCTATCTTTTAGTCTGAATCCAAGTCGAATGCCATTACCCCTCAACCTTCTTTTTAATACTAGGTGCATGCACATCATGTTTTCATTCATAATCAATCATTCAACGATTAAGTTTGTCAGATATCTAAAGGATAAATGGGAGAGTACATATCACTGTCTGGATAATTACAGAAATGGTGAAGGGGAGAAGACGCACAGATTATCTTTGACAAACTATCGGTTCGGCTCTTGTATTTAACACGACCATCTATTGGAATGCACATATGCCGTACTAATTAATGTCATGTGCTCCTCAATCGAAATGTTACGAGCGAGTTTAATAAATTGCTAAATCAGAATAAGTGGAAATAAAAAGTATGCACATTTTCAGAATTACGTATATATATGTAACGAACCAGTATGTCCAATGAACCAGTGAAAATAATAGAGAGATTACAAACAAGAAGGAAGTTGGCACAGAATCAAACAAGGGACTTTCAAAAATATGTTTCATACTTTAGAGGAAGATTTGGACCAAGAACTCTTCTCATCCCTTAGTTAACAGCATTAAAATATATCACAGAAGACTTTTTTTAATCAAGCAGAAATTGATATTCAAATATTACAGCAAATACAAGATAAATATAATGATTGTCTTTAGAGATAAAACCCTAGCAGATTTTATACAGTCTTGATGATGCACAGCAGAATTTTCAGCAACATTTCGAAAGCTTTTAAATATACAACTGTTACATCCCAAAACGTCATTTCTCAAATTTCCAAATTCTCTGAGAAGTTACCAAAGTAACATAATTCCAGACCTTTTCCAAAAAGAGTTATTAGCAATTATTATTTACCTCAAAAATTAATAGAAAAATATGTTTTGACAATTATCATAACAAATAAATAATAATAATTAAACCAGTTTTGTTATTTACCTTTCATTGATATACTATATCATTTCCACATTGTCTATATAAAGTTTTTGCCACTCAAACTAATGAAATCACTTTATTAGAATTCATTTTATAAAATATAAAACATTTATGACATTCTGTCGCGAAAATATTTAACACAAAATTTTCCATTTAATCACCTATCTCCAAATATGGGAAGCACACGGTATGTTTTTATTTTTATGTATATTATACACATAATAAAACACAAATGACTGCCTTCTTAAATATAAAGTACAATATGCTCAATCAAGATTACTGTTGAGAAACCTTATGACAAAGTATCTACTGTATGAACGACTAAATGATTCAGCAAATCGCCACATCTGTACAGCTGAATTAAGCATTTAATGTAATGAATATCATTACTGAAAACTTCAAAACAAATATTAAAAATAAATTTTCCTTTATTGAATTATTTATTAAAAGTAAAGCTCAGAGAAATGATACACATTTTACAGAAACA
This sequence comes from Argiope trifasciata, assembly GCA_026543055.1. NCBI lineage: Eukaryota > Metazoa > Arthropoda > Arachnida > Araneae > Araneidae > Argiope > Argiope trifasciata. The sequence goes on from JAPMOQ010023642.1 coordinate 4,297,034, forward strand.
TATTAGCATTCAACATGAAAAATTAAAATATATAGTAAATTATGAGATCTAAATACCATAACATTTGTGCTTGATCCCAGCAATTTCACAAGCTCATATAGGTAGGAACTAATAACAAATATAAAATGTATGGCTGCTAAAAGGTTTCACATGAGCAAAATACAAAAATATTAGCAATATTGAAACTGTTTCACAGTTCAGCATTTTAATTCTTGACTTTACTGAACTAATATAAAAATCAATAAAGGAATATATTTTTATTGCAATAAGTATTCTATTTTATATTGGATATACAATTAAAAGGCTTGATTAAAAATAATGAGGAATCAAACAAAGATCTTTCTTGCTCTTCCAATACCAGCAAATTTTACACATATAATTTGAGGACTATTACTTTTAAAAAATTTATATTCCAGAGTATGTGTTATAAACTAAAATTCAGATTTTTTTCACACATACTTGGGTCAAATAAATTTTAAAATTCAGCTAAAATTATACACTATTTCACTGAAAGGAAATCCAGAAATTAATGGTAAAAATAGATTCTTGACAAAAGAATCAAATTTTGCCAGTAATTAAATGCTTACAGATTTATAAGGGATAAACTTTTGATTCTTTTTTATTAATGAAAAAAAGAAGCAGGTTCATTTCTTTATAACATAAATGAAACAAATAATTCGATGATTATTTGTATTGACTACCATGCAGTGAATGTATGCAGAGCAAAATTTCTGGTTTACATTGAATTTATAAGTTTATATAATTAATTTTTAATTTTCATAACTACTAAATAAGTAAATATTTTCCTAATATGAATTATATTAAAATATGCCAATTTTATTACAATTTTTATAAAATCATTTCTTTACTAACAAACTTTTCTCGTAATTTCAAACACTGCAATCATTATTAAAAGCTCTTGTAAACTTCTATATAATGTCACAGAAATATATATTTCAAAATTACAACAATAGATGATAAATTCCTCTTACTGGTCACGACAGAAGAAAGATGATCTGATAATTAAGAATGATAATTATCAGGGTATAAAAGACCACAATGATATGAATTCTCATCAATATTACTTCAATCATTTATTTAAAAAGAAGAAAGAAAACATTAAATGATTCTTCTACGATCACCCATTTTCCCTTATATTACGACAATTTATTTTTAAAAGCTATGTAAACTGAAAAATATTGTAGATGATAGAATATTTTTTTCAACAGAGAACAGACAAGGATATGTCCTCAAATTATATGCACGAAAGATTGATAACAATCATATACCAATAATCATTATACAAATAAAAGACGCCACCAGGGCAATAACAGCTATACTATACTAATATCTGAGCAAAACAAGAAACAACTTCTTTCATTGGCAATTTGAATTAAAAACACAACAAAAATTATAGACAATTTTAATAACTATAACATGAAATGATATACATTTACATAAGGAAAATCAAATTTACAACAAATAAAAGTAGAAATTCTTTAAAAAAAAAACAGCAATAGGTGTAACATTTATATGCTAAAGTAAACTTCAGTAACTTGCACTGAGAATTCAACAATATCACACAGTTTGAAATTCATTCAAATCGCTTAATGTGATCCCATATTATAGAATAGTCTGGATCTGAACAAAATGTATTATATAACTGCTTGAAAGTAGGCCTATTTTCAGGATTATAAAGCCAGCACTTTTGAATAATTATTTTTATTTTTTCAGGACAATCTTCAGGGATGCTAAGTCTTTGATTGGCTTCAATTAACTGAATGACCTAAAAATATACATTTTAATTAAACATGTTATCGTAATAATAAAACAGAAATTAACTTTCATCATGCTTACATACAACATACTACAAAAGAAAATTTTATTTGCAATCGAATTGAATTACTTTAATTTCATTATCAAATTTATTTAAATGATTCAAACTGCACTTTAAAAGCAACAAAAAAGAAATTTGTCTTTAAAAATTGCCATAGTGTCTCTGTTCTCTCTAAATTGATTTTTAAAAAAAGAATCTTAAGTCAGGTAAATTAAATTCTATTCAATGAACTGAGTAAAATTATCCAATGTTATAAAAAATGCTTTAATGCTTCTAATTCAAAACAATGACCACTGTTTCCCTTTTTAGAGATTCTCTTTGGAAATTTTATGGCTATTTTTCAAAACTAATTATTTTTTAAAAAAATCCTATTATGCATTGCTGGAGAGATTTTTCTATGTATTTTAACCCTAATTCCATCCTTTTTATTTCCGAATTTTCCCTATGAAAAGTAGAAGACGACAAGTAGAAGACACAATTTGACATCTGAGATTGATTTGCAGTAGTAATTAGTCTGGGATATTTAAGAGGAATACTTAATAATTTTCTTGGTTTTGAATAAAACAGCTAGTTTCTCTTCCATAGCATTTGGTTTAATATGAAATTCGCAGATCTGGAGTTACGGAAATTATTTTAAAATACCAACTTTCATGCTTAATATAAAACAGGAAATACTATATAATCATAAATAAGGCGTGTTGTTTTGTTTATGCATCGCTATGTTTTATAATGAATCTTAACTGGATAATCGTAGTAATAGAATGACTATATAATAAACAAAGCGCATAAACGTAATTATGGCAACATTTTTTGCGCATATTATACATTACAGAAACTTATTTTTAAAAATTTATATACTTCTGCATGATTAAAGTCACGATTAATGGATATTATTGAGCCATAAAAAAATTCAAAAGAGTATAAATATATATATTTTTTCCTTTCGAAATATTTGGCACTACTTTTAACCAATTAAATGAGCTTACACTGCTATGCTGTGTCGGATAAAATCCATCACGATGTAAGGTATTTAACCATTCTATTTTAAGTTTTTATCACCAGGAAAGCAAAAAACATTTTTCTTAGGTCATTCCTCTAATTTCCATTACAATTTTGACCAAATTAAAGGCATTTGTATTCCTTATTTTTAAAAGAAATTACTCTTCTTGCAAACAACGAAACTTTCTTCCTTACCTCCTCAAGCAAGAGACTGACCACTGTCTAAAAATGGTGTAGGAAGGGGGAGGTCATTTCTTATCAGTAAACTTGGAGAGAAAAATTTTTTCTCGATCACCAAATTCATATTTATTCGCCACCAAACGGAGCGACGTCAGAAATTTCTGTGACGTAAATATTTCGGACTCATCTATTGGTAATTGTGCAAGAGATCACAGTTTCAACGACGGGAAAGGGGCAATCTGCTCCCAACGGAGGCAGGTCCTGTAAAACGAAGGCACACGACCTACTGTACAGGGGTGTAATATAAGAAATTTGGCCCATGGTAGTGAGTATATAATTTTTAAAACTTCGTAAAGTACAGAAACACGTCTTTTAGAAGTTCACATAAGCGTCTGCAATGTAATTTTTTTTATCCACATCTTTTGCAAAATGCGTCAAAAATTTGAGAAATACAAGTCGCAATTTTAATTATTTTTCCAGAAGGTGAGCCTTGCAAACCTTGTAAAAACATGTTGCTTAGTACACACCGTTCAACTTTTCAATCTTGATCGCATATAACATATGCTTGAAAGCGACCAACCAAAAAAAAAGCTGAAATTCATAAAATAATGAATACTGATAAACATAAGCACCAAGAAATACAATGCACATGATTCAATAAATAAATAGAATGAATAATTTTCTGCAAATAATGCTTGAGATATAAAAAATGACATCAGAGAAATTCAATTTTTTTTTTCTACTGTATTCAAATTTTTTAAAAAGCCATCATCACATATTAAAAAAATAATTGAATACTGTGAATAAGCTAGTGAAAGCCATTCTAATTTCCTAAAATAATATATTTGAACATGACTAGAGGAAAATGAAAATATCAATTATCCAATTTTAAAACAATAATAAATTGTTGAAAGGGTTTAGTATATATTGGAAGATTTAAATCAGATAGGTAATATTAACATCCCGTTTTCATATCATTAACATCCTGTTTCCAAGCTGCACAAAGGTTATCTTGAATTGCTTAGCTTATGTAATAAAGCTGACACAAGAGTGCACACACTCGCCAGCGAAACAGCAATATTACAACAAAAGCTTGATATCTGATTCTCAATAAACATGCATTGAATCCCTATAATCGCAGATATTTTTGTGGAATTTGATCACAATATACCAGAAAAGCTCAACATCAATAAAATATCACATTGATTGGCTGCTATAGTTGTACTAAATAAACTAAACACTACTTAAATATGACACAATTACATACATTTTAATATTTTATCTTTTTTTTTCTGTAAATCAAGAACTGATTTTTATTTCACAGTAAATCCTAATTAAAATCTATTGCACATATTTATCCTGATTTCTGTAACAAATCAGGAATATTAATTCCATAATTTTTTTTTTTACATTTTATATGTATATTTATACTTAATAGACTATTTTTTGTAGTTTAACAACAACACAAAGGAAAAATAGAATTACAACCATAACAGTACCTTTACATATGTTTAAAAATTAATTATATTACAAAAAAAAAAAAAGAATACTCCATTGCAAAAAATTTGAACAAATCATAAAGGTTCCTTCACAGGCATAGATAAATTTTTCAAGTTAGAAATGTACCCAGTTAAAGCTCACAAGAAAATCATAAAATGGTATGTGAAAATTCAAATTTTGAATATACTGATAATAGAGCAACTGCTCAAAATTTATGAACTACTTATTGGCAGCTAAAAAAATAAATGTTATTTTTGGCTTTATATTTTTTTTGGTATAATGATTTTAGACGAAAAAAATATATCCTATACATAAAAATATATGTGTCCTTTTTCTTTACATTAATTTTCACTGCATTTAATTCCACCTTTAATTTACATTTAAATTACTTTCACTAGCTCTATTACAGTCTATTGAATTCTTTTTCGAATTCATATTCCCTAAATTATTTATTATGCTTATAGTTGTAATTTACATAATAATTATACTGCTCTGTTTACTGATAAAACATTTAAACCTAAAAGAGCAAAAAACATGTAATATGAAGTAGGTCTAAAAACTTTTTGAATTTTCTCAGTGGATACTTTTACACAAACATTCTTTCTCGTTTGCATTATAACAGCCAGAAGACAACAGACAATAAATTATTTTATCAATCAAAAACTCATGTAAATTATGAGTGCTTTATATATAGCACAAGATTTTAAATGATAGTGCACTGCAACCCTATAGTGCAATGTTTACTCAAGTGCAGTTATGTATATCAAGTGCATGCAACATCAAACGAATTGATTCCTTTACTTTCAGTTACCCTTATTATGAAGCATTTTTAAATCAATTTGAAATGTGGCCTCGTAACAAATTTCAAATGCATATCATATTATATGTAAAACCCAAATGCATGGTCTTGGATAATGCATTTAGTGAACAGAAGAATAATGTAAAAATCATATTTTATATAGGTGTCTAAGATAAGAGATGCAAGAACGAAAAATGTATAAAATATATAATTACTACAAATGAAATATTGTAAATAATAAGAGTAATGCTAATTTTCTGTAATCCTGCAAACTAAAGACTATATAAAGATTATTGCTGAAATTTCGAGTACATTCTACTTATTAGTAAAGTTATGAGCACTATGGCATACTCTTATATACAATTAAGAAAGAACTTCTATATAAATACAACAGTAATTACATAAAACTTTCATTAATATGATTTCATGCACCAAATTTTCTAGATTTAGCATTAAATGAATGATTTAAAAGAATCATAAAATTTAAATTAAACTCACCATTCGATTTGAATTTGGCATAGAAAGTTAGAACAGAGTAAGATAGTCATTTAAAAGTTATTAAAATAGTGGTGTTAAATATCTCGCACCGCATTTGATGAATTTATATTCAGTTTATCATGTTAATCAAAATATGCCAAGTATATTACAGATATTTAATAAAATGTATGAGATATTAAGACGATTTCAAACATTTACCTGTGTTCCATTCATATCACCATAAGGAGGTTCACCAAAACTGAATATTTCCCACAAAGTCACACCATAACTCCAGACATCACTTGCATGAGAAAACGTACCATAGTTAATAGATTCTGGTGCATACCTATATATATTTTAAAAATAACTTGATTTGTAGAGTGTATATGCAATAATATGCTACATTAAATTTAAGATTTACAATATCAATACTTTACAAGTTATTTAAAAATTAAAAACTCATTAAATTTCTGAGTATATATACAAACAGAACTTCAGAGTTATCGTGTGGCAGAATTTTAAAACCTTAAAGTTTTGTGTATTAAAATCACAAGATAGGTCTATTACACAATAAACTTATTAATTTAATTTACTGAATTTAAAAAATTAAGCAAAGATATAAAAGAAAAATCATCATAGAAAATACAATCTTTACAGTATCGCACTGTTTAACATAAGAAAATGACCAAACAGTAGCTTTGCTTGGCTTAGAAATTTCTTTGAAAGTAAAAACTGAATTCAGATATATAGAATTTGTCTATGCTTGGGAAAAATTCAGACAACTGAAGAAGTAAACAGTAAGTTTAAACAAATACGATTATAATTCCCAAGATTGTAGCATCTCAATAGTAAATTTGAAGATGAAAGTAGAAATTTAGATTTACTTTTAAAGAACATCAAAAACATTTTGTTTATATATATATATATATATGTATATGCTGATGGTAAATTTTGCTAAACCAAGAAATTTTATGCAGGATTCCGCTTTGACTTTAAAATCGCAATAACCTCTATAAAATTGGCCAACAATTATATAAGAAAAAGCCTCGATTCCTAAATGGACACAAATGGTTCACGATCATTTTGCATAGATGAAAACGAAAGCCATGATATGACACTTTCTTTCCTATTTAAGAAGGCAAGAATGATAAAATCTTTCTTTTTAATTAATATTTTTATATTCATTTTTAAAAAAAACAAATATTTGAGACAAATTTTGGAAAATTTTTCAAATACTTTCATTCCCCAAAGGAAATATTAAAAAAATTAAACAATGGCACAAACCACTTCACAGGCCACCTGCCACCAGTACTTGCTCTGTAATATTCACTGTCTGCTCCCAAAGCTCTGGATAAACCAAAGTCGCTGATTTTTGCCTATTAATGGAAGAGAATTGATGTTCATACATAAATAAGATTTTTAGGCTATTTAGTGTAATATTGGTAAGTATTGGTCAAAATGAAATCATATATTATGTTTGAATTTGCAACAGTTCAACTGTTGCACTTATTTTGAAAACATTTACTAATGAATTAAGAGTAGTTAAATCAGAAAATACACACCTGCATAGCAGATGACAGCAAAATGTTTCTTGCAGCCAAATCTCTATGCACAAATCGCTTACTTTCTAAGTATGTCATACCCCATGCAATTTGAGCAGACCAGAGAATCATGTTGTCTACATTAATATCATCGGGATAATCTAATATATAATCTAATAAAGAGCCCATTGGCACTAATTCTTGAACCTAAATGAAATAAAAATAAAAACTTCCACTTATGAATTCTGGCGTAATTTGGCAACAGTAAATTATATTTGTATCAAAACATATAAAACCCACTACATTAAAAATTTTATCTTACTACAAAGCTAAAAATGCTCATATTTTACAAATATCCATTCTTTTTCGATTTTAAGAATAATTTACTCGATAAAATGTTAGTTGGAATCATCATATTTTGACTATGTTCCACAAGTTTCGATGTCAAATTGAAAAATATTATGAAATCAACCAGATATAAGTGAAATATTTTTAAATATCTAGCAATTTTAGATGAAATTTTAAAACGTTAATAATCAAATTTCAACAGATTTTGCATTAATAATTTAACCAGAACATTTTGCAACAATATCAATTTTCTTTACATTTTGAATTGATTATTTGCTTATTGATGGTTATTGTTCAATACAACAACAACAACAAAATAGATTTAGATTTGCATATATAATATCAAAGAATTATTTATTCAAAACAGATTATGCACAAGTTTCAATTCATTAAAATTTTGCTATTGAAGCAAAAATAAAACCTTTCAGGATACTTCCTAGATTAATAAATAATGCAACAGTACATACCATCATTAATGGTGGTCCTAAGCATACACCAAGAAGTTTCACCACACAAGGATGATCTAGTCCAACCATTACTTCTACTTCACGGACGAATTCTTCTCTACAGCTCTGCATATGTTCATCTCTCATTGTTTTTATTGCAACATCTATCTAGTAAATCAATTTTTAAAATTAATAAAAAGCAAAATGCAAACAATATGCTTCAATTATGACTTTTGCTGTAACTAAAAAACAGTCTGTCTAGCTTTATTCTGCAAAAAGAATATAACACCATTTGCTGTATTCTAACTTTTTACAAATTATTCATGTCATAAATATTTAATCAATGTTGTCTATAGATGGTGCAGCATATATTTTCTATGTAGCTGCAGTGTAAGTTCCGAGTCAATTGCTTTTTTTTTCCTTTTGTAGAATTAGTTCATTGTTAGAGGCAATCCTGATCATATTTAAATATATTGAAATTTAAATATTATATAAAATTGTATAAGTATTCTTCTTTCATGTTTGTGTGTGAATTTGAATGTCGAGAATAAATAAGTAAACGGCAATTAAGTGTGGAGCACTGGATTATACACACTCACACATAACTATACCATTTTCAGTATGAAGTGCAGAAATACCTTAATAATACCTTATCATAACAGTAGATGGCAATGCATTTGTCTTAAACAAAGAGCTGATACCTTGGTCATCACGATCCCAGGGGATTTCACCCGTTATATTTTTATCAACTTTCATAAATTATAGTGTCCTCCGGGTTCAACGACTATGACATTGCGTTATCATTTAATCTATCGGCATCGATACAGATATGTTCGGAAAAGGTTGCTTAGAGACTTGGTGCATGTATAATAAAAGAAGCGCATAATACACATTTACGAAGAATACATTGACAATTTGATTATAATATTCCTACAAATAGGTATCTTTTGAATAAATACATAAACTTCATTTTGGACGGTAAGTCTTTGAAACTGTGACATTCCTTTTGACTAACTCTCTATAGTGCAGAATATATTCAGCAGAAATATTGAAAATAAGCGGAAATTTTTTTAATAAGAAGAAAAATAATAAATAAATTTACAGAGTATAAATTAATTTACCAATGTAAACAGGCAATTTTCATTCTTATAGCATCATTGTCGCTTAATTTTCTTATTGTATTGTTTTCAGTGCTTTCTTACCCTAACATTTTTATACTGATTCTAAAATTTTGGATAAGGAAAATTCTTTGTATAAATTTTTGACAACTTTAATTTTCTTTTTTTTATACTGTCTTTGATTTATAATATTTTATTGCTATAAATAGTACAGAATTTAATAATCATTTTTATCAGATTGCCTACTAGAAGATGCTACTCATATTGAACTAAAATTTCCTTCAAATTAATCAATTAGCAGATACCTAAATTCGGCAAATATCAACCATAATACATAATCAGTCATCGCATACAGATAACAGAAAATTTCACACTAGCACATCAAAAAATGAGAGAAAAAACTATCCAACATTTCATTTCCACAAACAAAGAAGTCAAGTTGAATGAAAGTGTGTAATAAAAGTACATACGTTTCATTTATTATTAAATGTTCTATCTCATATAATAAATCAATCTGTATGTTACAATAGAATACTTACTTCTATTTTAGAAGAGTTTATCCATTTTCCTTTAAGAACAGAACCAAACTCTCCTTCACCAACAGGAGGGCCTAAATTAATAATAATTTCTTTTCAAATTGCATGGATAATATTGTATAAAATAATATGTCATGTGCAATAATTCCAGATTTTACCAATGTAAGAAAACACGATAATAGCCCATTAATAATATGCACAATGATATTCATACACACTGGTCACAATTAAATTTAATTTGGCAACAATATGTGCATAATTTCTAACATTTAGTTAGCAAAAAGAGCAATATTACACAGTAATAATATTAACTAAAGGCAACAGGAACTTATACTAATATTTTCTATAAAATTAAATAAATGAATTATTAAGAAAGGTCTAGTAAAACACAAATTCATTTCACAAAATTTTTAATTGGTGATCATAACAGGCATAATAGTATTTAAGAAAAAAAATATATTCTTAGACATGAATTCTTTTATTTCTTAGATTTAAGAAAAATCCACTTAACTTTTCTGTTAAAATAAATTTATTTTGATTACAAAAATAAAATTTTGTTGAACGTATTAACATATATAATGCGTACACTCCAACATTGGCAACCCAATCATCATTAGTATTTCTTACAGATATATTACAAATAACGAATTTCAACAAATTACTAAATAGATATGTATTATGGACTAAATAAGTCAAATAATATTATTTAAAAAAAAAAATGAAACAAATCAATACTATTTTTAGATATTTACATTATTTTTAAACTAAATGCTTATCATAGAGAAAAAAATTAATTAGCACGGGGAGGGAAAATCAAATTATTTAAAACTTCGTGAAGGAACAGATTTAGGCATTAGTGAAGGAAATGAACAAATTGCACTTACCGAAGCGTAACACAAAGTTTAAAATTTAGAATTTTACCAATCTGAGTTAATGAGATACTTTTGCAACTAACTATTTGATATCAATATTAAAACAAATGTGTACTGAGATTCCTTTTTTTAAAAAAACTATTCATTCTGAAGCAATAAATGTAAAAAATTAAAAAATAATCATAATACAGGTGTTGTACGATAACCTACTTTCTTTGCAACTATGGATCAAATGAAAGAATATTTATTTCAAAATAATATGAACCATAGAAAATCTGTGAAATCAGCTTTTACTAAGTTAAATACGACATAATTTAAAATAAAACAGAACGATTTTAGAATTAAAGAAAATCAACAAATGAATGTATTACCGTTCATTGCGTCTATTATTATAAGACACTTTCTAAGACTTCTGAACAATGCGAGTTTACCACACCCATAAAGTAGTAGTGGTGATGGAGCAATAAAGTAATCTTTAGATAGCAAAAGCTAGTGAGAGAAGCAAAGAGACAGAAAAATAATTAAAGGCCATATGACAGAAATAGGTAACAGTAGATGTAACAGGGAATAGCAGTTTCATTAATAACATGAAATATGACAGAATATCTGTACATATTTTTATAATCAGTTTTCTAAAGAAACACACACATACACACTGATCAATCAATTTCGAATGATTTTAAAGGATATTACACACAAAAATGTAATATTAATATTAAATCAATAGGACCAATAAACATATCACAGAGAAACAAACAAGAAAGCACATCACAAGAAATGAACAAAGATAGATTCTTAATAAGCATTATATTTCAAAAATTACACAGACAAAATTACAAAGAAAGGGTATGGTAAAGAAGTAGGGGGGAAAAAAGAGTTCGCATATGATTAATACATTGTAGAAATTATGCATAAGAAATATGTGTAAGAAACGATATATATCTTATTATGCATCATCATGTTGGAGGAAAAAAACACTATTGTCACACAGTCCTGATGAATTTTGAAACTCCAGGAGTAGGTCTTTTAAATTAAGACTATACAAAATTGACAGTAATTTTGTATAATCTTGATTGAATGTATAAAAGCTCTCAGAAACATATTAGCATCCTTCCCTTTAAACATAACAATGGAAATTCATACCGCTCTATATTTCAGTTACATACCTTGTACAGGGTACGTTACAGAAATATCCATATAAAACATATAAGTATTCCATGAACGTTTTACTAAAATTTTTTAAAAGCTGTTTTTACTTTATATAGCTATTTTATGTCTTAATGCTTCTTCCTTCAGCACCTGAACAATATCATACAAAAGCTACTATGTTATGCTTCAAATATAACAATCACACTTGAAGCCAGACCGAAACTTACGTTAATATATACTATAACTAGCCGCAGAGCTCTTAGATCTTTTCATATTAAATATTACAAACAAGTGAATTACTATTAACAGATTACATTTCTTCATTATTTTTTATTGACATCTTTACAAAATAATTGACAGAAACAATTTTTTAGAAAAAATGAGAAATGCTATTATGAAAATAACCAATTAATTGGCATTTATAAAGAAATTTATAAGTTACTTGAAGACTTTTTTGTGTAATGTTAAATTAAGTTTTTTTTTAACCTAGTACTTGAGATATGGAAAAATTTAGTAGACATGTATGTAAACAAAAATGTCTATCCTTAAAAGTTAAACATATATAAAACTCCTTACATTTTCTTACATGGAACAGTAGAGAATCCATTGGATTCATTTTGAACAATTTATTTATGGAAGGGGGAAATTGCATCATCAGTTATAATGAGGGAAGGGGCACTAATCACTATATTTTACTAAAAATACAATTTTACACAATAGTATGAAAAATAATTTTCAACGGGATTAGCAGTTTGTATTTTGTTATGAAACAAAAGTACTATTCAGAAATATTTTACATGCCTTAAGTATGCATATAAATCTCATATTTTAAAGTAATACCTAATTTGAGAGATTCTCTGCATATTAAATTTGGGCGTGAAATATCTTCCACTGCACTTGAATTCAAATTGGCATGTGCTTCACCATTTTTTTCAGCTTCAACTTTATCATCGCAAACAACGTCAGTAGCCTAAGAAAAAAGGTATTAAAAATAACTAACCATTACCATTAAATACAATTAAAGCAACTAATATTTGTATTTCAAAAATGAATTTAAGCTATTATTTCATTTCTAATTTTTACCATATTTCTAACATTACTTGCCTTAGAATAAGAAAACTTTTGGTTAAGGAAATGGATAAAAAATATTTTTACAAACTCATACGCAGTACATAAAATTATTTCTAAGAAAGGAAAATAGTTATATTAAGACCAAATCAAAAGTACAAAAAAATTAAAATTAAAAAACGATTATTATGCACAGCCACTAACTACTTTAAAGTATAAATTAAAAAATTCTCTATAATATAAAATAAATGGAAATCGTGTGCACACATTAAATATTTTAAAACTTTAAATACCATCACACCTCACTTAACGAGTATCTCTTATAACGAGTTATACGCATAACCAGTAAAACAAAATGTTAAAAAACGACTCCAATGAGTGATGTTTCGCAGAATGGGTGTCATTTGGACATGGTGACATCACATTCAGGACTGGCCCATACTTTGGGAATCAGTTTAGGTTTAGTATTTTTTTAAAAAGAGAATCCATATTTCTGCATTTACGGAGCTTTGGCCAGATAACTTTAATGGAGTGACCCCGAGGGATTTGAGCAAGAGCCTGAGAAGGCTTAATTGACTAGATTATGTCTCTGGTAGATTATGGAACTAGAGATGAATAGCAATGGTATCGATGAACTGATAGATGAAATAACAACTGCAGGAGAGCTTATGGAGCTGCATTCTGTGACATAGCAAAAAATTGCGCATGAGATTTAGTTAGGGCAGTGGGACATAACCTCAACAAAGAAACAATCTTTCAAAGAAATAAGAAAGATACCGAAGAATGGGGGTTTAGTACATTGTATATTGAGAAGCACTACCCTAAATCAAGCATAATTTAATCATTCTATAAATTCCAATTAATGACAATACATGAAGTAAATCAAAAAAGAAAAATGTTTAGAAAAGTTTCTTATAAAAAAAACATGCATTAGAAATAATAAATTAAAGACATTTTTTAGAATGCAATGCATTGTCCATTCTGAACTGTATCTATATAAATAAATTAGGTTAAAATAATAAATCCATTAAATAGGTTTCACATAATTTTCATTACTTATTAGGTTTTGAATTTATTTCAAACTCTTGACACAGAATATTATTTTTTATTGACAAATAATTTGAATTGGAGAGAATTCATATTCATTATCTAGAGGGGTTAGTCAAAATGCAACAAGTTTGACCATATATATTAAAAGGTTTAAATAAGCACTGTATTATTAATTAAACTGATCTATAGCTTTTTAATGAATAGACGAAGCTTACTATTATTGAAAATTAAAATGAGAGAAAAAAGGAAGAACGAAAGTTTTCAATTTTGCTTCCAACCACCTGACTGCCAATAGTAAAAAAAAAAAATCATGTCATTCCAGACAGTATTCAATTTTATGATGTGACAAATTTTTATATTTTTAGTCAAACTGAAACAATGGAATGAAACTTAGCATTCTGAATTTGCACAAATGTCTTCAATTCTATCAAACAATATCCATTTCTGTCATCAAATATATTACTTTTTTTTCATGTTGTAAAAAGATTTGCAAATTTAGATATTGTTTTACATTACATATGAAACTCAATAACAAAAAATATTGTTTCGTATAAATCTATTTAAATATTTTTATCATTTAATGCAAATTAATAATTTTCAAATATACTTCACTTACTTTAGTTGGTTGAGCATCAATATCTAGAGACACCATTGTTTCTATATTAAAATAAAAATTTTAAAAATCAGAAAGTGGTTGAAATTTTTTTATTCATCACAAACTGAGTGAATTTTGTTTACCTGGTGGAACAGCATACAATAAATTAGTAGGAAGCCCATCGGCCATTCGGCTGTAGTAATCAATTATATGTTCTAAAGATTCCAAATAAGGACCATCATCTATGAAATAAAATTTATCCTGCAAAATGTATAAAAATCTAAATCAAATTTCCTTCTTAAAAATAACAATTGACATTCCATGAAATTTAAAATTACTATTCTTATAATTTCAAACATTTCTAGATATTGTTTTCTACTCTGCTTTCCATCACTGCATGAGATGAAATCAAGACAGGTAATTATTTGCCTTCCTTATTCTGTTTTAGGGAAATCAAAGGTTCGTAACGCTAATCAGTGGTTTTTAATTATGTCTAGATATTAGTTTATATGCTATTTTTAAAATTCTATCAAAATGAATAATTTATTTTTGAGACATTACTGCAGTTTTAATGCAAAATAATAGTCCAGGAGATGACTCATTGCCTTGCACGTCTTTAAAATTTTCACACATTTAAACAATGAGTTAACTTTTGACTATTTTGGCCAACTGATCAGACCAAATATCAAACAAATATTTATAGGTTAGTCAACATAAAAAATTATGAGTTTCAAGCTAAACTGATTAAAAAATCATTCACCAGTAAAGAAAAACCTGGAAAGATCCCATTTGATTGAAAAGTTTCATATTTTGTTATTTTAAACAATTTAACATCCTAAAATTAATTCTTGTAAAATAAAATCTTTTGAGAATGATATACAAAACAGAAATCCAACGAAACTGGCTGCTAACTGCAACAAAAAGGTTATTAATTTTTCTTTGCCTTTGCTATATTTTTAAAGATATCATGTGGGAAATATTTAATGCGTAGGAGCAATATAAAAAATGTTTACTTTAAATGTTCTTTTAAACTTTAGTACTGATGAAATTTAATATCTATCCTATACACACAAAAATAATGAAAACAACATATTCTTTTACAATATATATACATTCTAGACTAATATATGCTGACATGATGTATATGTGACATAAGAAAGCAGTATTATAATTTTTCTTCATTTTTATCTGCATAACACATATAACATCAAGAAGTAGAAAGAAAACATAGCTTAAAATTTAATTAATGAGCATAAATAACATAAAACAGAACTCAATGCTTATTTCCATATTTAAGAACAAAATAAATATCAATCTGAATTTAAAAAAGAAACAAAATTTCTTGATTATTTAAATGAAAACCAAGGAAATTATTTACACCTGAAATCACTAGCACTTTTACAGTTGCAAATTAATACTGAAAAAGAATAACAATGCCAAACCTTGAAGAAAATTTTTTGACAAAAAAAATAATAACTTCTGAAAGCAAATTAAAGAGAAAAAAATTAACAAAAGAAAATCTTATAAGCAATTATCAAAGCATAATGTATCTCAACAAAATTTTTGCTTGAAAAAGAGAATATGGAAATTATCATCATTTATTAAAATAACTCAAAAACATGTAAATTATTTTAAAAATTTAAACACACAAACTTTCAATTTCCTATAATATACAGGATAAAAAATTAGAAAAGAAACTGACTCAGGGTAATAAAAATATAAGTTTATAGGACACTGAAAAATAACAGGCACTTAACTAAGTAGAACAAATATGAAAAATAAGTGACAAATAACTAAGAACATATTTTTCAAATTCGTTAACATATTAAAACCCCACAACTTTTACGAAAAAAAAAATATTATAATGTTTACTTTAAACATTTTTCTACAACAAGAAGAGTTTTCACTCCATAAAATTACAATATTAAACAACATTTTTTTAAAAAAATTAGTTGGTCTAGCTAATAGTTTCTTCATTAATTATAAAATAACATACCTTACATTGTATCTCATAATTATACGTATGTGCATTGTGTACAACTGACAAAACATATATATCCTTCCTTCTTGTGCTACGCCGGACCAGAAACATACCATCTTTAAACCCTCGAGAATGAAAAAGTCGAACAGCTTTCTGTAAAAAACAGGTTTATTAAATTTTTTTTAAAAAACATGAAATGTCATAAATCATAACCAATAATAACGGAAAAATTCTTAAATTAGTAACACACGTTACACATCATTTACCTCCTGCACCCCGAACTTCTGCAAGTTTCTAAAAGATTTTCATAGAAACAATATTTAACAATAAATTTTTTACTCCTGAGAGGAACAAAAGGAAATCGCGAGTTCTAATATAATATTAATATTCTAGAAACCAATTTCATATTAAACATTTTTCTTAGCTACAACTGATAATTAAATAACAGGCTATCAAATATCATTTATATATTGATGTCCCAAGCATTACAATCATTAACAATTTCAGCAGCTAACACTTTGGGGAAAACTTTGTGGACATTATTTATAGACCTGAATACAATACTATTATATTTAAACTATCAACAATCGATTTTCCGGGCTGTGAAAAATATTTAAAATGGAAGCTATTGAACTTCTAGGAATTCTTTTAACAACCTTGAATCATTGAGAAACAGGTACATAATGCTTGGTCTCACAGCTTTTAAATATATATTGTCAATTTAATTACCAAAGATTCTATTTTTCATTCATTTTAGAGCTATAGTGAAACGTTATACTGGAAATGTAACAAATATTGTCTCATCTGGTAAATGCTATTACAGAAAGGATTTTTTCCCCTACAGGACTATTTAAGTCGACAATAAGTAAGTAAAAAAGAGAGAGATTTTTAATAACTTTTTGACAGTATCAGCTATTTGTTTTCTTAATATTCATAAATAATTATTCAATAAGTAAAAACCCAAAACATAAATGCATTAAATCAACTTGCATTTCTTCTTTAACGACATTAAAGACAAGCCAATGTTAACTATTTCTTAAATCAGATGCGATCCAATGTACCATAAATAACAGATGATGTAAAAAAATTTAATCAAAAATTTTACAGGAAAACTTTCTATATTATTTTTACGGGTTCGGTATCCGTAGATCACAGTACACAAACTGAATAACAGGAATATGTTGACTAATTTTATCTATAAAATACTTTTCAAAGCATTTTATAAAACTTTAAAAAACTAAAATTATAGATTTTTTTTTAAATTCGCGCACTAAAAGCATTATGCAATCTAGTTTCCACAATAAATATAATTTACTAACAATTTCAAAAGAATTAAAAATTATTTCATTATATGAAAAATGCAAGATATTTTTAAATAAAAAAATGCCCCTTTCCTTTGGTGATTATGGCATATTAGTGCAGCAAAAATCTGTATCAAAGCTTTCAAAACAAATCATGTTTATTACACAATATATTAAATTAACACACAACCTTAATAAACCAGGATTGAACTGTTACACAAACCTAGATCAAAATAGTTTCATTCCTACACTATATCACTATTCTCATCTAATACTCTTTTCTTTGTAAAAGCATTTAAGTATACATAACAAAAGCAAGTCAGCATTAATACAGCCAAAATCTTAGACCTATATTAGCTAAAGAAATTACATTACAGTACAGAAAATTATAAAGCACCTATTTTTCTGCAAATTACTGAGTACTATAAAAATTTAAGCAAACTAATACAGTTAAGAGTGGACATTTTTTACAAAATGCTTTTATATTCAAACTAAGCATTTATTATTTCTACTAAAAAATGGTTTAAGGTTTTGCATTTATACACTAGACAAAATATTAACAATGAATTTTTTTTCAAACTTCCTCAATTTTTAATTTATCTTCTGTATGTTACAACAGCATTTTAAAATTCTGATATCATTTTATGTATTACAGTCTAATTGTGATTTGAATAGTTGAATAATGCTTTTAATTTTGATTAAAACAATGCGTTTTCAGATTTTAAAAGTAGAATTGTTCATGCCTGGAATACAGAGGCTAATAGTTTTACTATATCTTGATATCACACTGGATGATACAATGAACTCAGTGAATTTTATGCTTCATGAAAGTAAAAGATAAGGCATTTCCTGTTAAAGTTATTAAAATGAAAAATGCATTTTATTTTCAATTTACACGTGAAAAAAAAATGCGAGTCGGACCTTTGTTGCCAAAAATACCATTCTCATCCCATATCAATCAATATATTGTTAACAGGTAAGAATAAAATTAATATTAAGATGAATTGCGATAAAAGATGTAAATATAGCATTAAGAGTGAGACAAGAAATACAAACAATAAATGTAATATGATTAAGTGTACTTTCTTTTAATATAAATTTGAGATAATCATACAGATTCAAGCTTACCCCAACCCCAAGGTACAGTGATCTGAAACTTCCTTTATAGTTTAAAGTAATTTTCCACTAATATAATTAGATAAAAATTGATATTTAGTATGCTTTCTAAGTTCCAACACAAAAACCTACTGAAATAGCTTGATCTTCACTAAATAATAATTCACATAAATAAGCATACCTCTAGAAGTATTATATCTCAAGTTTATATTTATTCCTTAAATGACATTTTACGATATATATTTATACATTTTAAATCAAAGAAAATGCAATTACTTCACGATCCAAATTGTCATGAAACCAAGCAGACCTCGAAGAATACGGCTGAGGAGGGATATGATTACCTAAAAAGGAACACAAACATAGTTTAAATGGAATGATACTTAAACTTTTTTCTTACAAAAGTAAAAATAGTTTCAAAGAAGCTCTAAAAAAAAGAAAATAACGTTAACATTATCTTTTTTTACTTATAAAAAATGGCAAATTCAAAGCTTAATCAAAGAAAAAAAGGCAGGTACAAAAGACACACATGAATAATATTCTGATAAAATATCTCCGATTTTATATAATGTCATCAACAGTGAAATAATTGCCACTGAAACAGCATTTCATTTAAGTTTGCTATATAAATATTTTAAATTGTTTTCATTAATCATATGCTTATACATAAACCCTGCAGTATCACGAATAAAAGAACAATCTAAACATCAGAAGTAAGAGAATATATACTTAAATAAATAATTATGTAAAAATGAAGTATTACAGATTTTCACTTTTATTTCCACAAACAGAATTCAATATAGTAGAATTTAGAACAGTGAACGGATTACGAAAACTTTTATGCTGCTGCCACTTTAGATCTTTTTAAACCTTTACATATAAGAATATCCTGGTCACGACACAGCATCATTTCATTTAAGTGGGTTGAATAAATATTTCAAGTCGTTTGCATTAATCATTAATTAACATTTGTTAATTATTTACTTCACAGTTTCGAGCTTTGACGGATAACAATGGTATTGCTCAAGATTACCCCTCCCCTCCCTTTAAAAGGGAATCAAAAGAAATAAAAATTTCAAAAGCATTTGTCTGAAAGGTGAAGTAAGCTTAAAAAAGAAACTGAAGAAGTTTATCAACTTACATACATAGGATATATTTCAACCAATACAAAGATTTTGAAATATATATGAATTTACATCAAGGAATAAAAACAAAAATGTAATGTGTGAATAACTTCTTTTTCTCAAAATAAATTGGATATTAAAACTTCTACAGCTAAATTTTGAACACATAGCAAAATATGTTAAGAAGTATTATGAATACATTTAGTTCATTTTATGTTAACAGGCACAAAAACATTAATAGAGAATACAGAAAAGAAAAACGAAGATTTAATGTATCAAATTTATAGGAATATTAAATTAAGAAACCATAGCTTATGATGCCTCATATAAATATCATATATTGCATTTTGCATAATATAGCATTAATTAGTAAATTTTAGTAATGTATCAAATACAAAGCCTACAGAAGAAATTATGTCGATTAAAGCAAATTACTTAATAAGGTCAAGCACTCTTTGTGGTTATTCTTCATAGCTAAATCTGAAGGTGTCTCATTGTAATTAGAACGAGGATGAGACGGGCAATTCAAAGACAACAACATCTGCAATAAAGAAACTAATATTTTTCAACTCGCCTATTATACATTGATTGGTGATGGTACAAATACTAGGGAGTAAAATTTAATGAAAAATTTCGTAAATGGAACTTTATCAATGAAATAAATATCTATGAAAAGAGATAGGAGTAAGATTACAATACAAACAGTGTGGATTTCATAAATACATCATATACATTATTAGAAATAAGCTAAGGAAAAAACTTGTAAAAGCTTGAAGAAGCAGTTAATCTTTTAAACTATAATAAAAAGCAGAACTATTAACTAATGCAAAATAAAGGGCTAAAGAAAATATAGACACCATACCATAACTCATTTCTTTCATCTACTAAAAAATTCTGCAATGATAAATGAAGTATCACTGAGAGGATTTTTCTTTTCTTTTTTTGCTGCATTCTGATCATTAGTATACATTCAGTTTGCATTAAAACAAATTATTTGTTAAAAAATATTAAAAGCAATCCTCATTTTGGATAAAATAAGGTAGAAACATGTGGCACAAGCTGTAACGAAAAAATTTTTCTCAACATATTTAAGTAATAGTCAAAATGTAATGTTTTTCAAGTTTATTAATAAATTTCTACTTCCTGTGTGTATATTTAACAGAGTTTAATTCCAACAATTCAATGAAAGATCACATGATTTGAGAGAGAACATACTAATGCACAAAAATTTCACATGGATTTAAAATAGATTTTTTTCTGATACTTTTGATTGAAAATCCATAGGAGTATGCGATAACCTGGCCTCCGTCTCTTAATGCAAACTAACATGGAGAATGAATAGGCATACACTTACAGAAACATCTTACAAATTGTTTAAAAGAAAGAATAATTTATTTAAGGACATCTTGATATGAACAATAAATGTACACGAAATGAAAAGTAATTAGGATACATTATGGGCAATTCATAATTTGCCAATTTTTTTTCTCTCATTTTACTGGAAGGAAAAACAGCAATCAAGATTTTAAGGTTACTTAAAAATAACTACAGATTTCAATAAATATCATAAATTCAGAATCTGGCTTGAAGTATGTTAAAATAAAGTACAATTACTATATGTGGAAAATTTCTATAAAATGATATTTTATAATATGTATTTCAGATTACTTAATATACACTCTAATTTCATTTATGAATGAATGCATTTATTGATAGGGATTTCTACTTGTATTAAAAAATAACTTATTTTTAGATAGCAATTAGGAAATATTTTAAAACATTATTCTTATATATATATATATATATATATATATATATATATATATATGCAAGCAGCATAGTTTCCAACTTTTTACAAAACAAGAAATAACTTATAAGATCTATAAAAACAAAAATGAATATATAACTGTGGTTGATAATATTAAAAAAGAATAACAGAAATTAAGAGAAAAAAATTATTACAAAATATTAGAAATTTAAATTCATTGAAAGAACAAAATGAATTTAGTTGAAAAGCATTCAATAATAAATGAAGGTAATGTGGAATCCAATATATCACACTAACTTACTTTAACTACATCTGTATACCCATGAAAAGCAGCATAATGCAATGGTACCCAGCCCGTTTCAGTAGCACGAAGCTGAGGATTTGCTCTATGATTTATGAGTACATCAACAGTAGAAGGTCTGTTATTTAGACAAGCATACTGTAAATCATAAAAAAGTGAAATAAAAGCATATGTAACAGCAAATAAAGAAAATTATTCAAAGAAATGGAGAATGAAAGGAAAGCAATGAAACTGAACTAGATAAAAAACAACATAAACAGATTACACATTAAAATATATAGCTAAAAAAATAATTATAATAAATATATATAATAAATTTATAAATAAAAACTAATTAAATATTATCGCAGCATATGATCTCCAAATTTAATTACAGCAAATAATAGGTAAATGAAAAGAATAAGAAAATATAAACTACATGATTCTTTAGATTAATCTTAAGGCTTATGAAATGACAATAGTATCACTTTACTTTAACAGTTATTACCATTCATTTATTCCTGTTAAAGAAGAAATATTAATAACAGAAAACTATAAAATGATAATTATTATACACATACATAAAAAAGAAGTGCTTGTATTTTTGAAAAATTAACTTCAAAAATTTCTAAATGATTTCATATATAGTGTCTGCCATTACAATAAGAATTTTCTGAAGAAAACTTAAAGAGTTCTGTAAATTAATTACCAGTAGTCAGTAATTGAGAATAAATAAATGCAACAAAATATGTCATTATAATGCAAACTAAAATATATCTTCAACATGCTGTGAAATTTACAAAAGGAGTCACAAATCAAAACTTAAAGCATAGTTAACAAAAATTTTGAATTCTCTAGAGTGACAAGTTACTACTGACATGAAAAGTTGTTTCAAAATTCATTTTGTAAGTCCAAAAACAAATTCAATTTTGATCCTTTGCTTTCACCCAGTTTCTCTACCAACAAGAGATTCAAATAGCTTTCTATAATGGGCTAATAGATTTAATAACCTAAATTTCTACTGATTTCCTATCGATTAAAGGCATATTAATCAAGTAATCAATATATACTCATTGGTTGTTTACATGGAAATAATGTACAACACACAAACAAATGAATATTATGAAAATAATGAACTAATAAGTACAATCTGGTTTCTTCAACAAAATGGCTTAGTTAGGAAATTAAAAATTATTCCTAAATAAAAGAATGAATTGATAAGAAGAAAGTTAAGTTCATCAACCACTATTTGGAGGGGGGGGGGTATGTATTTAGATAGTACAGATATCACCATATATAGTTATACGAATGCAAATATTATTTATTTGTAAAAAAAATATTCCACATCACCCTAGTTCAGACCTTTAACATTTCTTTTTATGAATAAGTAATACAAACTGTTAAAATATTAACAATATTATTGTGGATCTGAAGATAAGTTAAAAATTAATCATTGGACAATGTAGATAAAAAGAATGATGGAAGTTACATTAAAAACAACTTGACTATTATCAAATTTCAATAACTGCATTTAAACTAAAATTCCATTTTATTTCATCTTGTATAAGAGTGAATAATTATAATTAAAACATTATCAAACACTGGGAATAATAGATAATTAATAAATTTCGTACATACTTAAAGCTACTTTTTGACATTTCTAAGCCACTACACTTATTTATTTAACAACAATAATTACTTATTAAAATTCTGAATATATTGGGTTTTTCTTAATAAATTCCATCAATAATGACAAAGGAAAGCAAATTCATTCCATACATGAAATCCTGCTCAACTTTTAATTCTAAAAATTCTATTTAAGCTAACAAACAAATTTAAGAATTTCAGATTCAATAGTGCAGCAATTTACTTAAAAGTATTTATATTTTCATCAAATTTACACATAGGAATAGAAGATTAACATTAGATTAATAATTTGTGTTGACATATCTTAGATAAATGTCTACAAAAGAATTATTTAAAAAATTCAAAGTTAAAATACTCTTATCACTATCAACAAAATTATCTATTACTATAGAAAATTTTTTAAAATCAGTGAAACCAAAAAGTATTTTTAAAAATTATGCATAAAAAAATATTTTTATTTTACATAAAGAACTATCTGAATAATGAAAAACTCCGATATAAATTTCTCTGAAATATCTGTTTCAAACTAAGCCTCTTGAAAATAAATCATCAATAAAATTTTTATGAAATGACAAAAAATGGAAAACATTTTTGAAAATTTACCATGTTTAATAGCAAAATTTAAACATTATAATATTTATATGTATCTTTAGTATAATCTATAATATTTAAAAGCAAGTTTATTCTCACATGTAATGGTGTGAGTCCACTACCATCAATTATGTTAGGGTTTGCTCCAGTTACCAACAATAAATCAAGGATATCATCAAATCCTGCAATACTCGCCAAATGAACAGCAGTCTGGCCTTCTTGAGTTTTAGCATCCAAATTATGATAACCTGATTTCAACAATTCTCTAACCACAGTAAGTTCACCTGCCAATGAATAAATATAAGTATATAGATATATTAGAATAACATATTTGTTATCTGATGGTAGACAGTTAAAACAGAGCTTTCATAGTTGATGCAATAAGACACAACACGTATTTTCTAATAGAAATTTTATCAATTTTTATACACATATTTTTGACAGTACGACTTGTTACATGAACTGTAATAAAGTAAATAAAGAATATTTTACGAAAAAATGAAGCAAAATGAAATTTAGCACATACTATAAATAAACTGAAAATTTTATTACATCATATAAATGTAGTGAGTAATTTTTTGTAACTAAAGCATGACATAGCAACATTTCTGTGATGGATTATAATTTGGTATTGATTTTAGAAACAAAAAGAAAAAAAAAATGGGATTTTTAAGCTCAGCATTATTTAACAGCTTTGCAGAGTCCCTATTATGAACTGAAACAAGTAATAACAATCGCTACAACTATTCTCATATCACAGATACATATATATCAACATACATCACATCATTTGAAATTCACAAAAACTTATCTCTTACATGTAAACAAACATATGAAAATAAGATTCAATGTATGCAATTTTGCTTTAATCTATCCCACTTTAAATATTACTATTCATTTCTATGGATCTCCTCCCCTCCTTTAACTCAATCCTCACTACAATAGTACTTCCATCAAAAAAGAAAAATCTATCTTAATAAAAATTATTCAGAGACTTGGCAGAAAATAAGTTGAAAACTATTTATATTTATATTTTCACCACATACAAGTTACAACATTTCTGACTAAGTGATTTAAGATGATTATATATGTATAAGGACTAACAAAATGAGGTTCCTATAAGTGAATAGTCACATCTAAGTATTTTACTGCAATAATTTTGTCTAAAAGTCAGCTGTTTTAAACCTCAAAGGATAATGTGATATGGTAAACTCTATTTTTTTTTAAAAAAAAAAAAGGAAATTGAACAGTTAAATGTTCAAATATCACAAACTACGACCCCCCCCCCCAAAAAAAAATTTTTTTTTAAAAAAAAGGTTAATTAATTTTTTTATAACAACACAAAATAAAGATCTAAATAAATATGTAATATATTTACCATATATTACTAAATAAATATGTAATATATTTAATTTATTATTACAATATATTTATTTAATATATTGTAATATATTTTTTATTCTTATTCTTACCCAGGCCCTTATTTAAAAATAAACTTCAAACAAATTATGGTTACCTTCTTTTGTTGCCCGATGAAGAAGATTTGTTCGCCCATGTCTACGAGAATCTGATGGAGGAGGCTGTGCTTTACACATTTGTCCCAGTTTTGTAGATAAACCTTGTGCATCTTCTTGATAATATGATATTAACATTTCCAGACCTATTTTAAAAAATACAAATCAATTTCAACCTTATTATGCATTCTCTTCTCATTGTCTTATACTACCAACTTCTTAAATTATAATTAGTTATTTCCATAACTTTTCATCAAAAATAATTTGATGGAAGAATTAAAATAGAAAATTGGATTATTTAAGAAGAATACGATTTTTTTGAGTTTGAAGCATTTAAAGAATTTTTATAATATACCTTTATGTTATTTAATTTATTTTTAAAAAATATAAGAATAGCAAAATACAAAAAATTAGCTTTTATTTGCATAGTTAAAAATTGTAGCATTTTTGTCCCATACCTCCCTTATATAAAAGAGTATTGGGACAAGGTTTGAAAAAAATAAAATTAATAAATATTACATTATTATATCCTTTTCATTCTATGATTTATGGTTTGAGATTTGTCAAATAAGAACTGATTTTGAAATCTTTACGGGTGTTTCCACAATTTCAAAACCTTCCATTTACAAACGTTTCCACTGACTGCAATAAATTATACAATATAGCTTTATCTTCCTGGATGTTTTTTCTTCCATATATATGATATTTTTATACAAAAGAAATAAAGTTAGTAATTCTATTTAATTCTGTGGGACAAAAGTTTTAATAAATAAATTTCATAATTAAGTTCCATTTTTTTTCATTATTTAATATTTATTATATTTCTTATTACTTTGTTACATTTACAGTAGAATTTCACTTAACATTAATTAAGTAGTGAACATGATTTTAGGCAGAATTTTTTTATGTGCATACTTTACATGATACTTTAATATTTTATACGATACAATGATTAACAAAAATAAAGAATATCAAAGCAGATTACTGATGTTCTTAAGTAAATTTTTGAAAGAGTGGGACTTTATTTTACACTTTTTATTTTGGTTAATGAAAACTCAGCTTTTTTTAATTGTTTATATATTACTGCTTTATATTATATACGTAATGATATCTCTTAATCTAATTAATTGATTTCCATATTGGTATTTATTTCATACAAATTTTATCTTAAGATAGTCTCTTATTTCCTGTTCTAGTTTCCACTTTTTATTTAATTAATTCAACTCTATAAAACTGCTCACTTCCATCAGATTTTTAAGTTCTGGGTGAAGGGATAAAAACTCTTAATGCTAACAGCATTATTTTAAAATACTTAAAACTCCCTTACCTAAATCAACATGGTGTTACCTACAAAAATCTCATAATAAAAACACCGAAGAGAAAAATTTTATTCATTCACTCTTGTGTTGCGATTCATATTTTTACTGATAGATATTTTTACCACTTATTTTCTGTATGCAAATCATGCTTCCTGTGGTGAAATAAATTAAAAATTTTAAGTTTCTTCTTAGATATGCAAATGCTAACTCCAATTCTAATTAATTTCTAAAGTTTCATCTTAATATAGTCCCTATCAAAGTCATTCTAAAATATTCTCTTATTTCTTGATCCAATCCTAAGTTATCTGCTTAATTAATTGAAGAGAAGTTTTGTAAAAATGTTTAGTCAACAGTTCCCACATTGCAAGTGAAAGGATAAAAATTGCTGATCTACACAAATACTTTCAAAAAATGATTCCTGTGTTTCCCTTAACCGAATGACAAACGGAGAAATCCCTATCAGAAACTTAATCATATATTAGCACTATTAAAGAAATTTTCCTAACCAAAATATGGTACATAAGATGGGGGATAATTAATTTCATTCTTCTTCCCCACTTCTGCTTTCATGCCATGTTGTAGCAGACATGCTTTGTCCTTGTCTTCATGTAAATAATCATGCTTACCTCTCGAGAGGGAATAAAGCAAACTAAAATTTCAGTGAGTCTTTCTGTCTTCAAAACTGCTTTCTGATTCCAAAAATTTTTTATGCTTATAAATTTAAATTCCTCAACTTACTATTGAAACTACTCCAACAACTGATTTAATTAAACAATATTAAGATGAATTAAATATTTTAATTGTTGCATATTTAGCTGTTTAGAAAATGCAAGTAAACATGTAGCATTCCTCCCACAACAGAATTTCTTTTTAAATGCATATATAAAGCATGTTACCTTTAAGCTAATTTGATTATTAGTTTGTAAATGCTATACCTTCAAGATACAGTGTTTAAAAACAGTTTAAAGATTTTAAAAGTTTATTAATCATTTAAAATCTCATTATTTTATAAACAATAAAACAGAAAAAATCATTAAAAAAAATGTAAATTTGTATTTTCTTCAAAGGCATAAAAATCGGGTTTTCTGTTTTAAAGATTAACAATATTATAATTGGTGTAAAATTTATGATCAAGCAAAAGGCCATACCTATAAAAGAGAAGCTAGAAATATTCTAATCTTTCATTTAGACATAAATGTAGCTGTCTCATTCTTCTTTAAATCAAGTTAATATTTGATGTGGTTGTGTTTATATATATAAAAGGAATCTCAAAAATCAGTGCAATTTTCAGATAAACAATAACAAATGAAATTGACTTTTAAATTAAATAGTCACAATGACTTTAAATACAGAATTATTTTTTACAAAGCATTTTCAAATCGAAAAAAAAATACCATGTATAATGGGCCCATCATCAATACTGAAAAATGCATCTTCTCCATGACGACGTATCTGATAATGGATGGGAGAATTGTCATGAATGAGACTCAAAACATAATCACCAGGAGAGGAAGAACTTTCTCGGACAAGGAAGAGACCTTCATGGTTACCACCTAAAATGAAGGATCATTTCATAAAAATAATTTTTTCCCCAGCTCTGTCAAAACAGAGCACTAAGATAAAAAAAATTTATAAAATCATCCTTTCAGTATTTCAGTGCGTTTTTTTTTTTTTTTTTTTTTTACAAGAAATATATTTAATTATACTTGAAAATATCGAAACTATTATCGAAGACAATTTCATTTTACTTACTTTCAGTACTTGGAAATTTGGGCGCATAATTTAATTTCAGGGAAATTAAAGGATTTACATAAATTTTAACACTCTTTTTCATTCATAAGATAATAACTATCAAATCCTTTGACTGTTATGACTTAAGAATACTTTAAAAATGAAAAGTTATTTTAGCAACTACGGTTATCTATTTACATAAATTTTCTTTATGGCTTCGATAATTATTTCCTAATGCTCTCTTTTAAGTACAATTGTTTAAGAGCTATTGATTACACGTTCTTGTTAGTTTAAATTTAAATTAGCCTTCTTTCTATTTTTTTCAAAGATATTCATTAAAAAAACTAATTACCAGAAAATAATAATAAAATAGAGAAACAATTCTTAAATAAATGAAAGTAAATTACATTTCTAGTCAAACTTGATGCTTAAAGAAATTGATTTGTTAACTGTTTAAATAGGTGTAATAACAGTATTATAATTTTTGGGAGCAACTTAGAAATAAATCAGAGAATTTGTCCACAGGACAGGTAATTAATGAAAACCAAGAGAAAATTCCAGAAAGAAATACAATGTTCAAGTAATCTAATGTTCTATTTCATGACCTACAAAATTAATTCAGCCAAATAATTATAATATAGACAATGAAATACAATAAACATATTACATAACAAAAAAATAGCTGTTTTCAAAGACATAGTAATTTTCTTTAAATATTTGTTAATGAAACAATCTGTTTCAGCTTAAAGACAAAAATTAAATATTTTTAGTTAAAAATTTTCATTTGTTAAAAATAAAACATCAAATAAGATCACCATTTTAGTGCTGAAAAACAAAAACAGCTAGTAAATCAAACATAAGCACTTCATGTGATAGTAAAATTTTAGAGCTCTAGAGTATTTCATCCAACTTTTCTACTGTGAGTAAATTCAGTGACTAAACATAGGACTAAGATTTCAGCAAAGCACTTCCCTCCACTAAACAATTCCTGCCAATTGATTCTGACAGCTGAGAAAACTATTACTTTTCTTTCTTATCTTCTTTTCAATAACTTTGTTTTAAAAATTCTGCTTTTAATTTGCAGCCAACTGGCCAGCTTTTATTGGCTTTTGTATTTATGCTAATACCATGAAGAATTTGCTAAATTTCTAATCTTTATTTCTAAATTTTTAATCTTATCTCAATTATTATATAAACTATAATTCTTTCTACCTTTGAAGTTAATGCTGCCTAAAGTGAAAAATGAGCACACAAATTCAAAATCATCATTCAATCTATTGATGAAAATCTTCCAACCATTCATCTTTAATGAATCATAAGAAAGTTTTTAAATCGTTAATATGGCAAAATAACTTTGATTAGGTTAAATTTATCAGACAAGAGAAGTTGCACTACTCAAGATATTATTTTAATGATGTATCAGAAAAAAGTCATTATAAATATTTCCATAAACTAAGCCTTAAAAACAGAGCAATTCACCAGCTACCATCAATTGAAAACATTTCGAAATTCTTCTCTGTAAGAATTTGAATTTCAATATAACAATGTAAAAATTCCTAAAAACCTTTACCTTCTTGGCAAAACTTTGCAGAATAAAGAAATTAAATCAGCACTGATTAAAGATTTAAAATATTTTTCTATCATTTAGAATGACCTTGTACATATTTTTTAATTTCAAGGATAATTGTAATTATTTCAAAAATATAGAAAACTACAATGGATAAAAGTCAAACACAATTTCAAATAATCCAAGATACAAATGTAATACAAATATACACAAAATCAAATATGCATATTAAATAAACTATTTTAAGAAGCAGACAATTTTTTTTAAATCTTTTGCATTGCATCATTTAACAGTTTCCTTTTATTCTTATAGAATATCAGAAATTTGGTAAAGCTGTCTTATTATTCCATCAATTATTGCTGGCATATTTTTTTGAATAATGCAACATGACAACCTACTAATATAAATGTCAACCTATAAAACTAAAAGTTTGTAATTCAACCAAAACTGAGATTTAAATGCAAAATTAAGATATGCCTTAGATTCAAAATTCCTTTTTTCAAATGTACATTTCAGAATCCTTAACAACATTTTCCATGATATTTCACTAATTAAGTAAATCAATGAAACTTTCAAGTAGAAACATTAATGGTGTCTATCATTGCACAAGTGTAAATCATTTATTAAATCAGTTTCTTTAAAAACATCTGACTCTTAAAATGAATTTCAGAGAAATTTTCTGACCTGAAAAACTTTATATGCATTTATACTTCATGAGAATAAATATTTTGTAACCATTGCAGTATCAAAATTATTGAAAATAAACCTCCCTCTAGAAATCCACCATAAGTATACAGATGAAAAGTTACTGTATAACTAAGCAAATTCTAGCTATATAGGAGGGAACATTAATGTATGATACAAGAAGTTACTTTTTATCCAATAAAAGAACATTTTTCTCACAAACTGAATTGCACCTTGATTGGATATGGATGTTAAGACCCTTTTTTCAGTTTCGAAATGCTGTCATGATGATGAATATACAACTTTCCTTGATACTCAGGCTGAGAAGGAACATATATTTTTCAATTTCCAGTTATTAATGCTGAAGGATATTTTATATTTTCTTTTTTATATTATTCACATAATTAATCTTTGAATCATACATTTAACCTAAACAAGAATTAAGGAAAACAGTGAGTCACATATTCTACAACTCCAGAAATTTTGAAATTGAGAGAATGAAAGAATTTTGGATATATCTGGATTATAACTACTCTTAACCATTTACTGACTATACATATCAGAGACAAAAAAACTTTTTATAGACTCATTCAACAAATAAATGTCTAAAAGATTACATATTGACATGTGCTAAGTAATCCACACAATTCTAGTAACTGTACAGCTAAAACTATAATTAACATGTAATGCCAGAGACAGCCGAGGCAAAAGTTCATAATATCCTAAAAAAAGAAACAGAAAAAAATTCCATTGATATAAGAGCCTAAATTACTAACAAGCAGACAATATCAAAGAGTCTAAATGCTAAGAGTCATCTATTTTTGGCCACAATATTCTTGATAATACAAATGACAGAATTTGATGAATCACTCAGAAAACATATGCTGAGACAATATTAATAATAATAATTTTATAAATTACTCAGAAAACATATGCTGGGACAAAAAAAATCCATTAATAAACATTTAATATTTAGGAAATATCCATTAAAGATATGATAAAATACATAAAACATGAACAAAAGCTATTCAGAGAATCTTTATAAAGCATATACAAACCTCGAACTGTTTTAACCTTAAATATTCTTTACTTTGTGTCACATGCATCTACATAAAATTAAATAAAATAGATGGCAAAACTTAAACGTTTTGAAAATTTCAATGATTTCAATAATCAGCTAAATGTCAATATCAAGTACCAGTATTAAATAGATATTACACTTTTGGGAATTATAAAACTTTAGTTTTTGTCTCCCTCCTGTAATTATGTAAAAAATATCATTTATTATCATTTATTTTCATTCTAGTGAATTTTTTCCACTTTTTTTTAGTTCGCAACATGTAAAAATTTCAACTAACCATTAATTTACTAAAATACTATTATTAACAATGGGATAAAAGAAACGATATCTGATTTTAAAAAATTATTTTTGCTTTTTGCAATTCAGGATATTTTCTTTAAACTATAGGATAAAATTTTCTAAATCTCCCTTTCCTCAAAATCTACTTTTAGGATACATTAAGAAGGAACACATACTTATTGCCATAGATAAAAGGTTAAGAACCCAATATGCTGTTTTATGGTAATAAATAACAAATATTGATGCATAAACCGCTAATATAATATTTTATAATCAGTTACTCTTTATTATTATCTATACCCTCCCCCAATATTCTAGTTTAACTACCATATTAAAAAACCTGCATATCATTTAAAAAGATATTTTTAATATCAAATATTCAATTTTTGGATTATCCCATCCAAGGTTTTGTGTTAACAGCTTTTTATTTTGAATAAGTTCTTAAGATTTTAAAAATGTCAACACTTCATTCAATTTTATTATTTTTAAGGCTTCAAAATTATTAGATAAAATGTTTTATCTATTTCACATTTATCAATCCATTACCTTTTTCAAACAAATAATTTTCTAGAAGAAATTCATTTAAATTCAGAAAGCAACATTTGTAATTTTATGAAAAATCAAAAGTAGTAAATACAGGATTTTCTATAATTGTGTCAAGTCTAATCAATAATTTTATTTATTTCCAAATTTTTATAAGACAACATAAAGTCCCAAAC
Organism: Argiope trifasciata; assembly: GCA_026543055.1. Classification (NCBI taxonomy): domain Eukaryota; kingdom Metazoa; phylum Arthropoda; class Arachnida; order Araneae; family Araneidae; genus Argiope; species Argiope trifasciata. The sequence goes on from JAPMOQ010023642.1 coordinate 4,330,251, forward strand.
CAACCACTGTAAAATCTCTCTCAATAAGCATTTTCTTATTGGGGCAGTTGATGTAATTTCATTTTGGGAATTCAAATTATGATAGACCAGAATATATTAAATTACACTTTTACTAGAAACAACAATTTAAAAACATTCAGTTTATTAACACAATTTCATTCCTAAATTCTATACAGAACATGGCCTTCAAATATGAGGATTTTCATCAAAGAAATAAGAAAATTTTTAAAGATATTTATATTAGAAATCAGTAGAATGATTCCTTTAACATCTTTAAAAATCTTCTACATTCATTCGCTGTTTAAGGAACACGCATCCTCGTTATTCAACAATGACTTTTTTTTTCAGCCCATGCTTACAAGCAAATTTTTTCATGTAGCAAATCAATGCACAGAATATTAAGGATTCTTTTTGTTTCCTTGAATGAAAAAATAAATAATTACAGCTTAATCCTTAACTTTAAAGGATTTCACAATATGGAATTTGTATAACTTGTAATAGTTTGGATAGAATTACGGCAAAATCTATTTAAAAAATTTTAACACTAATAAGAATTACAAATAAATAATTACAACAGGAAACACATGAAATATCCTGTTTGAATTGCAAACAGAAAAAAAAAGTGTTAAAACTTCTAGATGATTACTTTTACAGATAAATTAACAGTGATATTGTTAAACAAACATTTTGCACTCATCATTGGTGTTTTAATGTTCAAAAATAATTATCTACAATATATTTATATTACAACAATGCTAGTAAAGAAAATATTATTTAATACTAATCAAATTTGACACTGATCAACATAAAACAATATTAGGAGGTAATCTTTTAAATTCATAGATTAAGGAATAAAAATTATGGCAGAAAAATGGCTGTAGTTTATTTTAATTCCATTATCATTTCTTAGAGAAATTAACTGAAACATAAAACAATCATATCAAAGCTTTCTATAAAATTGTGCCTTGACTGAATTCATTTCCTCAGAGTATATGAAGGATATTTTTGAAGTTCACTATAATCAAAAGGAATGAATATGTTCCCTTTACTAGCTGTTTTATATGTATATACATATATAACAGTATTTCAAATCTTTCATCTACTATGAGAAATCTTCAATTTACAATTGACAAAATTATCAAGAATATAATACATATGAATTTCATAATGAACTAGAAATATGTGAAGTATCTCTTATTTTTTCCCCTACATCAAACAAATTCTATAAAAAAAAATTAAATTAGTTGTGCTGAAATCCTAAGAAAATCCTTGGAATACATTTTTTATTTGATTTTGAACTATTAACAGTGATTCTTTTATTTGAGAAAGCCAAATCCTAAAAGAATGAAAATTCTTAAATTTGGGATTTTTAATCTTTTTGAGAATATACAGATCTTTAAATGACAAGTAGGAATAACCTGCATATTGCAGGGCCAACAAAAGTTGACAGGATTATGACAGATAATAATATGAATATTTTGAATCAAGCATAGCACATTCCACAATATGTTATGAATGACTTAAAAACGTACAAAACCATATACACAAAACCTACAAAAAAAAGGTACAACCCATCAGATGCAATAAGACCATTAACCTCTCACCAACATCATTAGTGTACAATTAAGCAAAAAAAAAGTATGAGAAGACTCATTACTGCACACAATCTGCAAATATTAAAATCAAACTGACTGCACCACTTAATTTATTACCCACAGAAATTTTCATACATTTGTTACTCTGTCAGCTAGGCAACAATACGGCAGACAACAGTGTGTCTTTTTTTTCCCACAGTAATTAGGGAGTTTTGATAGCTTTCTATTCTCTCTCTCTCTTGGTGTATGCCTTACAGTTTGATCTCTTGTCATTTGATTATATGTCAATTTGTTTCTATAAATTAGTACTGACATGTTTCTTCTTTAAGATCTGCTATAATGAATACACTGATGAGAGGAAACAATCAAAGATGGTTGTTTAAAATTCCAGCAATTACTTAAAAGAGTTGGTGTCATCTAAAGTGAAATCTACAGTAACAGAATTTTTTCTTACTTAGCAGAAACTAGCTGCTAAAATATAGTGATGGACATAGAGTGATGAGATTCCCCCTTTCCCTCCTGTATCATTGGCAATACAATTTATCTGGGTGTAGATGAAAGATGAGATTGCAAATAAAATTCTTTCAAAATTAAAGATGTTAGAAAGTTGCTTGATGAGGCATTATTAAACCTAAACCCGGATGACTGGGAAAAAATACATAAAATAAGTGGAGAAATAGTAAGAACTCAGGACTTCATTAAATCTGGTATTAGAGATTATGCAATTGGAAGGATTGTGGTCAATTTACAAGAGAGCAGTGAAACCACAGACAAAGATTTTGTTAGAGTTGAGAGCTTTTAGCTTAGAGATATTTATGTTTATAATCTTCTTATTTCTCTTTAAATTAAATATTCAAAAACAAAACTGTGCTGATAATCATAACTATTCTGAAAATATAAGTATTTATTTTTTTTAATATATGAATTTATTTAATGTGTGTGCTATTAAAACTATTTATGAAACTGAAATATATCATTATTAAACTTTCTATAAAATTTAAGATTTTATTTATCTATACTTATTTCTGCATCTATTGAACCCCTTTTTTCATGCTTAAATGTTTAGAAATTTTTGTTAATAATTACTAAATGTAACAATAATATGTAGAATTCTAATAAAAAATTTACACATTTTTTGAAAAAAAAAAGTCATAAACAGGTTTAATATACAAAACCACATACTTTTAATTATTCTACAAGATTTCAAAGCAAAATTTTCATTAGATATTTTAATTATATAGTGACAAAAATATATCAAAAGATTAACAATTACATAAAATTGTTTGCTTACATTACCCTTTAAATAAACAACAAAAATAATTATGTTGAAATATCTATATTTTATTAAACATCATAGAAAATCATCATGTTAGAATATTTCAGTAACATGGAATATCCACTTTCTTGTTTTCTATTCCAACTAAAGTGTCCAGGTATGGGGAAGAAAGATTGTCAAAACCATGGAAATGGGGAAAATGCAGGCGGCAATAGCCTGGCTGGTAGAGTGTCAGTCTCGTTACCCAAAGGTAGTGATTTCTATTCTCGTCTCAGTCTAAGACCACCATGTTGCTAAAGGCAGTTGAGGCACGTTAAATATGTAGTGATTGTAAAGTCCTCCAAGTTCCCATAACATATTATTAATCTGGGGGTATTGAATCAAGGACGAAGCAGTCTCTGATTTGAATCTAAATTCTGACTTGCAGATGGATAAATGAGTGTTTGAATGAGTATGACCACCCCCTAAAATGGTTTGTTTTGTGTGTCTCCAAGCAAAGTCATACTTTTATCTTAACAGTGCTCATTAACAACGAAAGGCACATATTTCTGCCTTAATTTGAAATAGCAGAACTCCTTCGGGCTTGGTATGACCAAGTTGCATTAGACCCACCACCAAGATTGTCAAAACCATAGGAATGGGGAAAGTGCAGAGAGTGGAAATTGTGCTGAGATGTAGATATACAGAAAAGTAAAAAATAAGTCATTCTTATAACCTTTTTTTCCTTGTTAGTTGATTGTTCATTAGTCTGAAAGAAAAGGAGTTTAAGGAATTTGTCACAATATACAGAAACAAAAATATGTCATTCATCTAATCATTATTAGTATTTGCCTTTCATTATTTGAATTGATCATTTAATATTGGTGGTCTAATTTACTGTTCTTAGAAATGCTGAAGAAAAAAATGATTCTACATATTTTTTGAGATATAAAAACAAAGTTGTGTGTCCTCATTTTCAGATCATTTTAGAAAAGAAAATCAAGAATCGAACAATTTTATATTAATAAAACAAATTTAAAATTTACAACAGATATTTTCATTTCCTTATTTATATATAAACTTTAGAAATCAGACATATATATAACATTGATTTATTTAACAGTACTTCCAAAAGTTGTCTGGTGAGAATATATATATATATATAGTGATTATGAGAGATATAAAAATATAATTACAAAAGAATGTGATAAGAGTATAGTAGGAAATTTCCTAATGAACTTCCCTCATGATCAATCTTATTGACCCTAGTAACTTGTTTCTGTGACAAATTGCAAGCACTTACAGCATTTCCTTCACACATTTGGGAATAACAATGCTCCCTCTTAGGTGTAGGGAAATTTTTTTTTTAAGTAATTCAGTCAAATTAATAAATAAATAAAGGCATGCCTGAAGACAGACTATCTCCTATTACAGTTCCATATTCAATAGCTTTAAAATAAATAAACTGTTAAGTTTTTCTAATTGTGATGATATACATCACAGATACGACAAAAGTTATATGTTCTATCATTCAAAAGTCATCTAACATGAAATAAGGATGTTCAAATAAGTCTCAACAACTTTATTTAATGTTTATTTTGAATCCTTTTATTTTTAATTTGAAAAATTATTTTAGGGCTGTCAAAAATCTTTTGCAGCCAGACCTCCTAATGGAGATAATTTGTCCTTTAAATTGGGCCTGCTAATTCTGGATATGTAATCTTACAGAAATAGCAAAATACGAAGTCAATATGAAATATATGTTATACCAGAATGGTTAATTTCACCAATATTTTACATTTCATTTTTTTTAAGAAGGATACTCTTTTTAGATAAACATTTAAAAATTCACAAGATAATAACTAAGAAATTCAACATAAAACTACTTTTATGAGGATACATTTCAAAAGCCAAATTTATAAATTATTTTATCACTAAGAAATCATATATAAGTTGCTATTTTTTTTTATTATTATAATGAAACTTACTTATTTCTAAAATATGTTCAGCAGCATCTCTTGTTATCTTCCCATGAAACCAAGATATCCCTTCATCTAAAGAAGTTCGAGATGCAGATTTAACTAATGGTGGTAATGGTGGATTTATGGTATCTTCAGCATCCATTTTTGTAAAAAGGACCTTTGATTTCCTTGCATGTTCAATCAATCACAGCTGAAAATACAAAATACTTAAATAAATGCATAAATTAAACACAAAAACTGGATAAATAAAATATTTTAAATTATTTTTTAATCTCAACATAACAAAATAACCAATATTAAGTCAATTAAAGGCAAACTTAAGCACAGAAGGTCTCATATAGCTCATAGTAGAAGCTACAGATGATGAAAAATTCTTCTAACAAAAAGCAATTGTAAGAGATAATAGTAGGATTTAAAATAATATAATTTTGCAACACAAATACTGATTTTTTGTTATTGTTAAGCCAAAATTGCACTTTAATCATGTTATTTTCTGAACACTGACCTACACATTAACTAATATAAATTAGTATTCTCAAAATAAAACATTTAGCATAAATATGAAAATATATACATCTACTTAAAAAATTCTTGACACTAAAATTTAAACAGACCCGCATTATATATTCATTTCATTCCCCGATTTTCTAACAATACAACACTAATAGGTAACAAATTTACAAACTATATTTCTACTAACTATCTCAATATTCAAATCTATTCATTGGTATAATTAAGACTTAAGATATAAATCAAATAACAGCAGTAACTAATTTAAATTTGGTTTTAAAAAATATTTTCTTTTCTGTACCAAAAAATACTACAAGAAGTTAAAAAGCATCTTTAGCTATAATTCAACAAATATTTATCAAAAACAAACTTGATGAAATTTACAGCATTAAAACAAAATTCAATGATGAAAATATTTGGGGTGATTTTTTTATTTCTCCCAGTAATTGTCTAAGATATTTGTTACAATGATTATGTTATTGTTCTGAATTGGAAAATATGTTTTTGCTTTGATATCACAAATGTAAAATAACAGGGATCTCGGTAGAATTTGATGTCATTATTATCTGTCCAAGTTGCATGTTATCCATATAATACTTGAAAATAAGAAAATTACGCAGATATGAAATGCTCTAATATAAAGAAAATTAAAGTGCATGTCACGCATACAAGTAAAAAATGATGCAAAAAAATTTCATGGACGTCTTAAATTATTTATAATTACACCGCCACAAAATAATAATTAACTTATTATTCCGGCCATTTCATGATCACTAAAATATTCTTTATTTTAAATATATTATTTTTCTATGATGTAATTAGAAATTATAAGAAATAAGTGAAAAGAAAAAAAAAAGTTAATTACTATTAGCACCTTAAATCACATGTAGAAATTGTTTCATTTTCGAAAAAATTTCTGAGAAATAATAAAACTGTGTGCATCTTATGAAAATTATAGTTGCAATAAATAATATGAAAGCACAGAAGAAAAAAAAGTTTTGTTTACATTTATATTCTTCGGACGTATAAAAAACAATTTTTTGCTACAAAAACAATAATCCACTGAAATAAATTTGATTGCACTAACGTAGCCAGATTCAGAAGAAAAATTTTTGCTGAGTTTGAGATGTTCTTAAAAAGTTGCCAATACATTACTAATACTTGTACTGCATTGGTAATATTGCAGGAAACAAATTGGGTTGATGCTTAATAATCGGGATGAAAATATATTCTTCTCGGTATTCAGATTATATTATCCCTGGATTGAATAAATTTATTTTATGTAATGTCATTTAGAAATTAAATGACTCATTATCAATGATCCCAGGAAATTCATTCACAATGAAAGATGACGAATTTAGCATTTAGTGGGATTTAAATTTTGAATCGAAAGTGGAATAGCAATTATTCAGTCAATTTGGCTTTAAATTATTGATGTAGATTTTTCGAACTTTTCATTTACAAGCATTTCTTCTAGTGTATATATCCTTAGGAATTCATAAATCTACTATTTTTGAAAAATAAATATTTTTGCTGTGTTATTTTTAAATATATTTTTCAAATGTGTTTTCGATCACACTTTTAGCTTTTAAATTGCCTTCAAAGTTGACAATCAAAGAATGAATTCTGTTTATTATCAACAGGTGGCGTCTAGCATAAAATTACATTACATAACATACACATTAAAGGTCACAATACCAGAAAGCACAGTTATAGAAAAAGAGTTGCAAATAATACTTTATTCTTGTGACTTACATAATTTCGAACATTTTCGAGTAAATAACATTATAGTGATATATGGTGAATGATACTGATTCCGTAAACTGAAGAGGATAATGAATAACCGCTCATTTACGGAATTTAGGAATTTTCTTCGGCCAATATAATGAACGCATTTCCTTTTTTAGTGCAGTCATCGGTTTCAGTTTGAGACAAAACTTCCCCTTTTTCTGGTCATGTCCGGGAATGCATCTGCTGTTTCTTTATCACATCAGAAACAGGGGAGCTTTTATCGGATAGAGTAGGAACTGTTTAAGAAGTAATTTCTTGAAAACTTAATCAAAGGTTGTACGTGGTAAGGACATTCTCTTCAGCATCAATGAATTTTTTCTTGAGATTAACTGGATTGGATACATCGAATATGTTATTTTTTATCAACTGAATGCCTGGTTCAATATACCCAGTAGAACCACAGGGATGTAAAATATTTTGGACAGTACTGAGTAATATTATGAATAACGAATGATGTTTCAGCAATATTGAAAATATGTATCAGTATCCAAAAGGTGCTAATTATTTTTAACATTGTGTAAATTCATTAAAAACATTCTGACAGAGAAATATCAATTTTAATTTAATAATTCCTTTCTTTGGGATGTTATTTTTTTTTAAATTAACTGAAACAATTTTTTCCTCTGTTCCATAGAATGCTAAACAGATTGTCACCTATACGTACATTGTTCTTTATTATGTGAGTAAAAACTAATATACAAAATTATTATACGTAAAATATTGGATAGACATGATTATAAGCAAAACATAAAAATAACACTGATGTTTGGATTTTTTTAATTCCATAACAAATCAAATATGAGTAGACTAAAGTCATTGTCTCACTTGCCTTGTTTGAAACTGATTTCGCATAAAATTTTTATCCACATTAATATTAAGATGAACTTTACATCCACACATTATAAAGATGAACTTTATATGTCTTTCATGTAAATTTACAATTCCTGTCCGATATAGTTGAAATTTAGCACATATTCTCTTTAAAACAAGAGAGAAATTACTGACAACATCAAAAAGTTAAATAAAATTTTAATTAATTAAAAAATTTTGAAAAATTTTGAGTATTTTTTGCAGTATCTTCTAAATATATTGTATCACAGAAATTATTTGTACACAATTTTAAATTAAAAAAACATTTTGGTGACATTCAATTTTACTGCCCTGCAATTTCTCTCGTCATTTTAACAAATGTTTTAAAAATATTTTTTCATGATTAGTGGCAATAATTTGCAATGTTGTGTTTGAAATCCAATTTCTTTATAATCACATTGTTCTTGCTACAGTTACAAAAATTTGCAATCTTTGATAAATTTATATACTTTAGATTTAAAAAAATGTTTTTAATGCCGTTTGATTTAATACACTTTCAAAAATGCGTACTTCAATATAATTAATTACATTGACAAAAATAATTTCCTCTCATAAATCTTCTACCGTTGAATATTTTCTCGCATCTGTTTCAAGGTAAAGCTTTTTGTGATCGAATAACAGACATTTGCTTATTGTTTTTTTTTTTTATTACTGATTTTCAGTTTCATTTTAATTTCACAATCGTTACAACTTGATCTTTTTTTATGCTTTATAATTAACAAGAAAATGAAAATAAATTGAAACTCTTCTCAGAATGTATTATTTAAAAAATTCAAACAATTCTGTCTTTTAAATGATATTCTGAGCATTTTTCTTAATACAGTTTTTGGAAGTTTAATTTCTATATCTGGTTATTTCATTTAGTTTTTCAAAGCAGCGTATTGCACTTACATCAATCATGTAATATGATGAGCCGATCTATTACAACTTTTTTATCTATTATATATTTATTTATTTGCTGTTCAATTTAGCTAGACATCTATTTTAAGATATTTAACATTAAATTGCTTTATTTCGGAGAAAAGCAAGGGAGAAAGTAAATCGATTTTGTATAAATTCCATTTTTTTATTTATATTTTTCTGACTTATTAAACACCGAAAATAAAATCCCTCTCATATTCCTTATTTAGCATCCAGATACTTAAAATTCCAAGCGATGAAAATGGTCTGCAAACGTAGCTGGATAGTGATATATTAAAAATGCAAACATAAATTGCCATGAATAGAATAAAGGCTTATGAAGTAAATTTGTTAATGCTATATTGGTGCTCAATATATTTATATAGAATAATACTATGAACTTGTACTGAATTAAGAATCAACTGAAAAAATAATATGCTGTGTAGTTGCAGTACCTTTTTTCAGCTTATCCCAAGATTTAGCAACTTTTCTGAGAATTTTATTTTTAATGCGGTTAAAAAAATCTCAAAATAACAATATAATTTTAAAATAGGAATACATTTAACAAAATATTATTTAAAATTCTATAAAATGTATATGTATGTTTTACTCTTCCATTAACTAGTATAATACTTGTAATTTGTAATGTATGTAGAAATAGAACCCGTAGGACACTCATCATAAATTGAATTACTGGTGTCGTGACGACAATGAGACGAAACTGTGTCTCAGTCCTAATGCTCATCGCCGACCACTGCACAACTTCTCCTGAAGAAAATACGCTGTAAAATTAACATGGATGTAACTCGAATCCGCATCATTACTGTGTCCAACAGAGAAGAGAAAGCAAACCACCATACCAGACACTTTTCATTATTTATATCTAAAGTACCCCTAATGAAATTAAATTTATAATAAATAAAATTCGGAGATTTAATCTCGTAACTTATTCCCACTTATCAGAGATTAACATCGGTTATTTCAAACGTTTTCAAGCTCTCATGTGAACTGGATCTATATTACTTCTTTAGTAATTAAGGAAGTTCTTGATCTGCTCTTTCCTCTGTCAATTTTTAGCAATTTTCACTCAATTACTAATAACCAGACAGCTAAAAAATTTGTATGTTCCAATAACAAGTGTTTTTTATTATGTATGAAACAAATATTAGTGTTAAGTAGCTGTTATAAACAACAAAATGAAGATTTTTACTTTCAATTTCTTTAAAAATATATCCATTTTATTTGCTGCAGTTGTAAATTTGTTTTTTTACTGTACAGTGCTTTTCATCGATATATTTAATCAAAGTATTATTTCTCAAAAATATTAATTATATTAATCTATTTATAAAATAACAAATTTTGATAAATCGAAGCTGTAAAAAATCGCAGATAGATAAGTTTTTCTTTAACATATATAGACATCAGAATTTATGGGAGGAAGAAGTTTTGGCAGTTCTGTCAAAGGCCCGTGATTTCTTCTGTACGTCTCTGCTTCTCTGGTTCCAACAAATAAGACATTTTCCAATAATCATGCAAGCATCGATTGTGTTCATTTTTTATATTAGTTATATCATGAAAGTTTTTTTTAATTATATATTATATATTAAGATTATGCTAATCCTGCTCTATATTGTCATTTTGTCGTTCAATAGCAGTGTGAATTTTTATAAATTTGATAAGCAAAAAAGGAAGAAGGCTGTAAAACAAATTTAGACTTAAATTTTACATTAAAATTAATGATTAAAATATTTATTTATTTAATATAAAAATAGTTTAAATTTATTAAATCTTAAATATATCAAAGTTAAGGAAAAGGGGGCAAAATGAACGTGCGTATTTGTTTACTATACAGTTGACCCTTAAAAGTTACAGCATTCCCACGACTACAGTGCACGAGCCACAAATGCAGTAAGGAATAAAATAGAACCTTCAATGATGAAAAAGAATTTTTTAAAGAAATTGTCACTTTAGAAGAGGGGAGGGGGCGATTATTTTAGATTGAGGACTACAGTAAAAAACGATTTTTGGCGAAACTTTGATTTTTTAAAAATTATTATTCTGAATTTCAAAAAAAAAAAAATTGTATAAAACTTTTTGAATGGAGTTTCTACATTCGTTTTTATGGCTTCCATGATAAGAGCATGCATTTGCTCATTAATCATGACACGTCATTCAAGTGCAGTCTGTGTGTTTATTTATATATTACAATCTAGAATGGAATACAATTATGTATTTTTCCAAAACTTCAGTGCCAGTAAATCTCAAGAGTCTTGTAAAAAATAGTTGTAAATGTTGACAATCTTTCGATGATCACTAAAAGAAACTGAGAACAGTTTTTTACAAATATCTCTGTAAATTAACAATGAAAGAAAGAATCATTATCCAAATAAAAAAGAAGCTAAATAATGCTTAATTTCCTTAATTAAAGGTAAAAATTAATTATTATGAGTTATTTTGAAGAAATTGTGCTTGCTCCCCCCTCTTCGGCAAACCTCTGCCGCCACCTCTGTACTTGAATATGATTTCGTAATGCTTAGTCTACCGACGTGCCTTCCCTTTAAAAATCTTTACAAACTGAAATCCCTATTTAGAACCTGACAAGATACAGCTATGAATGTAAGCAATAATTTTTAAAAACTGAACAAACATTTCTTGAACAAAAATAATGGAATGCATTTTGAAACAATTTAGAATTTGAATGTTTTAGTTATGTTCAAACTGATAACAAGGGTGGGTTTGGTGTAGTGTGGAAATCTGAAAAGGGATTGTCCGCTCAAGTGTTGTTCTCGTCATCTCACACCCGTTCAAAATTATGAGGTCCATTTCAAAACAGCTCTCCTGTTGCTTTTAAAAGGAAGGTTAATATAAAGAAACTAAACTGATTGCAGGGAAGTATTTTTTAAGTTATATTGCCTTAATTAATCTCTCCGAAAAATTTTCTCTTTGAAAACATTACCCGCTAAATTCTATTTTCATGTCTGATTAAAAATTATTGATATTAAAACATCTGCCATTAAATCTGCAACGCCTCAAAAGTAGTTTTATTTCAAAATTTCCTTCTTTAATAGACTAATACACAATTAACTTTCTTATTTTCTGTTTAAATGATTTATTAAATAATCCATATCATGTCTGATTTTCATCATTTCATTTGAAAATTCTCTTAAAAAGAAACACTTCAGGTTCATGTATATAATTTAATTTTACTTTTATCTCTTTATTGTGAATTCCTAATTAAAACAGAAATATAACATTTTCTTCGAATGGATATAGCTGATTATCCTTTGAACACAATATTTTTACATTTTTTGTAACTTGACACTTCCTTAATTCTTTTGGTTCAGCATTTACCACATCAAGGACATCTTTATATAGCTTCCTTAAATTTAGACAAAAAAAAAAAAAAGCGTAACATTAATTTTAGTTTGTTCAGATTAAAATTGTTTTTAAATATTCTAACGTTTATTTGCGTCATAAGTGATTTGTAAAGTAAATATACCAAGTTTTAGAATTTAAAATCCAGAAAAGTGCTTTGACTGATTTACCTCCTAACATCCTAAACTTTTACGGTAACCATAACATTGCGGCATTGTTTATCCGCTAATATTGTTAATATGCGGTATTTAAGTGCTTTCAGCCTTTATGTAAATTCCTTTGGTGGATATATGATTAGAAGTTTATTCCAAAGCATGGTGAAAAGTACTTTTTAGCTACCCGGATGAAAAAAAATTAATATTTTCTGTCAATTTAGATTTGGAAAAACATTAAAAAATTAGCTGTGAAATAACTTGATGAAGTCAAATGCTCCGAATTTTTAGAAATTTATGATAAAATTCCTAGCAAACCACAAAACTTCTTTAGAGGTACAAGACAGTATGGAAGTTCTGGTATGTCGTTAGGGCCAGGTAATTAGAATGAATAGAAGGCAGAAAACAAACAGTGTCTCTGTGATTGTAACATTTCAGATCGCTCTCTTTTTTAGATCGTAGAACCCTGACATTTTGTCAATTCAGCTACCCTGTAGCCACGACATTATGCTACATCTTTGCATGAAGAAGTCGCAAAGTATGTTGATGGCCATGGATACCGGCAGAGGTTTCTTCACCTCTTTGCAGAAAAATGAAAAAAAAATTCTATTTATATAATCCATTGCAGATATACAGATATAATCTCAAAATACAATTTTTTTAATGGCCTTCAATGGTATCTGAATGACTTTATCTCATTTTAATGTTAAACCTCGTTATATTTCTAGTACCTATTTAACTTGATTGGTAAATTATTCTTTATTTGCTAAAATTTTTTTGCTTGCAAAACTTTTAATTTTGTAATTACTTCTAATATCTGTGAACTGAAAAAAAATGCAATAACAAATTTATTTATTTCAAATAATATTTGGATGTGATTGATTTATCCTTGAGAATCCGCCAATAAGTGACATTCAGACTTGCAACCTAAAGATTTAGCTCTGGTAGATATCCCTGAAATCTAAATTTTCTTAACCCTGATTTAAATCCTATTAATATTTTGCAGTAAGTTCAAAAAGTTGATTAAAATTTCTTTATAACTGAATCACAGGATTGTTTATCTTGATTTTTCATACTGAGGTACAGTTTCGAAGAAATGTACAGTTTTACACTAGGCATTTAATTTCATTTTTGATTCGAGCATTTAATTTCATTTTTCAACATGTTAGCAGCAAGGTAAAAAAATAATCGGTGACTCTTTCTTATGGATCACTACCATATTTAAATGAAGGAATCTGAAAATTCAGAAATTATATTAAAACTAATGCTCAACCAAGATTAAAGAAAAATTGGAGTTTTGAACATTTCAACCAAAAATCTGAAGATTTTCTTTCCAATCATTGTATTTTAATAGCTCAAATTTTCATATATCGCCAAGAAAAGTGATTTTCTTGAACCTTGCAAGAAAGAAATTGAGTGAAATCATGTGATTAATTATTAACTGCTAATTAAGTTCGTGAAGTTGACACCCTGTTACTGCTTTCCCTCTGCTTGTGGTAAGTATTTAAAACATCTGTTCGCGGAAGGGATGAATTATTTTCCGACTTAACGAGTTAGCACGCGGAAATTATTCTGATTCATAAGAATAAAAAAAGAGACACAACTGTATTCCTTATTACATCATTAACCGCAGTCATTTTGCATAATTAACTCCTTGCATGATTGGGAGTCAGTAGTATCAGTGTCTTGAATTTGATTCTTTGTCTTATAATGTTATAGAGAATTTAAAAACAAAAAAATTAATGAATCCTCGACAGTTATTAATATTGATACTTGTCTAATGAATAAAGGTAATCAAACGTTTTCAAACGAAATGCAGATTCACCATCTAAAATAACAATTTATCTTTGATACCAAAAATATTTTTAATTATAGTGAGATGTCTTTTAGTAATTGACTGTTTTATACAATACCAAATTTAATCAATCGATTCATTAAATAGATGATCTAGTAAAGAAGATTAGTAAGCGGAAAATGACATTTCCACTAATTTTTCAAAAAATAGTATAAGTCATGAATTTTCACAATACGTGCAACTTTCAATATTTTCTACCTGATCTGGTAGAAATGCTTAATAAAATCAAAAATCATCTAAAATTTAAAAAATTTCTAAAATAATTAAAGTAAATTCAAGTGTGAAAACATTTCTAAAGTCTTGGAAGTTTGATTGTACATATTATAGGGATGAATCCTGTACTGCATGGAAATTAATTTCATTTCTTTCTCAAAAATAATTCTAATAAACAATTGTTTATACCCTATGAGGGGCTTCAACGTGAAAAAGGATAAATGAGAGGGAGAGGGGGGATGTCTAGTCCAGCAAGTTCAGATCATTCAACTGGGCCAATTACTTTTACTTAATGCACAATAAGTTCATAGAATCAATAAATATTACATTGCTACTTCATTATGACACAAATTTAATTTCCGAATCCTTTGTTTAGTTTGCCGGCAGAAAAAAGTGACAGTTTATAGTCAGACATAATTTATAGTTAAATGTTGGATGATATGAGCATGCAAACTTTCTCCATTCTTCCCCACTCTATTCTATTAATGACGGCTTGCCATTAAGACTGTAAAGCTGCAGAAATCCATGAAATTATTCTTTAAAATTGTAATCAATGTTTTTATTGCATTTCTTTACTTTTTCTATCTGAAAATTCATTTATTTATATTATTATTAAATTATTTATATTCTTTTCTTCAAATCTTCATACCTATATTTTAGAAGCATAATATAAAGCATTTGATTCTCAAATCATCGGAATAACTTTTAAGGGGGGGGGAGAATTTTAAAAAAATGTACATTCAGTCTAATAAATTGTTGTGAAAATGATGAATCAAGAATATTTTATCCTTTTTCAAATTACCTTATTTCAAACTCTAATGAAACAGAAAAGATTAAAAAAGGTTTTAAAGAAAATGATATCAATTAAAAAAACTCGACAAAAAAAAACGATATAACTTTTCATCTTACCTAACAACTTTTTCAGTCACATCCTGTTGATGTTTTCTTAGCTCAACGTGTGAATGTAAAGCAATGTTTGAATGTCTTATCAGGATGTGGTGTGAGGGAATACATGCTAAAAGCCTCCGGAAGTGACAATGAACCTGTATCAATAGTTATCAGGCTGAGGTATTCAAAGGCACGTGCCATTTAGCGCTATCTTGAAGCAATATTTGCCAATAAACAATTGTTGCACTTAAAGCAAAAGCAGCTCAGATATCAATGCTTATTGGAAATTCCAAGTCTTAAAAGTGTGGCTGTAAAACAGATTCTGTTAATGACCTAGATAAGTAGGAGCTTGAAATGAAACTAATATACGATACAGATACAAAACAATTTAGTGCGCTTATAATGCAAAACAAATAAAAGGAAATATTTTTGTGCATATACTTTATATTTAAAGAATTAATTCATCAAAAATTTAAATATATTGTTTTAAAATATAAATACCTATAATGAACATTGAAAATAAAATTCAGCTGTTATTGCGCTGACTTTAGGCTTTAGACTGATGCATCCATCAACATACAAATTTATTCTATACATTTCAATTACTGTATCATTAGTTGCAACTAATATATAACATTTTCAGAATTTTACTTAGTTTCACGAAAGTTTTAATTTGTTTAAAAAAAAGAGTAATAAACAAAATCATTTTGTGAGAAAGACTGTTCAGTATTTTATCATTTTTAGATAAATATAATTAATATGTGCAAAAACTGATAATTATTTTAAAGATATCCAAAAATATGTAATATTTGTTCTTTTATCACAGAATGATAATTACCATAAAAATTGGTGACACTTATGAAAAATAAACTATGTTTGAAAAGGTATTAACCAATTACTTTTATCTGTAGATTTAAATTTATGCATTGAAAATAACTATGGAAAATGACTTATTCTGAATATTTAAAAATAATTACCCATGATGCAGCAGTATTTCTTGAGAAAACATTTGCAAAGAAGTCTATAGGATTAAAACTTTTTTCTATATATCATGCAAGGGGTTTCTATACATCATGCAAGGAATCTATATATGTGCAAGGGGTTTTTATGCTCTTACCCAGCAAATCAGAGATAAGCTAAATAGATGGTAGGTAAAATAGCAATAAATAAATCTTAAATTTTTTCAGTTGGTGCCCCCTATCTACTGACAAAAAGTATTTATCGATAACTCTTTTTTCATTTAATCTAAAATATTTTATGTTTTATCACGAACTCAAGATCAGCAAACTTAGAAAGAAAGCTAAGATAGTTAAACAATGTCACACAAAAAAAAATCTTGTTACTGAGTATTTAGACGGAAGAAGGCATGGTAAAATTTTTGCCAGTTCAAATTGTTCTACACGACACAGTTTAGGATCGCAAGCAGCAATTTAAAAATGTAATGATAAATCAAATAGAAATTATGGTAAATCAAATAGAATAAGATAAATCAAGTAGAAATAATGGTAAATCAAACAGAAAGAATGGCAAATTAAATAGAATAAGATATTACATTGCAACAAAGAAAATATTAAAAACAACTATCTTAAAATACACTAAAGATGCTTATAATTTTACAAGAATTTAAAATTCTACTTCGTCCAAAAAAAGGTAATTAAATAACATTTCAAAATGGCAGTTTTCTATTTTTCTCAAATAAGAGTAAGTGCACATAAAACCTCTCCATCCTAGAACAAAATTGAAGATACAAAACGTTCTTCTCTGTATATAGACAATGACATTAGCTATTTTGTTGCAATATCATCCTGATTTAAGAAGCTTTTCATATTCATGAAACGAAAATTCCAGAATTAAATAATGTAGACTCGAGGAGAAAATCGAGACAGGAATAAAGCAAAAAAGCTCTTAAGAAAAGTAAAAAAAAAAAATATGAATACAGTTTTTGGCTCTAACTTCTTCAAAATACTTTCATTTTAAATGCATAAATGGAACACTACGGACTTCGTTTTATATTACTTGATAAAATATACGCAAAAATGTTCATTCTAAGCAAATGTTTTTTTTTTTAATCTTAAAGTTAAATAAACTGAAAAAAGATTGTTTATTCTATTGAAAAATTCAAACAGAATAAGGTTTATTTGCTATTAAAATATTTTTTGTTTGGATTTCAGATTCTCTGAAAAGATTAATGAGAAATTTGGTTAAAACCTTACTTGTAAAATCTCATGCATTTTTTCAGACATCTGCAAGTTGTAAAGTCATTAATTATCATAAACTGCTTTTAATATTTATAAGAGATTTCTCAATCGAATTTTATTATTGGGAAACATTTGTAAATATAATAGAGAAATAAAAGCATTTTCTATATTTTCTTGATCTCAGTTTAAAAATATGCATGAATATTTCAATGATGGAAATCAAAAGCATATTTGGAATAACGAAAATAAACAAATAATATAAATATCAAAATTTTGAAATCTGACTCTCTATCGAAATTACATCAAATGCAAACTGAGTAATGAAAAGAAAAACTTAAGGATTATTTCAGTACTTGGATTATTTAATGAGGATACGTTTTTTCCATTCATTTAGAGGTGAATAAAAATTTGAAATTCAATTAAAAATTAATTATGAGTAAAAAAAAAGCATCGATTGGATGTTTAGTTTAGTTTAGTTATATTAACGTCCCGTTTAAAGCAACACGAGGGCTATTTTGGGACGGACCTCGTCATTTTGAACCACGGTCAGGTGACGAGGACGACACCTGAACTGGCACCCCCCTCTCCACACCACGCCACACCAGCGGGAGGACATTTGGCCTGACAGATTTAACGTGCAACAGACCCCCTCACACGACGGTTCTTCGGTGGAATCGAGTCTCGAACCTGAAACCCTCCGGTTCCGAAGCCGAGACTTTACCACCGGGCCACCGCGGCCCTCATCGATTGGATGTTTCTCAGATAAGAAACATCAGTTTTTTTTAACTCATTAAAAATATTCGAAAGATGTTATTTGATTTAAGAATATTCAATCCTCTTTTAGTGCTAATGTTTTCATATAAAAAGGTGCAAAAACTACGACTACCATTTTAACATGATTTTGATTTAGCAAGTCTGAGTAAACTTGGACAAGACACTTTACCTCACTTTTGTTAATTTTGGCAATCCTGATGGTTTCGTTTAAATGTGGTTTTAATACTCCATGGATCAAATTGCTCGTGTTGTAAAAGAGTTTGCAAATGGGCGAAATTGGCAATAAATGTGTTTTAGTTCTCCTTAAAATAAAAAAAATTCAATACTTACAACATTTTATTAGTAAACCAGGGATTTAACATACCAATTCTTAACAGAACAGTTTTCGATTAATCAAAAAATATATATTTCAAGGATATAGGCTAAAGTGCTTGTAGTGCTAAATGTTAATTCAAAACATATTGGCTTTTTTCAGCTGCAATGAGAATTGAAAATTTTTCATTTCTCATTGCACGTTGTTTTATTTCAGATAAAATGGTTGAGGATTATCGAATGAATGTAATGAATGAAAGATTGCTATATTGAAGAAAGACTTTTATATACATTTTTGTAATGATGGTGTGAAAAGCTTTAGGTGTTTTAGCTTCTTCTGTCAATTTCAAAGTTGATAGAATGCGATCTGATAATTGCTTCTTGGGATGTCTATAGAATATTTTGAAATACAGTTATATGGAAATTAACAAGCATGAAACACTTTTTTTGAATTTTTCTAAAAAATGGTACTTAAACATAGCTTCAAATTACCATTGATTCAATATTCCATTGTTGTCATTATAATTGTTACCATGTCAATGGTATTCCAAATTACCAATAATATATTATTATTCAGAGAGATTGACAATTTATTACTGAGAAAATAAGGAGGAAATGGTATTAAAATTTTATTAAATAGATATTGCGTTATGTCCTGTACTTTTCCCGCATTTTCTATGTACTACAATCCTTACACAGTATATCTTTATTCACTATCTAAAAACCTTGTTCTCTGTTCTTAAGATCAATCTGTAAATTTTAAAATTTTCGTTTTGATTACCAAAAATTCAAGCAGATTTTATTCATTCACAAAAGCAGAAGAACTAGTGTGTAAGCTATCTTATTCCAAAACAGAGTCAAAAACAGATTACAGCATTCATCATGTTTATAGTAAAATCAACGTTTAATCTTATACTAGCCAAAAGAAGATTTTATTTTTCTTCTTAGATAATGACTATCCAGGGAAACAAAAGCTACTAGCTAATGAACTTCTTATCAAATGTTTGTTCAAGAATCAAAATAAAATATAACCTAGATTGTTCTGATAACCACAAAATCAATGTTTTCTTGTCTCTAATTTAATATATCTCCAAGTGAATTAATGGTTTTCGGATTTAATTTGATTGTTGATGTAATAAGCTTTTACACGTACATTGTAATAATAGTCTGAATATAAAGAATATGCATATCACATTTATTTAGTGCTATACAGATAGGAAGAATTATGTAGACATCATTTATACACTCTAGAGTACATTGTTTGGACTAAAGTGAAGGGAACAAGAAGAGCTATCATTTTAATTAAATCTTTTGCCCTTTGCATTTTAAAGAGAAAAGCCTCAGCAATTTCAAATTTAGAGTTCCTATTTTATGATTTACTTGAAAGCAAAGTTTCAAAAACGTCTCCAAATAGCATGCAAAGAATATTTTTACTCTTTGAAGACCGAATAACTCATATTAAAAGAACTTAAAGAGTGGGATAACTTTGTTAGTAAGGAAACATGATAGTACCACATAAGGAAGTAATGAAATCTGCGAATAAAACTGTTTTACAAAAGCAATAGCATGTAGGGAAATGGTTGAGTCTGACAAAAAAAGTATCTCAATACCATTTTTTATCCCGAAAGTGATTATCACATATTGAAATTCTAAACATCACTTCAGAAATACGTTTACTATAAGTGTATAAAATTTTTCATCGTGTGAGAGATCATCGCAATATTTAGATAAATTCAGTTTTTACACTAGCAGATAAATTCAGTCTCTATTTCGAATTAACATATTCGGACTGGATTCACGTATTAAAATAACTGAAATACATATAACATTTTATAATCTTGAGAAAGCGGTTAGTGAGTTATAAGCTGTTGAAAATTTGAATTCTTAATGCCTAATCTTTCAATATAATTCAAGATGTGAAAATTTGAACTGAATGATTTTGAACATTTTTTGACAGACTGTTCTAGGAGTATAATATGAATTTTCCACATTATTAGTTATGCGATGGCTTAGAAAAGGTAACTGGCGTTCCAGCCGTATTATATTTTTTCGTTGCCTAGTCTGATTTATCTTTTAAAGTGGTAAAAATGCAGTTTCCATGCCCCCCCCCCCCAAGCAGGCCTAGGGAACATGCGTCTCCCATAGCCCTTGTCGCTACATTTATATTCCAAAGTAACGAATGAATAAAATTAATATTTATCTCACTCTCTGGATGGAACGGAATGAATGCGTCCAGTAAACCAGAAAACTGTGTGCTAGATTTAATTAGTTTATTCTATCTCAAATTAATCAGAACTTTCGTCAAATAATGGAACAGGAGATTGGGATGTGGGAAAACGTGAGACATGTATATGATTGTTAAGATATTTTGATAATGAATAAAAGATTTCAAAGAACGATCTCGCAAAATATCGCAAAAATTTATTAAGTTCGTTTCATGGTGGCAGTATAAAGATGATCCGAGAGAAAAATACATTCAAGAAATATTTTTAAACCGCACTTATGTATTAAAGTAATAAAACGAAATAAAACTTTAAAAAAAATCTTTATTATTTTTTACCTTTAAGTCATACTTTATTGTTAACAATATTATGGGAGTATATAATATTTTTTCCTCAAATTCACAGTTAAATTTGAATATTTAATCAAAATTTTATTAAGCTAACCAATTAAATGATAACTAAGTTTTGCGAATATTAAAATAATGAATCAAGGACACAACATTGTACAAAATTTCAAAATTAAAGTGAGAACTTCACTCAAAGAAACGAGTGGAATATTGGTTGCAAAGTTTTATATTTATAACTTATGGGAAAAAAAAGTTAAATAACAAATGGAGCCTAGCGTAAAAACCTAGGGTTCGGGACTGAAGGGCTCCAGTTTAAAATCCGATTCCACTACAGATCCATCGTACTTGCTAAATCTGAATCTGACGTACATGACGCGATTCCCTGGTGCGAAAGCTGGGCGGGGAAATGGGAGATTCGGGGGAAAAAAAAACCCTGAAAATCACACAGGAACACGAAATACACTCAGACTAAATTATAACTGGACCTTATTAGTTAAATCTTTTGCACGGTTTTCTTGGGCCAGTAAATCACAAATAAAATTCGATTATAAATTTTGAAAAACAAAAAAAATTAATATGTTTAAAAAATAATAGCATTTTCTCTTCATCAAAGCATTTTCCTTTTCATTAAAATGAAACCATTATTCAATTTATCCTGTTTTGAATCAAATACAATGAAATCTTCAGTAAAAAATGAAAAAAATGACTTTTTGCAGGACAGATATTATTTGTAACAGTGATTGAAATAAAATATCAACAGAACTAACCTGATATTCTCATCATTGTACATGAATTCTAGATTTGTGACTTGAACAAAAGTGTCCATATATTCATTTATTACTTTGGTATATTCAATCGGACGTCGGATGCTGTCTTTCTTTCACACATAAAAGTATTGAGTGTGTTGACAAATAGCAACTTTAAAAAAAAACTATCTAATATACGACATTTAATTATACTTATATTGAATATTGATAGTATTCATCAAGCGACTCTTTCTTGATTATTTTTATTTATTAACCATATGAAAAAGAAAAGAAATGCTTTATTTTCTTTTAATTAGATCAACTGATTCAAGCGGTCAATTGCTAGTGACTATTTCACATCAGCCTGAACTCCCCCCCCCCTTTCCTCCTTTCTGTTCACATTTATTCTTAGAATTTTAAACTCGATAGTCTTGAGGCTCAACTGTCTTCAATTACAAACGTCTTTTATACGGTAACAAAAAAATAACAGATAAAAAACTGGTACGTAAAACTAATTGATGTTAATTAAACGATTGAAAATCAATAGACTATTTTAACCATTGCAAGTTTTTAATCATGACAATCAAATATTTAAGAGGCCTGACAACCAATGAATGATTGAATATCTAATTGATAACATTTTTCAAATGTAGAAACTTAATGCATGGATTAAGTAGAAATATTTTTTTAAACGATTTAACAAATAAATTTAAAGGATACAGATCGACCAAGTGAAATTATGCTGTTATTGAACCTGACATTAGAAGGAAAGAAGCAAAATTTAAATTATAGTATTTTTCAATTTTCCTTTTTTTTCTACTAAAACAAAATTTAGAATAACTTTGTTTTTAAATACAATACATAGAATTTTTTCTGATTTGAAATGTTGAATTTTAAAATCTAGATTTGAATTCAAATATAGCTTCATTGCATTTTTTAATTTCAGATCAACTTTTTAAATCATTGAAATCATAAAGATGGTTTCTGGCGAAAAATTTGCTAAATAACAATTAGGTCATACATATAAACTGATGGAAAAAAAATCCCAACACCATGAAAAAATTATTGTACAGTAATGAAATTTTAGGGATACATTTGTCTAGGTAACATATTTAATTGATTAAAGTTTCAAGATCACAGGTAGAGCCATTGGTGAGAAGAGCCATTTCAAATGTGAAATGTTGGTGCATTAGTAACCGGTGTAACCGCCAGAATTTTGAATGCAAGCATGCAAACGTGCAAGCATTGTGTCGTACAGGTGTCGGATATCAGTTTGTGGAATGGAGTTCCATGCTTATTACACTTGGGCGGTCAATGCAGGGACGGTTAATGCTGGTTGTGGATGACGCTGGAGTTGTCGTCCAATGATGTCCCATACGTGCTCGATTGGAGAAAGATCTGGTGATCTAGAAGGCCAAGGCAACATGCCGACACTCTGTAGAGCATGTTGGGTTACAACAGCGGTATGAGGGCGAGCGTTATCCTGTTGGAAAACACCCCCTTGAATGCTGTTCATGAATGGCAGCACAACAGGTTGTATCACTAGACTGACGTACAAATTTGCAGTCAGGGTGCGTAGGATAACCACGAGAGTGCTCCTGCTGTCATACGAAATTGCTCCCCAAACCATAACTCCCGGAGTAGGCCCTGTGTGTCTATGCCGCAGACAGGTCACTAGCAGGCGTTCACCTGGCCTCCTTCTAACCAACAAACGGCTATCACTGCGACCAAGGCAGAGCCGGCTTTCATCAGAAAACACAACAGATCTCCACTCCGTCCTCCAATGAGCTCTAGCTTGACACCACTCACGTCGCAAACGGCAGTGGTTCGGAGTCAGTGGAATGCACTGTACAGGGCGTCTGGCTCGTAGCTGTCCTTGAAGTAATCGATTTGTAACAGTTCGTTGTGTCACTGTGGTGCCAACTGCAGCTCGAATTTCAGGTGCAGACGCAGTACGATTAGCCACAGCCATACGCCGAATACGACAGTCTTCCCTCTCAGTAGTACCACGTGTCCACCCGGAACCTGGTCTTCTTGAGGCAGTACCTTCCCTTGACCACTGCCGCCAATACTCATGCACAGTGGATACATTCCTGCCAAGTCTTTCAGCAATATCACGGAAAGAAAACCCAACTTCTCGTAGCCCTACAACACGACCTCGTTCAAACTCAGTGAGCTGTTCATAATGGCTTCTTCGTCTTCTCAGAGGCATCCTTGACTAACATTAACCCACTACGTTAAATCTCAACTGTAAATAACGATCACGAACATTACAGCGCTTATTTAAAGCAAACCTCATTTGCATGTTCGTAGTGTCGCTACTAGCACCACACTTACGCTCGTAGCTCAAAATTTGAATCGACGTCATCTTTCAGATGCATAAACATGCCTACCAAATTTCGTTTATCTAGCACAGCTCCTTCCTAGTGTTGGGATTTTTTTTTCCATCAGTGTATGTACTAATGCGTTTTTTAATGTAAAGCTTAAATTCAGCAAAAATAGCTTTTAAAATACACTTTTAATTGAGTATAAAAATTAAAATATTTTAAAATTTTAAATACTTTTTTTCGTCTTTTTTTTGTTTAAATTTAGTTCAAATTTTCAACTTACCTGATTTGTCCTCTAAGAGATCTTTGTAACATATCTAGCTGAAACATTTAGTTTTATCGATTATTTAAAATTCTAAATACGTAATTGTCATTATCTTGTACTGAAATTAACTAAACAATTTATTAAAAGTTAATTTAGTAGTTTGTAGAATCAGAGATTTTTATTCAATGATCGACTTAAGCTGCAAAACTGTGAATTCCGTAAAGTAAAATTCATAGTATTTTCCTCAGATTTTAAAAAAAGTATTTAATTATTTTTTCTTTTAAGACGATACTAGACTCAGTAGCTCATATAGAGCTTTGGTGGTGTTATTTTTATCTGAATTTGAAAGTTCGAAAGCTATTATATTATTAGAGTTCTACCAAAACCGGAGAGGCCATTTTATATCATGACTTTGAGAATGGTGCTAGTAATTTTATTTTGTAAGCAAATAGCTTTTTCTTTTGGACATTTAGAAAAAGACACATTTCATCCCGTTTGTGAGACGTAGAAGTCTGGAGAGCATGTGCTTGCTCATTTGTTATCCTCGTCATTTAATCACAATTCAAAATTACTAGATCCGTCTCAAAATACTCCACATTTTATTTTATAGCTGAATATGAATAGAAATAAATTAATCTAAAAGAACAGGAAACTTTTCTAGATATTTATAGGAATTCTGTAGGCAAGGGGATCCCAAATTACGGAACACGGCAGGATTTTAAATGCAATTGTATCTTTCTACAGTTCGCAAAAATATGATGCCTTAAAATTTTCATCGAGTCACATATTAAAACTACTTTCAGTAAAATTGGTATTTATTAAGAATTATTTTTTTCCCTTCGTGACAACAGCTCCTTTTGGATTCATAAGATTTCTTTCTACGATTATTCTCTAAAAAATATTCAGTGAGCCTAGGATCAACCGGGTAGCTATAGATTAGATTTCTGAAAAAATATATAACTGTTTAAAAATTTGAGAAACATTGCTATCCGTAATACCTCTCATTTACATCTTAAAAACAATGAATTATAGGCTGAATCATATTTTGTTTGTTTGTCTTTAATTGAACCTATAGCACCTATTTTCCCTTTTTGTTAATTTTTCCTAAGGTCTTGAAATGATAATCACTACAGATCTGGATGCTTTAAACTTCCTCAATTTTTTTTTTAAGTTTTGACCTGAATCTGAATTAACAAGGCTGAACATGAGGTCATCATCTAATTCTGTGGGTCGTCTTAGTTACTACGCGTTCAACGGGTCAAATACTTTCTGAGGTTAGAAAATCATTTTGAGTTTTTTTTTTTTTTTAATCATTCAGTGCTTTTGTATAAAATTTTCTGACATATCTCGCTGCAAGTATTGCATTTTAAAATTTTGTTTTTATTGAATATTCAAAAGTGAAATAAACTTCATTGGGTCAAATTTTTCCCCGAAAAAGAATCATTAATTTTAAGTGAAAGAATAGTCAAAGTACAGTTGCTAATTTATGTATGATTGGATAACTGAGATTTGGGGTTGTCGCTAGATATTTCTGGAAAATCATGTCTCAAGATTTTTACGGATTTCAAAGGAAAGATCTGCTACATGGAAAATAATTCTTAGAAATTTAAGGAATAGTTTTCCCAAGCAATAAATTTCATCAATATTTTTGATGAATTTTGAATCTTTATTTCTGATAAAATTCCTGCTTTTATTTTTGCATTTTTAATAACCATTAAAATTCTAGAAAATTCTAAGAGGTTTTAATTTGTATTTTAGACAATAAATAGAACCACTTATATTCATAAAGTAATTATTTCTTTTCCAGCCTTAGAACAAAGAAGCATTATTCATTGCTAAGGGTTCTTAGAACTTTCATTAGATACAGTAGAAAATGCACTGGATAAGGATTACGCAACAGTTGAAACAAATAAGACTGCTTTTAATTAAATCATCATTATACTGCTAAAACTGACCACTTCAAAAGAAAAAAGAAAACTCTTGTATGATAGAATGCTATTTTTTTTTTAAATGATGCATATTAACGTATCGTCGATATAAAATACGCCCTTTTTTCCGATTGCGTCTCTTTTAGCTGTATGCCGACTGCATCATCTAAAACGTTTATAGATGAAAATCCTGTTTCCTTTTTT
Source organism: Argiope trifasciata (assembly GCA_026543055.1). Taxonomy (NCBI): domain Eukaryota; kingdom Metazoa; phylum Arthropoda; class Arachnida; order Araneae; family Araneidae; genus Argiope; species Argiope trifasciata. The sequence goes on from JAPMOQ010023642.1 coordinate 4,356,960, forward strand.
AGTACTTGGTTAAACAAAAGGTCCTTAGGTATGAAAATGAATTTTAATTTATTCTTTTTTATATGCATTTAGAGTAATAAAGTTTTCTAAGAATTATGCTATAGAATATTAAATTTTAATGAAAAGTTTTTATTTAAGGTAATTATTATTATTATTTCACTGCTAAAAGTGAGGAATCTAACAAAGACAAATGTTGTCAAAATTTTCTAGTCTTCTTTGGGGCTTATTATTATTAAGGATTTATTATTAGATAGAATCAGAACAGCGTGCATACTTCACTAAAAATTACTATACTGTTAGAAAGCTTTCAACTTGCCCAAATGGTCGATGCCTTTTAGTGATTTTGTTTTACTTCTCACATAAGAATTGGGCCTAATTCAGCATCAATTTTCTAGCCTAAACTTGTGCAGTATCTTTTACATAAAGTGTTCATAATTTTTGTCATGTATTTTTCCAAACTTTTACCAACCCATCTGCTTGAGAGAATTAATGTTGAAAATCAGATATTCTTAAACTTGTTTGAATTTTTGTAATACATATTTTTCTGTATTATTGTTGCATAGATATTAAATCACGAGTATTTAATTGCCTTTTATACAAATTTCAATGTTTGGCTTCTATAAGAAATTAAAATGTTACTCACTTCTGTTAAAGCATGCAGTATTAATATGCATTGATTTATTTTGAAGAATATGTTTTATGCATAAAAAGTTAATGGCTTCGCCAGAGAAACATATACAATCACTGTAACAAGTTAATTATTTTAAGATTTAAAAAAATACCTTTGAAAATTCTCTACTTTATTTATAAGATATCATGCAACATCCTACTAGTTTCTGTCAGGATTTTTTCAAATTTAATTAAATGTTTACAACTGTAACATTTCTTTATTCTTTTACACCACGGAGCAACCAGAATTGCTTTAATTCTGTTAACTTAAAGTCTTTTTTATTGGGACCGTTTTGACCTTCTGAAAAGATATCTTAAAGATTTCTTAAATTTCGCATGGTTCCAGAAAATGTTTCGAAATCTCAAAATTAAGGTTTCGTACGAAAAGTGTATAATTTTGTCGTGGTTGTCTAGATATGATAAAACAATTATAATTGTAGATGTATATGAGGTCTCCACGAGAAAATCAATCATGAAGAGTAATTAGAATAAAATTATCTGCAACCTTAATTTATTTATCCAGTCTTATCGTCACCTTGACCAACTCAAGTCTATTTTGAAATCCTTAGTTAATCATAAACTAATTCTTAACACAGAGATAAAAGCTTTTGCATCTTTGAATCATGATGTTGCGTTCTATTTCATCCATTAATTTAGATGTCTTCTCAATAAAATCAGAAGTAGTCTCAAAATATTTAAAAAATTCTTGGTATAAGAAACATAATCAAAATATCAAGGAAAATTTATTGAAAACGACTTTTTATTTTATTCGGTCTTTTAAATTTTTAAAATATGAAAGATATAAACTAATTGAAATTTTACTCAAAATATCCAAGTTTGATTAAGTTTCGTAAATGTTCGCCTGAACCAGATATTTTTGTCTCCTGCAAGAAAAAATTAAAATTAGCATACTTTTCTTTATAGTTCCATTTAATATTTTAGCTATATAAATGTAATATTCGAAAGGGTACTTTGGCAACTATGGTAGTATGTTGCATGAAAACGATGTTTCAGAATCATAATGCTTTTATTATTATTTTCTGATGTATAAATAATCCTATGTGTCTTGATTGTAAAATATTATATATCAGAGGCCATTTTTACATCAACTTACTACATAGTTCAGCTGCAATTTTCCACATTCAGAGAGCATTAACTCCAGATGATGGGATAAATATTTTTCGAAGCTACATTCAGTACCAATTAATACTTAATCTCAAATCACAGAACTATGTTTTCGAGTAAGTAAAATGATGAATGAGAAATTGAGTAGTGAAATTTAAATACAGCGACCTTTTAATGAATGAAAGTGTCCCGCCTTTTGTTGGTAGAAGGAAATGAATGAATCACGTGGGATCAAAGGCGCCATAACTCGAAGACCTTCCTAACAATTGGTGTTCGCGAGAGAAGATCTCAGTTGAATCTGACACGCCGGACGGAGTGGACCCATAAAAAAACCTTCTTCGCTCGTCTCCGGCCGAAGGATAATTGTAAACGACTTCAACATTATTTTTTCGGAATCATGAGGAACTGTGTTCCTCTTGTAGCATTTATCGGATGCTGCTTAGTGATTTCTGCGCTCGCATTTCCCATAAATAATGAAGAGGAAGCTGCGGTAAGAATTTTTAATTTCGCCTTATGACAAACTTTTCTCATTTCAACCCAACAGTTCTTTTATCATCTCTTAATCTTTTATATATTTTCCAAGCTAAGCCCTTGTAAAGGAGGAGAAAAAAACCAAACTTAAGTTTTTTTTCTTGTTGTTGTTGGTTTTTCTATCCTTTTTCACTCCAATTTAAACAACAATTTAATTTTTTAATATCTTTTTGACTTCTTAGATAAATATTTTTTTCTAAGATCGATACAGAATAAACTATTGCTGTGATTTTCAAGTTTGAAGAGGATTTTCAAGTGAATATCTCCTCATCTTTAAATATCAGTAATAAAAAGCAATGGAAAAAAAAAGTGTAACCATTTTGCGCCGCATTTTACCGCAGCCCTGTCAATTATGTTAAATGCCGCAATAAGATGTTATTAAAAACATTAATAATTTTTATGATTTAATCCCGATGTCAAAAAGTTTGAGGTACAGTTTTCTAATTTTCCCAACTTCGATTAGAATTTTCATCCGATTGTCAAAATTTAATGCCCTGTTTTTACTTACTTACTGCTTACTGATATTAATTTCTATATTTATTTGTCATAATTTTTTCATGTCCTTTAATTAAGATAAATTTAAATTAAGATAGATTGAAAATGAATTTAATTAAGATAGATTGAAAATGAAATTAAAGGAGTTTGCATACATTTCAAATCATCTATTATAGCTATTTTCACAAAACAGCGAAAATTATGAAAACACACTCCTTAACAGTCTTGCTGTTACTGGGGATTACATAAAGTTTTATCAGTAATTACTGTTGTCCCTTGTACTTAGGGCTGTTTACCTTTCAATTATATTTATATATTTTTTATCCTTAAATAACTTTTTTTTTTATGAATAACAATTTAGAAAGATTTTTTTTTTCGAATTTTTATTGACTGCAATTTTCCTAAAAATGTTATTTGGATAATAAATTAAAATTCCTTGTCACTATTTCACTATGAATTTCTCTTATTTTGAATTTAATTCGTTTCAAATTAATTGATCGCAGGGGAAAAGGCTAAATTTAAAACATTTTAATTAAAAATTTAAAGTAAGCTATTTATTACATGCATATATTGAACTTATTTTCTTTTATCGGCTGAAAAGAAAAATCTCTAATTTTTGGAGCCAATTACTTTTGTACTTTTTCAAATATTATGACAATGAAAGTTTTATAATTGTGGCACAAAATCAAAATTATAAAGGAAAAAATACAGTGGTTTTTCCGTTTCTCATTATAAAGAATAGTGTAAAATAAATAATTTATCCGATTAGTTTTGGCGATCTTGTTAGATGCCGATATAACCTCAATTTAACTTAGTTCTGAAATGTTAATGAAACTAAATTTCTTATCATTACTTTTGGAGACTAAGCAGATAATGTAACTTTATCTTTATGTAGATTTTCATTTGTTGAATAATTACCGAGGCAGCAGAGCTTGTGCAATATTTTACCATATCGAGCGATACTTTATAATATTAATCAATATTTCACAATATTATAGAATTCTGCGAATATTAATCAATGTCATGCTATATGGTAATATATTTGTATGCTGCATGGGTATTTATATATTTATATACAGTTCCCAATTTTAATTAAAAGGTGGAACAGTTTTTCTGTGAGTAAATTTTTGCTAAAAATGCATTTTCATAAACTGTATTCAATCTTAAGCTATTATAAATTGATATCTTTATGATTAATCTATCTATCTCTCCCACATATTCAAATTAATATAAAAACAATTTAGTTATGTAAATACCTTTTACTAATAAATAGAAAATGCTCTACAATTCAGCAACAACAATTAATTATTTAAAAGTAATTTAAATCCTGTTTATTACAATCCGCTATTAAGTGCAAAAAAGTAAAAAATTTGAAGAGTGAAAAAAAAGCTAACTAAATTAAGAATTTTTATAATATAATCGATAGCATTTCAGATAATTTAATGCTAGCAAACTTTTAAAGTTTTCTAAGCTGTAATTACCTTCTTAAAATGAAATTTCAAGTACAGGTTTGGAATTTAATCGATTTGTTCTTCACGTGTTCTGATGCCAAGTTGCGGCGATAATGGAAGCTGGTTCAGTGATAGAACGCTCGACTTAGAGGCATTTATAATCATCATCTGTTTACACGACTTCTAACCGGTATTCAGAAGAAGGTTAAGGTTTCTTGTTTCCCCTTCGAAATACTTATATCTAGTTGAACACCTTCAAGTTCACAATTCCCATCTAAACTTTTAATAGTATTATTGTTTCTTTCGCATTATCCATCAGTCAAATAATAAAATAAGTTAATTTATTCATTAAGCAGCGGTTTCTTTTTTTTTTTTTTCATTCGATTACAAGGATGAAATATAAAAAAAGTGTGTATAGTGATTCAAGAAACTACTACAAATAAAAACTTGAAAAATATTTATGATGGTATAAAAACCAATTTAAGGATTAATTTTTCTCATTTTATTTTTTGTTGTTGATGATGAATTTTAATGGTTGCAGAAAGTTAATATGTGGTTGGCTTTTCATCACACGAAAATATTTCAAATGAATTATTAAAGACTGCGGTTCCAAGAACAGAAATATTATTGAAAAAACTTTCATTGAAAAACTAGTTTTTATCTCTACTTTGATAAACCTATTTTTCAGTAGCGTTCAATGGCTCCTTTATTATAACTTGACATTCGCTGCTATAATTTCCAATGGAATTTTAAAAATTAAATTGCCAAATTTTTTGGACTAAGATTATCGGAATTCGGATACTGGTGAGATTTGCATCAATTTAAAAAATATTGAATCTCGCATACATTCTCGCATTGAATTTCGCATAATTTTTTAATGGAGGCTTCATTGTTTACAAATCCTAATTAAAAGAACGAGTAATACTTAAGTTCCATCCATCAATAAAATCCCAAATTCGGTGTTACGAGGTATCTTTGCAATTTTATATCCATCACTATCGCACATATGAATGAATTTAAAAACTTTTCTTAAGGAAAAGTTTCTTTTATCATAATCACTCCACATTTCAAGGTCAGTGCAATTATTTTAAAAAAATGCTGTTATTATCTTTCTATGGTCCTTTTTCGATTACTGTAGGTTATTTTTCAATTTTGTTCATAGAAATTGTTTTGAAATCAAGGGTGAAATGCGAGAAAGGTATATAAATTTAATCCAATTTTTTAAAAGATGGGGGGAGGGGTTTTTCATGCAGTCCCTGAAAATGTAAAAGCTGTTCTTGATTTGGTTTAGAGATTCAACTTGTGAAATTTATTGCAAATGTTATAAACTATTCTAGGGCTGACCACAAAGTTTAGAAACACTTCATATAAACATATTTAAATAAAAACAAATATTTTAATCCTCGGTCTTAATAAGCTTTAAATTTTTAAATTTGACATCGTGAATAGTCTTCATCCTTATTTTCACAACGTGGATCTAGAAAGAATCTATCCAAAATATTTGATAGTTACATTTATTCCATATAAATACTACTTACCATTCAAGAGAAGACAGAAAAGATTTGGAGTAATAACCAATCAATGCCTTTGTTTATTTATTTAACAGTCTTGTGGAAATAATATAACCTTTTGTTTGAGCACTGGCATTGATGATTGAGTTATGTATCATAGTAGCAATCTCTTAAATTTATCCGACTCTGCATTGTTATAAATAATGTTACAGTAATAAGAAGGAAGAATTTCTTATCAGACTGAACACCTGCTGTTAATGTGACTGCCTGGTTGATTGTGAATGTGTGATTGAATGAATTCATTATAAAGTAATCTGACTCTTTCTTTTAACTAACAACTCTTAACTTATTACACATTTTATGTCATTTAAATTGAACATTTAAATCGTTATGCTGTAGATTTCCCGACAAAGAAACGAATAAACAGACAAACAAATAAAAAAAGTGTCTAAAGAAAACACTACTGTTATCTCATGTTTGATTAACCACCACATCCGAACAAATGCTGTCATGCTCACATTGATTTCAAAAATTTCCCCCCCGAGAAAGATTTAGTTGGAAAATTGTAAATAATGGGAAACGCACTGAGAACTTCCATTTTGGGTATTCAATGCGTTGAGAACTTCTATTTTAAAAGCAAAGATGTGACATTATCATGGAATCACCCAAAGTTTTTGTGTTAATAGTTTCCAATCGATTTATCTGAGTCATCCAAAATCCTTTATGTTAATAACTTCCGTTTTAAATAATTTGTACGATTTTACATAATTTCGTAAATAAAAGCATACAATTTTTTTTAAAAAAAAAAGCTCAATTGGCAGAAAATTATCTTACTAACATTTTCGCCATACTGGAATTGTGCTCAATTTTCTTAATTTTATTCAAAAAGATTTTGAATGGTTATCAAATCAGGAGTTTCAGAAACTTCCCTCACATTTTCATTCGCTATCTACCTTATTAATTTGTAATATTTGAATGTGATGATCTCAAGCCAGTAATTTTAAATTTTTTATGTCAATAAAGGTTTTTGAATTTAACGTAAGTTTAAAGAATCAGTATTTAACCCTTTGTACATAAATTTTTAGATTTGGTATCAATGAGAAATTAAAATGTGACGGTTGTTATTAGCAATAAGCATGCAATTTTATTATATGTTCATTTATTTTTATTAAGAATACTTTTTGTTTGAGAACTAACTGCCTTAGAAATTTTTCTTAGAAATATAATATTATTATAGTAACGTGCTGTATATTTCAGCATATTTTTATTTAAATATCATTGAAAATCCTCCCCTTCATTTGCAGTATGCAACATCATAAGGTTTCATACCAGAGTTTTGAAATCCTAACTGCATTTCTATTCAAAACCGAGTGATTTCATTCTTCTTTTACACTTAAATTGACAGGTACTTCTTTAATCCTGTTGTACTAATTATAAACTGAAAAGATGAATTAATGCCTTTTTTAATTTCGTGTGGCTAGTTTGTACGACTTTGTAAAAAATTATGTACACAAAATGCAAAGATTCTTCTTATTAAATTATTATTATTTATAAAACTTGCTACTTAAAAATTGATTTTCCTTATAACCATTGAAGATTTGAACACCACTGTTTGTTGATTATCGGCTCTTATACATTAAATTAGTAACAACATCATTATTTATTAAATAAAGCTTTCAAAAATCCTTCAGTCTTTTATGGTTCCTGTATTTGAAATTTTTTATCTTTGTCCACTTCATTTGAATTCGGTGGCGATCGCTTTGAGACGATGAAGGCAAGTGTTTGCGAAGATGGATGAACGATATCAAACGAAATTTTCTCAAAATACTTGAAGATAATTTTCCCACAGTTCTTGCGCATCAGGACTTTTTTACAAGTGCTTAAAATATTATCTTCTGATTATAATGAGATCGTAAATCTACCCATCTTTATGAGAGAAACCACAGAAAAATAAATAATATTGGTCAGATTATCTTGAAGAACGAACAGAACTAATCGACAAAGCCGTCAGTATTTACGTCTGCTTATGTTTACCCAGTGGTGGAGCGAACAGCTTTTAACTCTTGAGTTCATAGAAAACGTACCATATCACAGTCGCCATCTACAAACCTTTTCATTGACCTAAGAAGTCACTTATCTCTCCTGCAGATTTACTACGCTCTAATCTTCTTTTGGTGAAAGACGATGATAGATGACAGATTAAAAATCTATTGCATTGTGATTGACGAGTGAAAATATACTTTTGAGTCCATTTTAACGCTTCAGTCTAACTACTGATAACTAGGTTGATAAAAGATAAGTTTGGTAAAGTTTTTAATGAGAATAGAGATAGAGAGTTTGTTAAATGATGTTTTCCACCATCTGTGCCTTTAAAGGCACACATGGAGGAAACAAACAGATATGTAAATAAATCTGTTGTTATCTGTTTGCTATGTTATCTGTTTGTTTAAACGAACAGATATGTAAATAAGCAATCTGCTTTTTTTAACAACTAGAAAAAGATGTAGGCACTTTCTGATAAACAAAGCATGATTCTTTTTAGAAAATTAACTTTTATGTTCTGGGCTATGAGCAGATGAGTTATGTTAAAAACCTTTTTAATGAATCTTAGATTCATATTAAATCCCGCGATGGCCAGTTAAACGCGAAGTGTGATTTGCTCTATCTAAATAATTGCATTTTTTGATAATTTTTCCATATTTAATGTATTGATCAATCCTTTAATGAGAAATAATGTTAAAAATGATGTGTAAATAATAGCAATAGGCGATCGTTTTGGAATTTCAATGAATTTATTTTATGAATTCTTACGAATTCTATTTTAAGATACTCAAAGAAAACCAAAAACTATTCAAACTGTATTGGCAGGTGGAACTAAGGAATAAAAAAAGTATATTAACTAATTTTCAAGATATAATAAACACACAATGTATTTTAATGTATTTAAAATAATTATTTGATTTAATGAATATAAACTAAAAAGAAACTCTCAATTAAAACTGGTAGACAACTTACACTGATGTAAGAAATTAAAAGAATTTTCATATTTGATCTGCGATCTCCTAAACTACAAGACAGATTTTAATAAAATTTGGTGTGAACATATGTTAATATAAGGCAAACAAAATAAACATTCAACATTTATAATAGACACACATGTTTGTGCGTAACACTCATGGGGGTCTGAAGGTCTGAAACAGAGGCTGCAGAATACACAAAAGAAATGGGTTAATAGGGCATATGGTCCAATTTCGCGGACATTGGAGGGTAGGTAACGGGTCTCGTTTTAGCCTAAACACCATACTTTCATATGGAGTGAGCTAGGGATCCGATACCTACTCTCCAATGTCCGCGATATCGGTAGTTATGACTGTGGTGGTGTATGCAGGCATCATGTTAGATGGTAACTCACCTCTCCACGTCTTTGACAGAGGCTCTGTGATTGGTGTGAATTATAAGAATAAGGTCTTGAAGCCGTATGTTCGTTTTTTCCGGGGTGCAGTGGGCCCCGAGTTCATCTTAATGGCCGATAACGCGAGGCCATGCAGAGCTTTTCTGGTAGACGAATTTCTCGAGAGTGAGGATATTCGCCAGATGGATTAGCCAGCCAGGTCTCCAGACCTTAACCCTATAGAGCACGTGTGGGGCGCTATTGGGAGGGCAATTGCAACTCGCAACCTCCAACTCATCCAGGAACTGAAAACAGCGTTGGTGAATGAGTGGGACCAATTGCCACGTGCACTGATAAACTATCTTATTTCCAGTAAGACATCACGTTGCAAGGCCTGTATAGCTTTAAGAGGAGACCATACCCCCTATTAACCCATTTCTTTTGTGTATTCTGCAACCGCTGTTTCAGACCTTCAGACTCCCATGAGTGTTACGCAGAAACATGTGTGTCTATTATAGCTATTGAATGTTTATTTTGTTTTCATTATATCAACCTATGTTCACACCAAATTTTATTAAAATCTGTCAAGTAGTTTTGGAGATAGTAGATCAAATATGAAAATTCTCTTAATTTCTTATATCAGTGTATTAACTGTATTTTCATCTGATTATAGCAAGTATTCGAAAAACTGATAAAAATATTTTTTGAAAATCCAGTTTCTTGCTATAAAATGTATTATTGAAATATTTCGCGCTGAATTTGTTTTTGCTTATCATTTATTAATAAAATATTTAAGAGTGCAATTGGATAATGCAAGATAAAATTGAAATTGATTAAATATTCTTTTATTACAGAAGCAACAATTCGTTATTTAACATTCAAAACTTTTTCTTCATATTATCAAAATTATTGTAAGCTATTATTCTTTGAAGAATAAAAAAAAGCTTTAGAGAATCTTTAAAAAATCGGTATCAACTTTCCTGGTTTAAAAATCTAAACTACTTCAAAAAGAATTGGAAAAATGAGGAAGAATTAAATAAAAATGAAAAGTTGAAACTTTAGACATTTTTTATTTTACAAAAGAAGACAGAATTCTACATAAAAACAATTTGGAAATGCAATATCTGAGCAAGATATAATCATTACAGATAAATACATTTAAAATGGTTAGTTTGATGTTTAACAAAATTTAAGAGAATGATTATGTCGTAGTAAAATATATAAACTCTCAAAAATCCGGCGATAATTTTATTAAAACTAAAAATAATTTGCTTGAAATTAAAAATGATAGTTGCACCTTTTAAAAATTAATTTGCTATAATCCTAAAAGCAAATAAATGAAATTAACCGAAGTGCAAATAATATAATATTTTCTTTTTATCTAACTAAAAAAAATAAAACGCATAATAGCTCTCTTGCTTTAAGTATACTTTTCTTAGCAAAATAGTTTGTTGTCTTAGTAACTTTTATTTCAATACATTGGATACATTGGAGACAGTTTTCGATTTTGAAAAAGATATTAATAATTTATAGAGGCATTTTTTTCAAATGTAAAGATGAAGAAAATAAGAAAGTTTTTATCGCCATTGATTTCACAACATCTGTTTGCTTTAAAAAATGTTTTTAATTTCATATTTTGTATTTATAGCAACGAAATTCTAAAGAAGATTAAGTAAAAATTTTAATAATTCATTTGGTTCGGCATAAATCATTAAGCAGTTTTCTCAGCGTGAGAAATTTTATTGTAAATATTTTCAAGATAAATATTTTAATAATGAAAAATTAGTGACAGTTTTAACTGTGACATATAAACTTCAATAACTATATTTAAAATTGATGAATCTGAATATTAGCATAACATGTACGATTATTTACATGCTACGAGATTGACTCGTATTTTATATATATTTGTAATAATCACGTCTGTAATGTCTTGTAAACATAACATCATAGTGATGATAAAATTATGCAAATATGTATGTTCGTAAACATTCTTTTGTCACGATCACCACTTTTCCATTTGATCATTTCCACTTTGTTTTCTGAAAACCACTAAGATATGTTTTATAAATTAAGGAAAGCGACTTCTTTCATATTTTAATAACTTTTCCTATTGTATTTTAATTTAACTTGCTGTCGTTATCAGACTTACTTTTTTTTACTATCTTCACTGAAGACCGTTTTTAGTCTCCTTTTAGCTATTTTCTTTAAGACATAAAGGCAATCTATATTGCGTAACAAGAGGCTGATAATGGTGTCGAAGCAACCACGAAAATACCTTTATAAAAATACATTTCACTTAAACAACTAATTGACATCACTGTCTTAACAGGTAGTAGGCAGTGAGCTGAAGTAGCTGAAGCGTGATAAAAAGTGACCACCGTGTAAGTGCATTTTATTTTTCGACCATATAAGTTGAATTTAACCTATTGACTTTTTTCTTGCATTGGCATCAGAGATGTTGATTCATTATAACGCTGCAGAATCAGCAAGAATTGTTTAAAAACCAGTCCTGTAAGCGCAGGTGATTTCTCTGAGTAGCAAAACAAGTGAAACGAAGAAGCAAGATTTACAATAGAACGAAAAATGATTCTTTTCTTTATTGTCTGATTTTTTTGACGACATAAGGAAAAAACCTACTGAGTCACTGAAATCCTATCGATCTTTTTTCTTTTAGTATCTTTTCTATTTTTCTTTTTTTAGAAGATACCCATGTTTCTTTCACCATCTTTCTGTTATGTTAAAGAAGAATTATGAAACATTCGGATGATTTCGAAATATTTTGGCTTGCGTTTCTGTTTATTTAACCTTTCCTAAAGCAGTATGCAATGCATATCGTGAACATTCTTGGTTGAAAAGCAGGTTTCTATCTCTGAGCCCAAACTTCAATATATAATCTTATGATTTCTCGAAAGAAGTGAAGATAAATTCATTTCATTGATGAAAGGAGATCATAAAATTACCTTCATTGTTATTCAGCTCTCGTTTGTTGCAGATCTCAAAGTAAAGACGTGCCATGCGAGTGAAAAGAATAAAAATAAAGTAATGGGTGGTTAACATCAAATTTGCTTCAAAATTCTTTCATTGAAAAGAAATTACAATCAATATAAATCAACAATTGTAAATTATGTTTTTTTTTTAATGAAAGCTTTTGATATGAGAAGATCTTGAGATAAAATATCAAATCGATAATAATTAAAATCGAAAATATATCCCTGCAGACTAACTGTTATGGAGTGATTAATGAAAAAGGTGTAAATTATATTATACGCATGCATAAATATAAGATATGTATCTTTTATTTGAGTCTTTTTAACAGAATTCAAGAATAAAGAACGAACTTCTGTGATAATAAATAGGAAATTAAATAATAATTAAATAAAATATGCCAAATAATTAATAATATTAATATTAGGTTGGTGCGTCTCTTTACATGCGGACGTTTGTCTCCCTGTTTTCGTTATACTTTTGTCTTTGGCATAACCTCATTCATAGTCGTATTGTCCATTGCCAGAGACTCATTTCAGCAAAATAGGTTTTCTCGAAGGTCTTCCCTTTTGTTATTTCTTTTGAGTTTATTGCCGATATGAATTCTGCCGACATTCGCGTCATTTTCTTATATGAGTACAAACTTGGTAATAGTGCTGCAAAAGCTGCACGCAACATAAACCAAGCGTTTGGGGAGAATACGGTTAACGATCGGAAAGTGCAGCGTTGGTTCGAAAAATTTCGGACTGGCGATTTTTCACTGCAAAATGAGCCGCGTGGAAGACCCAAAACGTCTGTGAAGAATGATGACCTGAAGGCTCTAGTGGAAGCGGATCCATCCGTATCCACGAGGGAACTTGCTATCAGGATGAAAGTTGACCATACAACGATATTGAGACACCTTTCTGAGATTGGCAAGGTTAAGAAGATGGAGAAGTGGGTACCGCACGCACTGACAGAGCGAAATAAGCTGGAACGAACTGGAATATGAAGTTTTGCAGCATCCACCATATTCACCGGATCTCTCGCCGACCGATTTTCATTTTTTCAAGCATTTAGAGCTGTTTTTAAGGGGCAAACACTATGAAAATGAAGACAGTCTAAAAAACTCGATATCAGAGTTTATTAATTCTAAAGACCAAAAATTTTTTAAGACAGGCATCTACGCTTTAAAATCTCGTTGGGAGAAGTGTATTGAAGCGAATGGAGCATACTTTGATTGAATAAACAGCTTTTGAAGAAAGATATGCAGTTTTATACAATCACTTAAGAATCCGACATTTCATACGCACCAACCTAATATTACGATCAAATGATTTTATAACATTATAATTTTAGAACGATTTTATTAACCTAAAAGATAGAAAAAATTATGTTTGTGGCATTAGTCAGTATTAGAACACAAATATTTTCAAAATTTTGGATGATATCCAGTTAAAAGAAGTGAAATTCTTAGCGATGATTTCAGTATGAATTGGATACTCGATGACTCACTCTGATAAACAGAGCTTCCTTGCATGTTTACGGCAGCCTCAATTATTCAGAAATGCTATAAATAAATAAATTACTTAAATGTATTTTAAGTTATTGAACGTTGGTGATGATTTTAACAACGAGATAAAGGATTTCCTGTCTTCAAGTTATATTTTCTTATGATTCATATATAGATTTTATTTGAATATTAAAATGTAATACAGTATAGAAATTCACGAAAATGAATGCGAGTGATCAAAAAATACTTTAAATGCATTACTAGTATCAGTAAATTTGAGTCACGTGTTACTTTAAAAAAGTTGTTCCGATTAAAAATATTTTTCCTTTTTTTTTATAAAAAAATCAATAACGAAATTTTTTATCCTCAATTAAATACTGCTCGAAAAGTCATATATAAACTCGATTTTAATTTTTTTAAAATTTAAAACATCATATAAATGTGTGTTTAAAATTTCTTGCGAGTTTTATTGTATTTGTTTCCATCCGTTTATTTAAATTTACATTATTGCCTTTTTTAAAAAAATTTAAAGGCAAACTTCGTTTCTGAATGCAAATCAAATAGTGTACAAAATTTTTTGATATGGGATGTTCAGTATTCTAAGTTGAAATTCATTAACAGTCTCTTGATTATTATTTTTGAATTTCTAATTCCGAAGATTTATTGAATTTTTAACGTCAATATCTGCAACAGCTTTTTCAATCTTTTTCAACCTTATATCACTAGATTGATATTTTAATTTTGAATGCTCGTCGATCTAAACTCTGCCCCCCCCCCCCCTCCATCTATTCCTCCGCGCAACGAAATTTTTAGTAATAATATCAAAGGCTTATTTTGGTTTAAGAGTCTAATTATTTGAACTAACTTACTAAAATTTGTAGGATACATCATTGATTTTATATTTTATTCCATTTTTTTTTTTTTGTAACTGTATTCATTCCACATTCTAAAAAATGATTTCAGTAAATAATAACATTACATTAACTAATGAGAAAGATTAGAAATTATTCATTGTGATAATCAATTATTCAAATGAAAGCCGATTTTAAAGCATTTTTAAAAATTGATTAAAAGGAGTTGAATCATAAAATTAGATTCAAATGAAGACAGATATAAAATCATGTTTGGAGCTGTGTCAAATTTACTGCGATATTTGTCATTTATATACGCATAAGATAAGTATACCTTTTTCAAAAGTTTTGCATCCATAAAACGTAATAAATAATTTATTGCTTTAACACTGAATTCTTTGTACTTTTCTTTCATTGCTACACAAAACACTTTGAGAAATACATAACGTTTTTAGCTCGATTATTTTTTCATTTAAATTCCATATGTTCTGTATTTACGACAATTATCAACATTGCTTTTTTGTACCCCTATCTAATCCGCCACTTAACAGCCTATATGCTACAGATTGGTAACTTCTGATCTAGAAAAATGTGTACACACTGATCTTAATTGTTTACAATTTAAAGAAATAGAATAATGAAGCGATTCACAATGTGTAAATGAAATAAACGAGTAATTTTAAAATAGAACGCGACTGTATAAATGTAACTCATAAAATGCTGCAGTTCTCTGATATTTTTTGTAACCTTCCCAAAACTTTTCTTCGCCGTGGAAGTGAATCATCAAGCTAGCCTGTTATATTCTGTTAAAAACAATCAGAGGAATACTAAAAGCATACAGAGCATTGAATTCCCATTTTTACAAAGGGCACGTCAAAAATTCTTTCCATCAAACTTTGTAATTGAGAATATGATATTTTTGAGAAATTATATTTTAACTCGTAGAATTTATTTGATATTTTTCCTACATTATCTATTTATTATCTTAATTTACAATAATGGGACTAGAATTTCTATTTAAAATGCAAACGTAGTAGCACAGTAGGAAATATTTGAATTCATTATAGAAAATCATGTTATCTATATTTTTGCAACCGTTAATTCTGTTAATATCTGTTCTTGTATTCTTTGCTAACTTTAGGTTGTTATAAGTTTGGATTTAAAACCTAATCTATTGTATTTCTCTGAAAACCGGATCTAATCGAAAAACAAACTCTAGTCTAATTTTTCAGTATTAGCCTTATTCCCAAAATAAACACTTGATAAGATCATCAGCTAAATGGACAGCATGGTTACTATTGAATGGACGATCAAAGTGTGAAAGCAACCCGCGGGGTTAATTGATAAATAAGGACGCTTCTAAGATTAAATAGAATCTTCGGCTCCAATGATTATAAAAGGAATTATATTTTAATCATCAGATAAGATAAGTGTAAAAGTAAAGAGCTATTTCATTGAAAGTAATCTTGGAAAACAATATCTTGTAGATTTTTGCAAAAGAAGCTCAATATTTAAATGACCAGAAAATACGATAGTCTCAATCAGCAAGTGAATGAGGGGATACTAAGTAAAGTGCGATTAGGTCGAGAATCAGTATTTCGTCATTTGGGAAACATCTGTGAATGGACTGTTCGTGGAAGAGTTTTGTGTTTATTTTTCATAAATCTGGTATTCAAAATTTTGTCTTTGTAGTTGGCGTCACGAACATACCGCAAGATGAATTCAAAATATCGCAGCATTGGATAGATGAGTTCTCTTTAACGATATGAGCTGTTATTCTTTCCCACAAATAGATGTAAAATGTACTCGAAAAGCTAAAAAATAAGCTTCAATATATTTCTTGGAGCAAAAATTTGTCATGTTCGGAGATACAATGTTGCAAATAATCAAATACCTTGCGATATTTTATCTGTATATAGCTAATTTGAAGTATTCTGATTAAAGAAGACAAGAGATACAATGTTCCATCTCCCCTGCCTATTCTAATCACATGTTGATTGATTGTTTTTGACCAAGTAAATTGCTGCTATGCAACCATTTAGCTACCTTAAGAGCACGCTGTAATCATTTTATATTGTTTCTACCGTTTTTTTTCTGCATTCTGGCCTCTCCTTCTTCATTACCATTTAGTCATATTAAAATAATCATGAATTAAATTATGAAAGGTACGAAACAAGATTGTTTCTCATTCGCTAAATTGTGGGAATTACTTTAATTCTACTGGATATAAAGTCAGTAACTATTTTGTAAAAAATGGGTGAAAACGTTGTCTATCTATTTCTAAAAAGAAGATGAATTCGCTATTTGGTGGATAAAAAGATCAGAGTTTCAAAGCGCATTCCAAATACTTTAAAACGTGAATGTGCAAAACAATGTGGGATGCAAGGATAGGGATATTAAACTAAATTCAAAAACTGAATAAATAAATTTTTAGAAATGCAGAAATATTGATACAGTTAATTATTAAAAAATTAAAAATCAGAAGCAAATAATTTATATCTTTTGATGTTTTTCCATAGGAAATGTATCAATATATATTATTCATATTATTTTATTCATATTTTACATACCATAAAACTTAAAAGAGAAAGTTTCTTTTTTAAAAAAAATTAATCCAGTCATTATTTTTTCAATGTAAACTATTTAATGACGATTAAAATACTGAAGAATTTAACTTAAATATCAGCTAGAGAATCAGAAATCAGCTGTTTCAGTTAATTTAGGACTAGAGATCTGTCGGAATGTGATCCTATTATATTACATAGAAATTCAATGAGTATACATGATGAGGTAACATGTTTCCACTCTTAACTGTACGCATTGCTAGAAATGGAAGATACTCACACTGAAAAAATAATACAAGGATTAATATTAATTTTAGCAATGCAACATTCAGAGCATTAAAAGGACATTCGGGAAAATTGTTTACAGTTTTTATCGCCAATTTTAAAAATGTTTCAACTGCTTTTATTTTTAGTGATGAAAGATGTTTTTTTTTGTTTGTTTGAATTATTTATTTTTATATCATCAGCAGTTCCATGAAAAAACAACGGAATTCATTGTTTTGAATTTTCTCCAATCATTATTTTTTCAATTAGAATAATTTAAGTTCAAGGGAAAAACTAAACCCACATATATATGTATCAATAACCTTGAAAAGTTAATTATATAAATAAAATTCATATATATTATTTGCAGTTTTAAAAATAATTCTAGCTGTTTTATAATGATACTAGCAGCTATTTCATTTCAATTAATCAAAGTGAGAGGTTTTCATCACAGCGAAAAAAAATAAATGAAATCGATGAAAGAATGAACATTAGAAACACTCATTCAAACAGAGCAAAATGAAATCGACTATAGAATTCCGAGCAATTGTTTTTTTATCGTCAAATTATCGAAGATAACAAATTCTGTAATATTCTATTAATCATCATTTATTTATTTTATTATTATTTTTTTGGAGAAAAAGAAAAATTATAAAGAAAACTTTTGGAAATGTTTTTTTTTCTTTTTTTTCCCTAGGAGATAGCAAAGCCGAATATTGACCAAAAACGACTAACAATACAAGCATAACACCCAAAGAAAAAAAGAGAATGAATTGTTTCTAATTCTTTGGCGTGTGAGTTAATTTATAAACGTCTACACGTCATTGTTTCGTTTTATTATTTTTCCAAGCGAGCAAATAACCTTGCATAAAAGCTAGTGGATGCTTAAAAGAAGGGCGCTATAGGTTTAGCGCAAGGTAAAACCTTGTTCATTCTGTCCTTGAAATAAAATAAAGCACAAAAAATGCATATATTGACATTAACCTCTCGCTAATCTATTGAAATGACAGACAGAGAAATAAAATTCCAATTCCATTCGAAACTTACCATGAATGCTATAATTAGATATAATAGAGTACAGAGAAAAGGGTTAAATTTATTTAAAAAATGCATTTCTTTAAAAATAATTTCTTAATTAATATAAAGCGCGTATTCACTGCTTTGATTAGATAAAATAAATTGGATGAAAACAATAAAGATTTAATTAAAACCATTCGTTCAGATTACAGACAACAAACTTAAAATCAATTAATTGAATGTTTTACTGAAAATTCAGCTCTCCTCATTTGATTTGTAAATATTTTACATATTTTATTGACATTGGAATTAGTTGGAAAATATATTATATTTGAAAAGACTTTCACAAACTGGTAAGTTGACAGTATATCTATTTTTCATTTTTTTTTTCTTTATGATAATATTTCTAAATTTAGACTTGAAGATTGACCCCTTTTAGCTAGCAAAAATTAATCAGTTATTGATTATAATTTATGTGTTATGTAAATTTTTTTAAAAAAATGTCATGACTCTTTATTTATATTATTCAAACAGATTTCTCTCGGTAATGATTATACCGATTATAAAAAGACAGGCATTTGTTGTATGTATAGTATCTTTATCTCTCATGACGGCTCATAAGGTGAAATAAATTTTTGTTATTCCAATTCTGTCAGAAAAGTTACCATGTACCTAAAACTGTACATTAAAGTCTAAACAATCAATAATTATAACTAAAAGGGAACACAATATAATATTAAGGAATTTTTTTTGCTAAGTCTTTTGTAGACAAATGGATTTTCTTAGCTATTTTTTCTTCATAAATGCTGAAGATATGTATGGGTTCGATTAAAAATGGGTTCGTAAAGGTTTTAAGTCCTGAACATTTTATACACATTTTCATTTGCTACTGAGACTACAGTAGGAAAACCATGCAAGAGATAAAGAAAAAAAATTTCTTCTCAGCATAAGAAAGCATTATTGGGGAGATAATAACCTTGTAGTATTCCTACCCTTACAGGATTACGTTATAAAGACAGATAGAGCATCGCTTTATATTTATTTGTTTCTCTTTAATAGAAAATTGTGGAGTTTAGTTTTTGATTTACCAAAAATTGAAGAAAACAAATCTATAAGACTAAAAGCTTTAGTAACATTCATTTGTTTATATTTGTTAATCTTATATGTAATGGCCTCTTTTGGGAAAATGGATGCGACATTTATAAAATCTTAACATTTAACTTGGGATGGAGAATCGAGGATAAATAATCGGTATGTTAAAGTTGGGTGACCTCAATGAGTGTTCTTTCTGAAATGACTTTTTGATTCTCAGCAATGACTGATATTCCTGCCACTTTTGTGTTGTTGTTCATCAAATTAGTATCAGACCAAAAACATAAAAAAGGGAAAAAATCAAGCAAAAATATTATTTCTGTTTCTCCCAGCAGCCCTTAGTTTTGTTAAACTAGAAAAGAAAATCAACACTGCCATTGATGGTAATTCTATGCCTAACCAATGTATATGCAGGTATTTAGGGGATTTAAATTAGCAAGTAGTATATTTTCATACCGTCAGAAAACAGTCTGTGGACCAAATAAGTACTTCTTTGAGAATAGCACTTTTTACCATTATTGTAAAGTCACATTACAACACTGTAACTTAAAATTAGAAAATCTTCAATGATGCAGTTCTAAGAGGGCGCCAACTGATCATTATTTTGAAATAAATGCGCCTGTAGCAATTTGTAAATAATTTTGAAAGATGCCTTACTTCCTGTTGACACTATAAGATCGGAAACAAGTTGACATGACATGAGACTGCCGTCTAGCAGATACAGGAAATTATCATTATCATCCAGAATGGTAATGACCTTTAGCCATCTACTTACTGACCTTCATGACACTGTTCCGGTATTTTGAAATCTGTTCTCCAGGCGACAAATGACGGTTAGTCTGAGATTTAAGACTCAAGTTACTTCCGATTGTCTCAAACCCCTTTCAAGACGGCCTTTTATCTACCATCACTTGGCGACACTCAAATTATGTTATTTAGTCATTATTCAGAATTCGTCTTATTCGATTTCCCTTCCAGTGTCCATAAAGGAGACATTCAGTCGTTGCAGAAAGTTATCTGTTTCTGTACTTAACAGATGTCCTTGTTAAAAAAGATTGATATGTCCCCTTCTCTATAAGAGATAGGCTTTTCTGCAAGCATACAGCTAACACGTATAAAATTTTGAGACTGAAGTTTTCATTTTCAGACGAAGGTTTCTTTTCTGGTAGTTCAACATTGATGGACAAACATCTAAGCTATCTAAGTTTTTGATCCTGCAACTCCATTCAACTTTCTATATCACGATTTTTGTCTTGAATTTTAAGTGATTTTCTTAATGGTTTAGACTAACCTTAAATATGACACTTATTTCTTGTACAACAATTTGTAATTTTTTTTTTTTTTAAATCTTCTGTACCCTATGACTTTATATTTTTAAGTTTTAGTGTCACATTAAGTTGTACAAAATTTCGAGATTTCACTATTTAATCTTTGTTTTAATTATTTTGTTTGCGAGCCACTGAAGCCTATCACTAAAGTTTCGATCTCGGATCCCTAAGATTACTTATTTGAAATCTCCTTCCACAGAAGTTCAGACATATGCAAAAATTTAAGGGCAAACACCTTTCCAATGGCAAGTGTCTGAGGAGAGATCTGCCGGCTCGTTATTTGAGAAAGGTCAAAAGTACTAGTGCCGATCCCAAGCAGTTCTGCCGCTGTTTCAAAAAAGAGATGTTAATAAACTAAGTTAAACTCTTGTTGAATATCCAGATGATATTATTTCATTAAGAAAAATATTTTACTTTTTTATTGGTATTTTATGCCGATATGAAGTGTTCATAATATTGTGGATTTATTTAAAGATTTTTAGTTAGTCTAATAGAGATTTCTCATTTCTCAAATGGAAATATTTTGCTTTATTTAAGCAATAAAATACATACGATATTCCTTAAAATATAAAAATTTTCTCAAAAAATCTCGAATATTATTAATCAATTGTTCGGAGATAATTCATTATAAATCAATATTTATAGAAAAAATTATAAAATGGGCTGACCGATAATTTTCAGACATCATTGCAGTGAGACATTTGAATCAAATATCATTCATTTTTTAGCAGTTTAAAAAAACTATTTCGGATGATTTCTTTCAGATTCCATTCTTTCTTAATTACCTTTATCTTTTTATTTTTATATTTTATAACAATTGATTCGAAGCATTTTGTTTTCGATCTTTTTTCTACTTATTTTGGAGATGGTAATTTAAAAATGTGCGGGGGAATACCGAAAATCATTTTAGTCATTTTATTTCAATAATAAGAATTTAGAGATTAAGAAAATGCATTGCCGTTATAAAAGACAAACAACTTTTTTTTAAAAAAATCGCAGTGAGGATCGATTTTAATACAAATGTCATACATTGCTATCAATTTCAAGAAGGCTCTCTGCTAAAATAGTGGTTTGTAATTTTAGAAAATTCTTCGAAACCTTTTGTTCTTCGTTGCTGCTTTCAAAGTGATGTTCTGTTAGTGCCTTCAATGAGAAGAAATAAGAGCCAGCCTCATGGGGCAAGGTTGGGATTGTTAGTCGGATGGCTCTATCTCTTTCATCCCAAATTTGAATGTGTTCTACAGTATGTCTTGCTGTTTAGGGTCTTGTATTGTTCGCCCAATAACTACTAGCAACGTATTTTTAATTTAAACTCTTTGATATCTCATATCGAATTACAGCAGACATTAATTTTTCTGAGTGAGTGGGGCTCATTTTCAGTAGACGTTTTTATATGTTGATTTACACTCGATTGAGTTTGGGCATGCCGGTTCTCTGCTTCTCTCTCTTCTTACGAATGCACTAATGCTTCTCTGCTGTGGCTATACCCTTCTTCTTGTTTACAGCCGACCACCCCGCCGCCACTGAACGTAGCAGTATCGACAGGATTTGTTGTGGTCGACTGCTGAACGCTGTGGCTGTACCCATCGATAATTCAAAAAATTGTGTCTTATGTTATGGCAATGTTTTCTGATTCTGTAATACAGTTTCCCTGCGAAATAAAATAAGGAAATTTTCGGAAAGGCCAGTAATTGAAATAGAATTATTTCGTTGCAGTAACATTTACTTAAACATAATGCCACGTTTAAAAAAATCTGTGCTTAAAAACAATAGGGTTAAAAGGTGTTTTTCTTTGTTGCTATGTTTTATTTATAAATTCTGAAAGATTAACTATTTTATTTATATTTCACTTCATTGAATCAAAAATCATATTCGGTTTTAATGTTATTGTTCATAACACTTCTCAAAATTGCAGAAAATCTAATAAAAAGCTTAGGTTTCAATTTTCAAATTCATTCAACTGATATTCAATATTCGTTAGTAAAAGTAGGTATTCGTATGTTCATTGTATTTAGTATCACCCGAATTTTAGTGAATCTTCCAACTCAAGGTATCTTTTATCATGATGTTCTCTTCCATTTCTCATTCTTAGAGCTCATAGTTGAAAAAAAATGTCTTACATAATTCTAATTTTCTAATATATCTCTACTCATTTGTTGTTAGCAGTATAAATTAAACGCTGAATTCGTACATTTTTATTCCAGTTCTGCCAATTTTATCAGTTACAAAACTGTGCGAATATAATTAATATTTGCTGTTTAATGTTTAAAAATTCAAAAAAGTTTATTTTATGCCTGGAGAAGTAAAGAATCGAAAGTATAAATATTTATTAGGAGTTAAAATATAAATTATTAATGTGATTAAAATTCCACTTTACTGAAAGTACTTCTATCAGAATCTCAACCTTTCTAAGGAATAGTTTTGACATCTATATTTTTGATAAAAAAATTAAATAATCAATAAAGTAAAAATTACTGTAAGAAAGCAAAAATACGAAAATTATTCTTGGAATATGAATATTGACGTGAATTAGAATATTTAATATTCTAATAGAATTTTAAAGATACACGTTTTATGAAAATCAGACTATTTATTTTTAGAAATCTAAAACTGTAATAAAAGATATTTCTTCGAGGTGAAATTCTAATATTAATTTAGAATATGAATGTAAACTTTAAGGAAGCCAAACGGGTGGTATAGAGGTTTGCGTGAGACCTTACTGCGCTAGAATAGCTGTATTTAATTCCTGAATCAGAATTGGATTTCTTACATCTTTTTTAAAGCTACAAAGAATATTATTAAAAAACAGAGACTAAAAACTAGAGAATATTAAATACAAAAAACTTTTTTAAGACATTTTAACAGGACATCAAAACGAATGAAAAAAACTGCCCTTTATTCAAAAATTGGTGGTTAAAAGAAAAACTGTTAATGCTTAAGTGCAGAAAACCGTAAAAGAAGGCTATGATATTCCACTATGAATACCGTAAAAGATATAAATTCCCAAACATACTTTCCTTCAAAATTAAAATATATTGTAAAAGTGATTTCGATTTCACTCTACTTAAAGCTTTACTATTTACTATCCAGGATTTCACGAGTTTTGTTTTTACATCCAAATTTTTGATGAATAATTGTTTTTACTTTTAAATACATCGCTAAAAGTGTCTTTTTTATTTAAAAAAATTGTTTTTATTTTATTCTAAAATTTCTTTCCCGTCATTGTAATGCTTTCTATTGATAAGGAGTAAAAACGGAATAACAAATAGATTTTCGTGGTTAGAAATTTAAAAAAATGAATACAAAACTTTAGGGCCAATCATGCTTTAGATTTTTAGGTGCTTTGTTCGTACAAAAAGAAAATGTAATACATGTTTATCTTACTAAAGAGCAATCAAAGGAAAATTCCTTATCGCGGTGGGGAAAAGGAAGACTCTGAAAACAATGTATTTTTTTTAAAGGATTGCATAAAAGCTTCACCTTGAAAGGAATCGAAGTCTGATTGAAACTTCGGCAGTTGAAGGACAATAATGACAGAGACATTTATAGCATAGTGAAATTGTATAAGCACAAGAATTCTCGTGCATAATTGTTTACATCTGCAACTGTATTTTTAAATAATAAGTTATTATAACTATGTAATGATGTGGACTAATAAAGTATGGAGGTAACAAATTCGTGTCAATTTAGAGGGTTCACTTTGGAGGAAAAAGTGATATTCAGTTTTGATCCATAATAAATAGAAGTAACTCATAATAAGTAACTCATTCTTCAGAAGTAACTCATAAATAAATAATTTATATTTACAGCCTAATACTTAACCAGACTTACTAGTTTAAATTTTTAAAAATTTACTTCTGATGACTACTTTTTTACAATATATATTTTTTGTGAATAAAATATAATTACTGGAGATATTCGCATTATCTTATTTGAAAAATGTTACGTGTTATAAAAATAACTTACGTAAATATAATGGAACCTACCAGAAGAAATTATTACAAGAGCAAAACACTGTTAACGAAATTATTTACATTTAATGTTGTTTAAAATTTGAAAAGTCCTTTTCACAGTAAAAAGATCTCTAGAATATTGCCGATGCAATCAGTTTAAATATATCTGTCTGGAGAAATAAACGTAAAATTACAAATAATAAAATATATTATTTATCCTTTTCTACTTTCTAATGTTTATTCTTCTTTATTATTTAAAAAAAGGCGTTTCCTTTTGTTTTACTAAAAAAATAATAATAAAAATAAAGAACACTTTACGATGACCCCTCTTCTTCTCCAGTATGAAGAATTATGAGATGAAGTTCAGAGATTCAGATTACTTTATTCTATTGACATTAAAATTTAATGAATTATGCAATATTATTTTACCTTTCAGAACTTGGAGTCTTTATTTGTCAACGTTTTAACTTCTTCTTTAAATATTCCTTACAAACCGGTCGACATTTGAATAACTAGCCATAAATTTGTTGAATAGCTGTTTTGAAGAATACATTAAATTTTAGAAATACAATCTGTTTCCTTTCTTTTCTTTCTTTTTTTAGTTATATTTACAAAAATTTGGATACCTCGAAGATAGCGGATACAGGGTCGGCGCTCTGGTAGCACCAGATACCATTAATAGTGCAATAAAAGATTTCCAAAGGTTTGCTGGTCTTAACCAAACAGGTGAGTTTAATCTTTTTTGCATATCATGGAAAATGAACGCTTAATATTATTCAAAAAATCCCACCACATTCAAATAATGCATTAGTTTTCTTCCCCTTTGATGGCTTTCATATTTTTTGTTCGCTTTCAGAAATATCCAATTAAATACTTTAAAATTTTATAATGTTATTTAAACCTAGATGGTTACTATAATTTCCATGATTCTTCCGCCGGCAATTAGAGGTTGTTTACTCTTGCTCGAATATTAGATTATTTTGAATTTGTCGGCGCATTTTATAAATGCAGAAACTAAAAAAAAAGAACAATTTTTATTTATTGAAATAGTAGCTATAAATTTATATTTTTAAATCATATTGTTTAATCAAATAGTTAAACTATTTTTTAATCAAATAGTTTGTCATGACTAAAACATAAATGAAACTCTCGTATATCAATTGTCAAACATTACAATCCGTTAGGACCATCATTATTATTTAAAAAAAATATTTAATAGTCACTTGGAATATTGAATCGTTTCATGAGGAAATATTTAGCTCATATTTGTAGTCAATGTGACTATTAGGGTTTGAAAAAAACTATCAGCCGAATTAGCCCGACTCAAGGTTTGAAAATGATTTGTGTGTGTATGTGAGTTTTCCTCATTGTTGTTGTTAATTCTCAGCTAGAAATGGAGATGCAGTTAAAATGAATCCTCAATTACCTTTTAGAGCTTTAAATGTACTATCTCTCTGGGTAATAACAGAAGGTTCAATGAACATACAGTTGCTTCCTCGTTAAAACAAAATGCACATTCATACCCCCCCACCCCACCTATCCCTAAAACATGTGCGATTCTTTTATCAGAAAAAAACTGTTATATTTTCAAGAGCAGCAAATTATAATAAAGGGAAAAAAAACTGTCACCATGCCAACGGCAAAGCAACAAATGTTGAGTCGATGTTATCAACTAGCATAAAATATCTATTACAGCAATTCTCTTTTTAAAGGTTATTTGAAAAACTGAATAATTTGACAATATTAAATGCTTAACCTTATTTATGTCTCCAGAAATTGAACTAAATAATTGATCAAGCAAATAAAAGATTGTTGTATTGTTGAAACATCATAATTAAAAGAATCCATCGATAATAACTTTATACAATATCGGTAAAATTAGTTGGAAGTTAAAAAGTAAGATGCACAATTTTTGAATGTAACAACGCCAGTCCAACATGGTGAACGGAGCTGTATTTTAGTTTTAGTCGACAAAATTATGCAGATCAACGGGATTATTTATCATGATAAATGGTATCAAGGACGGTCATCGGCCGTGAAGGGAAATTCCCTTGACGTACAAAAGAGTTGCGGCTAGAAAACAAACCCTCTTTCAGGTTTTCACGTGAGCGTATCAGATGTTTACGATTTCAACACCGTAACGACTACAAGGAAGTAGAAATTTCCGAGACCGTTTCCGAAAAATACGCAATAATTTAGAAAAACTCATTAAAAAAATACAACATGGAGTTTCGATTGTTACAATTTGTGAGGCAAAATATTTGGCTAGAGAGTTTTATTATGATATGAAACATGCAAGAGTAAGATGGAGTGCGAGAAACCGTCTTTGCGGTTAGAAACCGCCTTCGTTTTATTTGAGGTTTGCGCTGAAATTTTTATGGGGTAATCTTTAGCTGCAATAGAGGATATTTGAATTGACCCCGACTATTTACTTTAATTTATTCAGTTTACTTTATTTCATAATGAAGTAGATGTTTCATAATGTTAAGATTTATAAAAGTAATAAAAATACTTAATAGATAAGTAACGGTATCTCAAGCTAGTATTAAGTAATACCATTTTGAAATTCCACGTATGTCGATTGTAAAATAAGGATAGAATTTTTCAGTCTTTATCAAATTTTTACACAGAGAAAAACCTAAGATGGACATAATTGCGGACCAAAATTTTAATATCTGTAAGAACATTTAGTTATCTCTGCATATATTAAAGCAATTCATTCAAATGACTATTTATGTTGCATACTCTCAGTGCTTTGCCCCTCCATGCAAAGTACCGTGAATGGAGGGGCAAAGCACGAAATGATCCAGTTTGGAAGAAAAATATTTCAGAAAAGTATTGATTCTACCATCAGTTAGGCGCAAATTTGAACATTTCTTATAGTTCGTTCCCTTGTAATGACAATGTTGATACAAGAGGTACTGTAATGTTAGAAAATAAATATTGCACAATATATGAAGGAAATAGTGTTTTTTTTTAATTTAAAGGTTTTTTTTAGCATTTATGGAGCTATTTTTTCAAATAAACTTCATAATTAAACTAAGGAATCAATGTTAGAAAATAAGTAAGTCGTTCTTTGCTTAAGGAACTCCTCCCATAACGAATGATTTGCATAATGAGCAAAACAAATATAAAATAAGGGCTCCCTGAATAAGTGATGTTTCGCAGAAACAGTGATAATGAGACATCGTGACGCCATATACAGGATTGACCTATATCTTGGATATCAATCGGAAATGAGCACTTTTTTGAAGAGAATCTTAATTCTGGATGGAAGAAGCTTTGTCCAGATAGCCCTATCAAACGCGACTTCGATCGATTTGAGGAAGTTCCTGTGTTTTGGAGTTACATCTTTGGTGAAAATTATGGGGCTTAAAGTAAATAGCAACGACATCGACACGCTATCAAAATTTTATAACAGGAAATATCGAAGAGCTTATGGTGTAGCATTCTGTGTTACTGCAAAGAGTTGAGGATGAGATTTGTTCAGGAGAAATAATAGCCTCAGCAAAGCAACAAACTTCCAGTGAAATAAGAGAGATATTGCCTCGTATGTTCCGAAGTATCACCTAAACCAAGCAGTAGCTATGTGCTATAAATTTGTTTAAAAATAATATTATGTCACATTGCCCAATATTTAAACTTAATCAAAGACAAATGTCTTTAGATAAGTTTCTAGTAAAAAAGAATTGTATTATAAGAAATAAATTATTTTGTTGTATGTTTTGAAAGGATTTTTTTGGTATAGAACGTATTGTCATATTTTGCATTGATTTCTAAATATTTTATTTATTTATTTTTTATTTTATTTATTTTTACTTAACGAGTATGTTTAGTTTAAACATAAGATACGGAAACGAATTAGTCTCGTTAAGCGAGGTTCCACTGTATTGCACAATAAATTAAGAAAATCGTGATTTTCTAAATTTTAAATTTTTTAAGGGGATATATTTATTTTGCTTCTGAGCCATTAATAACCAGTTATTTTCAAATGCAATTTTTTATTGAATATTTTAATTTAAGAAATTAATTTAGTAATCTTGAAAATTTTTGATTTGGATTTTTCCTTTTTTGTGATATGATTGTCGGAATTTATCATTTCACTAAATTTTCCAACTGCTTTGTCATGATTAACAAAATATCTTAAGTAAAATTTTCCCGTAATTGAAATAAATATCAAACTCGTGCCAAATGTCATGAATTTTAAACTGACATTGAAATCCCTTTTCATATTTCCAGGTGTAAAAATTGTTTGCTTAGTATGAAACTAAGGGGTTTGAAAACTTGCTAAATTATTACCATATCTTTGGTAACATTTCACTGAGTAATCTCCTAATTTGCAAATGCAAATATATAATCCCCTCTTTTCATACCATTAATATCGAGACTAAAGATTGTAATTATATTTTGTTCCGCCTGTGGCATTATTTTTATGTTAGTATGCCAGGAGCTGTGAACATTTGATTCTGATCATAGTATGCAATTTCAATTTACCTACATATTATACTACTAATCAAACAGGACTTTCTGGAAATTTGCTATTCTTAAGGCTCAATACTTTAAATTAACATTATGTACGGAAAATTGATAAAAGCAGGAGTGAATTTCGATAATAAGAGGCTATAGATTCAAAATTATTTTGAGGTATCTCTTCGGAATAATCGATTGACAATCCAAAAATAGCTTAAAAAGCTTGTTTGGGATTTTAATTTTCAGTTTATGATTACGTTATTGGTCTCGCGTAAAATTACATTATTAGCATATATCGGTTAAAAAAACGTACTTTATGTATCTACGAATGTTTTTGTTACTGTGAAAGACTGAAAAGTGGCAAATGTCGGCGTTCTCCGGCGAAAATCAGGATTCACACAGCCGCTCTTCAGCATTCATAGGAAGAATTTTCTTTTCATATTTTATGAGTTAAATTAGGTCTACAATTTTTCCCTTTATACCTTTCCCAGACTTAGAATTGCATAGATATATCATAGAAACTTTACTGCAAACAATAATAAAAACATCTAGAAAAAAGACATCAAAATCATACACATCGTGACTAAAGAAGTGGGATGCAACGTTAAAAACAAACATTTGGAATTCTTAATGTAAATCTCTCAAAAAGCTATTCGAAATTATAAACACTTTGTATGTTACTATTCTTACAGCCGTGTTGTAATGTTATTGTATATTTGTATTCCATTAAAACCACAATGTATATCTGTTGTATCAATGTCTTTTACTCAATTCACAGGAAAAAGAATTCTTGCAGAGGCCGTCTTTTGAGAGAGCACTCTGTGTTATTATAAAAATTATTTATTTACACATTCCGGGCCTACTCTTAAAAATCCTCCTATGACTTTAGAAACATTCTTCACATTACTTCAACGAAAAAAAAAAAAAAGATGTGATTACACAAACGCTTTGTTATCAGAGTAAGTTAATTGGCTTTAGCAACAGATTGATACGCTACATTTCAATATTTGATACGCTAAAAAAAGATATTGATACTAAAATGGCAAATGGGGTTCCAAAAACTGACAGCAGATACGCACATTTTCGTAGCAATATGTCACAGGTAAATGTACAATTTAACAGGAAAAATTACAATAATCGCGTGTCTCATTTCATTTCATTTTATTTACATATTTTTTGCATTACGACACGAAACTGGTCATTTACCATTTGTTGAAATCTTCATTCACGTTTTCGACGTATTATCTCGAATTTTTAAAAGCAGGATGCCGCGATTGCAGTGTGCGTGCTTTTTGAAATCGTTGAATGTGTTTGGAAGACTTTTCTGCGTTTTACAATTGCGTATTATTAATGAAATTTCATTTATTCGTTTCTGCCTTTAAAGTGGGATGTTAAGCATGTTTCTTTTAATCATGAAATATATATAAGCCAATAGTCGTGAAATTTGATGTACAACTAGTACAGAATTGTGCTCGAATCGAAAGAGCTTTGATACCATTTGTATTCTGAAATAATCTGTTAAAGATAATCATTCGACAGAATAAGTGTCTCAAGTTATGCAGCATTCCCAAATATCTGACGTGTGATCATTTCGAGAAGTTTCAGGGAAGGAGTAATTCTAACAATGCATCGCTTGTTCTGTAAATCGTAAAGCCCTATTACATTGCAGTAAATTTACTCTTCTCCTAAAATGAATTACGTTAATACATGTAGAAAACTCAAGTATTTTGTCATTGAAATTCTGCTAAACAGACTATAGACACAAAAACTTTGAAAGTAATATGTACTTGGGACTAAACTAGGATACATGCAAAGGAATTGCGCTCCAAACTCTATTACGAATTTTGCGCAATCAAAACGCTTAATGTACGCGATTGCTCCGCATTTACTATTTATTGCATCATTAACTATTATTCTTGAAATTGAGTTGTTAGTTATTGTAAATTTGTTTTAATCTTAACAACATTTATAAATTTTCATCTATATCTTCTTTTCAATTTTACCTTAAAACGGAAATATGAGGGCTAGGCAAACAAAGCAAGCATGAAATAAACTTAAATAAGCTTTTGCATTAGTTGTTTTTTATTTAAATTAGTAAGTAAGCATCTTAAGCCAAAAGTTGAAAACAACTTGTAGAAGATAAAAACAGATTCATCATCTACGAAATAAAGATAACACAAAAGAAAATGTTTACGAGCGCAAGGTATATTTGAGGATGGCATGGCGAGATTCGTATTATCTAATAATATATTCTTTACAGAAATTGAATATATTTTCTGTCAAGTGATAAAGACAAGTGTTATATTCGATATAATTTAAGGAAATCAGGTTCTGAATTTTTATCCCATTTGTCGAAAGACCAAACAATTCATTTCAATTGAAATATTACTATATTTTAGCATCGATTTATCGAATTTCAAAGTGAAGTAAGAAAATTAACAAAAATATATTATTTAATATTAAATTAAAAAATTCACTTATTAAAATCTTAGTATTTAAAAATTAATTTAATTTTAAATAAAAAAACTTTTTTTGTTCTTTCTAAAAATTTCATTTATATGTTCTTTTTTGTTAAAAAAAATCTGATTTTCTCTATAATGTTCTGCTTAGTTTTTAATTTTTTTTAATAACCGAAACTTAAAAATCATTTGAAAAGAAATTCATAAACATTTATACGCAAGTCTCAAGTGATTTAAACAGTTCATTTAAATGCTTTGTTTAAACAAGTTTTATAAAAGATATTCCAGTAATTCTTGGAAATATTGTCTTCTCAACGCTGATATTCGCATGCACTGCACGATTCAAGAGACCTTGACCTGAACATCAACCGATTCGGTGGATAGCACGAAGAAATGATATAAAAGGATCATTAGGAAGCTCACTTTAACAACAACAAAAACGTATATTAGAGTTTTACGAATTGTCGCATATCGTGCTTCCCTAGCAATTGCTTAATGTCCATTTTTACATAGTATGCTGTAGTAAGACAAATAAAGGAAGTGCGTACCGTACTTATAAAGTACTGTCAAATTGTTTTTCGGAGTTTAAAATACTTAATTTCTAATTTTACTAAAAGTGATTTATTCTTTTAATCTTTTGAAGAGGGTTACTAACAATCTTTCAAAATAGTTTATTCTACCAAGATAGTTTTAGATCGGTTTAGTTAAATAACATCTGGTTTTGAAACAATATCAGGGCTATTTTGGAACGGGTCTAGTAATTTAGATCTATGATCAGAGAGTAAGCACGATTCTTGGCCGATGCCGTTTCAAACTTCAGCGCCACATCCGCCGGAGGTTGATGACCCTATAAATCAATGTTACCTATATACACAGCGATTCTTTGGAGGCATCTTTTTTTACATCTTGAAACTTTTAGGCTTCTTCGACCCAAGTTAACATAAGAAAAAATGCGTCAGAATTTACTATTTATGTACCTAAAGTATTTGCAAAGACTATGTGAGGAAAAATAACCGAAACTCGAATCAATCTCAATTAATGCCTCTCTAAAGTAAGGCAATGTAGAATACTTGCAATAACGTAGATACTTTGTAAATAATAATGTCGAATACTTCGAGTATCTTTGAGAAATGCCAGTTTTTAAACTGTACGAGCCTTGTCAGAAAAGGGAATTAAGGTTTTTCATCGGCATAACGCATGAAATGATTTGTATTCAAAAAAGAATGGAACAGTAGAAAATTATCGAAGTTCAAAACTATCTCATATAAATTATACAACTAATGAAAAATATTTCATAAAATACTGTACGCATCTTACATAAATTACCTGTTTCTAAGCTGCATGAGGGCTGTCAAGAAAGAATAGTTTGAAATATTAGTGATAACTCATGAGACAGGTCTGTTTTCTTCGAATTAAAATTTCTCAGTAACATAAAAGGCTTTAACAGTAGGTAGCTTTATGTGTTTCGAATTCACATGCACAGAGGGTTTCGTCAGAATAAAGACACATACCCATGCTGCTGCCATGCTTGAAACTAAGGCAGCGGCTGAAGTAACAAAATCAAGGAAAAAAAGTTTATTAGTTTAGAGGTGGATTTCGTTTATTAAAAAACAGTGCTTATGAAAGAATTTTTCAATATTTGCAGAAGACCAAATATTTTATTTTCGAATGTCATGGTAAAACTATATTTGTAAACAATGGCTGAATTATAATGACAGGGTGGAGCTGTGAATTGCGAGTAAAAGTAATTTAATTCGAACTCCACTAATTCAAAATTATTATTATTATTATTATTTCATTTCTAATATCCGGCGAATTATTTAAATCGATTTCCATCTTTTTTTCTTTTCTTTGACCTATTTTAAATATCTAAAGTATATGCAACAAATATTTTACTAAGATAACGTTTAAAGCTTTAAGCTTGATTTTGTTGTCGGTGATTAAGAAACTCAGAGTCTAAGTAAAAAGACTTTTAATACAAAAATCTCAATTTGTAGTCTTGGGTTTTTCCATAGTCATTGTATCTGTTCCCCAATAAAAAAAATTAACCACGATAGGATATTTTCTTTCTATGTTTCATTTGGGTTTCCCCTATTAGATTATTCCCTCTAGTACGAAAAATAAAATTCTTAATAGGTATTTAATATTCATTCGTATTTAGTACCATCTAGAATAGGTAGTAGGAGATGAGAACAAGTTAACGAATTGTGCAAGATTTAAAAAAAAAAAAAAGACTTACTTTATGTTAAACTTAAATTTCCCAACCTCACGGATACTGCTAGCACTGCATACTGCTGGAGATTAAAAATTCCCTACTACCCTTTTGTTGTTTGCTAGATGTTTGTTTTTTAGACTGACTTAATGTAATTTTCAAGGTTAGCGATTTGTGATCTTGCTGACTAGTACATATTTGGTGATCTCCTTTTTATACATGACTACTTTAGACTATACACTTTTCTAATAATTATTATTCATTTATATCTCATTCGACTTAATCCTTACAAAAAAAAAATCTGTTAACGCTTGCGGTTCCGAGCAGGATGACCTGGATAAGTTGACGACTTCGTCATCTTACCGCAAGCGTTTTTTTTTCCGTTTTTGGCGGTTATATGCATTTATTACTAATTTTGTGTAATTTTCATTATCAACATAATCCACAAACTGTTTCACTCGATACTGTAAGTCGCTTAGACATTACAAGTAATATTTTAACAATCTCTTCTTTGTAAGATATGCTAGTTCCAAAGAAAACGCATAAGCACAATTAAAGCAACAAAAGTTAGAGGATTGGAGCATATGAAAAAAAGAAATGTTACAAAGAAACTAAAATTTATTTCCTGAAATTCATGACATAAGCTGAAATTTGTTAAGAAAATATAGAGTATTTCCTGCATGTTGCGAGATAAATTTTGACACTCTAACAGGAAACCAGGACAGAATATTGCAAAATCTACATATGGTGGTAGCACAAGGAAAACTCGAAACTTGACAGAAAATTTTTGATAGTAAAATAAATTCAGATTTTGAGATGTATTAACTTACTACGAGCTTGAATTTTAAACATAATAACCCTCTCATTACATACTACTCCAGAAAATGTACTTAATAATGTCTAATTAGTTAGCGCAATGTCTTGTATTTCCAAAGAATAAAAATATGTTCACCTTTTTTCAGGACTGTCGTCTTGCACCACCATTTCTTGAAATCAAACTCATTCTGCCCTAGTACCAGGGCTAGATGACTATTTTGTAGCAAAATCATATTGATTTAAAAATTAATAATAAAAAATTGTCCAAACTAGGAACAAAACTAGAATACAATTTTTCTTTAAATCTAAATTTATTAAAATGGTCAATTTTTAACAGTGATTTTGCTCCAGTCTTCCATACCATTATATTCCTTACGGTAGGGTAGTTTAGCAATAAAGCATTTAAAAAAAATCGGCAGATGATCCGATTCCTCCGAAAATCCTTTCTATGGGGTTTTCAAAATTTCTTTTATTTGATGATGAAGTTTGGAGAAGAATTGCTGTTTTACATATTGTGTACTTCTTCCGTCAAGGAGTCATACTCGTAAAGCCCGTCCGCAGTTGTCCTTGGTCTTGAAAACAAAATGTTAATTTCACATAGGTTGTTTCTTCAAGATGAACTAGTATAGATCAACTGTCTACTTTTGCTCCATAGAAACATACTACCAACAGAATTTTTTGACAATTACAGTGAGTTTTTCTGAGAAGCTTATTTGTGCTCTAAACGTTCAAATTAAGAAGACATGAATTTTTTATTTTAATAATTTAATTTCTTTTACTATCAATTCTCTGATTAAGTTCTTCTCAACTTTCAATTTTGAATGCCTGTATTTCCTTGGTCATATAAGATATTCTGATTTTTTTAATATTCTATTCTATGCGAACATAAGTGTTTTTTTGGTGCCATAGAAGTTACTGAGATATAAATCAAAATTTATTGATGGAAATACTCATTATCAAAATCCAGGATTAAAGCTCTGATTTGAAGCTTCAGGATTGATCATGTCACATTTTTTTGAAAAAAATTTATTAATTTATCTTTCATCCGCAAAACGGGAGAAACACATTCGTTAGATTCTCTATTATTAATAAAAATTAACAATTGCGAAATCAAATTACTTAAAACATTTCATTCAATTTAGAGTCACTCAAATTTTGATTGATATTGACTATATTATTTGCCAATCAAAATATCTCAATTTATTTATTTATTCTTTCTATTATAATTTAATAAAGTTATCAAAACATTTTATTGCGCAAACTGGAATATAAATATTTCTTCTTTAGAAGAAAGCGAATTAAGAATCACTGCTGTAAACGATACTTACTTACATGTTTATTTTTTTCCTTTGTTAAATAGGTTGCATGCGCTTAATTTCAAAGTATTTTGAATTTTTTAATTCTTTTTTATTACCAGCCTTTTTTATGGTTAATTTTAAACAACTCCCTCTATTTTATGCTAAATCAAAAGTTAATGAACAACAAAAACAATTCGTGCACTTAGAATAAAAGTTTGTCAACATTTGTCTTTAAGAGTAAGTCGTGTTTAAAAAACAAGTTTAAGCTTATTACGTAACTTCCATTTTGTTGCTGTTTTCTACAACGTAAATCTAAGTGCTTGCCTTCATCTAGCTCAAGGCTTTGTTTGTCATGTCTCATTTACAATTCAGCCTTACTATGCGTTTGATTTTAAATAATTTTCAAAAGTTAATCAAATGGATAAAAAAATCATTCTCTTTTTCAGCAATTATAGAATACTGAAGCGCAATTATCTTCAGGTATCTCTTATACAAAGTCATTTATCTTGTTTTGTGAGTATATAGAAAAAAGATGCCACGTTAATCCGTTTTCTAGCAAAAGCAAATTCTTTCCTCTTTTAGTCACTTTGAAATTATGGGTTTATCAAATTTTGACACTATTAAACAGTAATTCGAGTTATTAAGGTTGCAAAAAATAAAACAGCGGAAGATCAATGATCCAAAAAATTAGATTCAAGGTTTCAAAGCTGCATTTGAATTGAATTTTGAAAACGACTAAAATGAACTGATAAAACTTCATTGGATCATTATTGAAATTGCATAAATATGAGAAACAAGTCATTTATATTATCTTCCACTCAGTTTGTAAATTTACTAATGAAATGAATATGATATTCTTAAAAATGAACAAAAAATGAATTATTGTTGGAAAGAATGCGTTATGAATGAAAAGTAGTATTGAAAAATATGTTTTTAGATAAGAATAGACTTTTTAAATGATATGCATTTTGGGGAGAGAAAGGAGATCAGAATCAGGAAGCAAAAATTCAGTGTAATGAAAATATTGATTTTTTTTCTCATATGAGGTTAATACTTTTTTTCGGTGCATTAGCATTTTTAAAACCAAAATATTCAAAAGAAATATTTTATTTAAGAAATCTCACTGAACTTTAATTATCATCTCAGAAGATGCTGAAAATTAGTGTTTATTTTTAATTGTCGCTTCTGCCTCTGAATTTTATCTGCTGCGTCATATTCGTGATGTAGATTACAAATTCTAAACAAATATAAATTTTAAAATATGGAAATTATCCTCTTATAACATCAAATATTCAGTTGAGATAAGATTATTTATTCAAAAATAAGCAATTCGTACTTATTTGTATGCAATATGTTTTCTACTGGAGGATCGGTTTGTAAAATTAGAATCATAAAATTATTTTTTTTAAAAGATTCTGCAGTATAGTTTCTTCTTATTTGATTATTTTATGCTTCTTTGAATAAGTATATTTCGACTCCTAAAAAGACAACTCAGAAAAAAATGGGTTGTCAGTGTATTTGTGTGTGGAGGAAGAAGATTTGTGATGGGAAAAACATGCCTATAATTTAAAATCAAAAGTGTAATAAATTGAAGTGCAGTTAATGTTCTAAAATAATTAGATAATTGACATTTTCCATTCAAAGATCAAATTCATCAGAAACAATTTAAACTGTAGCCAATGAATCCTAAATTGCACAAAAAGCTATGAGCGATCGAATCGCAGGTAAATGAAGTGTTCTTCTTTGTGTCTTAGAAAATAGTATTTTTCCTTGAAATTAAACATCTTTTTTATATAAAGTCATTATACAGAATATTGATTCGCAATGATTAAAACTAATTGCTCTGGGTCACATTTTACTGTATTAGGCTCATGTTTCAGACTTTTTAGTTGAGTGTAGCGATATATCTTGTAATTTTCGAGTACTAACAAGAATTACTACTGTCTGTAGTGAAATATATATAAACATCCCTAAATCGAATAAAAAAAGATCGTGGACAAAATCCATTCATTTTTTTTAATATTGGCCTTGTCGTTTTTAAATTTATTTTAGAGCTCAACTAAGATATTTTATAATTAAAAACTTGTCAAAATTAGATAAACAAATTCACCGAGGAAAATACTTTGCCTTCGATTTAAAGATAATACTTGAGATAAGAAATTAAAAGAACCTCAATTAAATATCTTTGAACAACAAGAAATCCAAGAAATTTCAGTTATCGTTGATGTGCTTCTCATTTTATCTTGTAATATTTCAGTTACTGATATAGTTTGACATTTATTTATCTATCAGTAAGAAAATATTGATACAGTCAGTTGATTCTAAGAAAATTACTTGACAGACGTTCTTCAGAAACCGCGAAACACTTATAAAAATGTATATCAACATTTTAAAGGGGATGCACTAAAATACTATTCAACTGATATTTTCATCTGCTGATTATCATATAACGTTAAGAAAGGCAAAACGTGGATTAATATGTCTTAAAAATTACATTCAAGAAGCACTAAATCCTCAGAAATTTTTAAAAAAAAACATCCATATATGTGTGCGTATAAGTCCACGGACTAGAATTTAAAAAGAAGTAAAACGCATACATAAAAGCCAGAATAGTATTAAAAAAATTTTTTTTAGCTACTTTAGTGATTCTAGCTCGAATTTTGTTTTTGTTGTTGTTGCAATACAACAAAAATAGCAGTTTAATTCATTTCAATTAATCTCCCACTTTAAGCAACACAAGAACTGTTTTTATATGGATATCATCATTTTAAACTGTGGCCAATTGATGAATTAAACTGAGCAGGTAGCTCTTATTCAAGTTCTCTCCTGTGTTTGATCCATGCCACTGATTTTAACTAGCATCAGGGAGAATCTAGCGGAAACGAATTTCGAACGTCGTGACTTTTGGCAATAAAACCGAAAACTTACCACCAAACCATTGTGGTATTAGATTAAAACCGGTTTTAATTGCAAGAATTTTATTTTGATTATGAAATGAAGTTTAGCATTTGAAAAATAGAGGGAAAAAACACTTTCCTTTTAACTCAGCTTCTGATTCAAAAACTTTTTCATTGTATGACACAGATACTTTCCAATATTTAACTTCCTTGTTCTTGATCTGGCATTATTTGTACACTAATGTTTCATAGTTATCTCTGGAAAATAGATATTTTTCATTCGTCATGAGAAGTGAGTTCGTTATTTTCGAACCGATATATTTGCTCCAACTGCAAACGGTCAGAAATATTTCAGTCACATAGCACTTTTATTTTAATAAAATTTGTTGTGAAATAGAGTAGATGGAAGAAAACTGTTGTTGTGGAATGACCATATTTCAGTTTGTTAAGTATTATAAGAAATTCTTTCATGTTAGAGTTAAGTAAATCAAAAAGCAATAATGGCAATAAAACAACAACACACACAAAAGTATTTGCTTTTGTTATTTAAATATACACATTTATACAAAATGAAAAATGCTAAATTACAGACAAATTACATAAGGAATATAATGCTCCCTGCAGAAAGGAAAATGTCTCATTAAATGCGTATGTGATCAAGTTTATGCATTAGGTTACTCCGTTGCAGGCGCCACGTTGAATAGAAATGCTGAAAACCATTATATTCTCTGAAAGAAAGTTTTAGAATTCAAAACAGTTATTTCCCGACCAAGCTCGTGCATACTCTAAGATCGAGAATATTAATTAGGTAGCAAAAGTTGTGCTCTAAAGGAATTGGCATTAAATTACTTTGGCATTAAGACAGGACGTTCTCTTTGGACGTCTATTAGCCTAGGACAGAAAATATTTTCTATCACATAGAGGTAAAATATTTTATATCATATATTTTCTGAAATGAGCTTGATTCGAATTTCTAAAATTAGAAAAGAATAAGAAATAAAGATTGCATTGACGTAGAAAAATGATTTGTTAAATAAGAATTTTTAAAAATCAGATACCTTATTTTTTAAAAAATCTAATATCCTTTTTAATTACTGTTTAATTGGTTTGTATATAAAAGTAAATTAAGTAAATTTTTATAAGGGAAATATTATTAGCAAAATATTACTACTAGCAATGGAATGTTGCAAGATTTTGTTAAAAGGGTAAAAAATGTGGATTTCTATTTCTTTTTAAAACGAGATCGTCTCTTTGGAAAAAGAGATTTGGACAGTTGCATATATTTAATATAACTAAAGCATTATAGGAAAATTTTGCTCTTGAGGGCTTTTTCATTTTAAAGTTCTATAATTATTATATATTATATATATTAAGTAAAATATAATTATTATATAAAATATTATTATTATATATATTAAGTAAAATATATTTATTGATAGAAAAAAATCTTCAATAATATGTATATATTATTTAAGAAGGGAAAAGCTTTTCAATTATGACTCGTAGATATAGCATAAATTATCTCGAGTTGGTAAATGTTGAAATAACAAATGCTATGATCGCAATTGAGAATGCATAGCTAAATTTTTTTCCCTAATAAATCTTTAAAGCAATTGAACAACGAGCTAAGGGCTATATGAAATTGAGCTTTAAGGGGGCCACTGAATTCTATTTCAGCTGGTATTTATGTCTAGACACCTCACCAAGAATGTTCAGACACACTAAAACAGTAATAGATTACGGAAGCATCGATCCTATGTGTTTTATACTTAAGTGGAATTTGAGCAGAAATTATAAATCGATCTTGGTATGGCAAAGTGACGACTTAAACATTTTCATAATTTATCTAAATCCTGACAAACAGCTTGCGAAGAAATGTTTCTCTTAAGAAACTAATTGAAAAATATTTCATTCATATTTCAATTATTCTCTCTACTAACCCAAAATTTCTGAACATATTTTTTACATGTTTATTAGGTAATATTTGTCACGAAATTGCATTATGCTTTGTGTTAAAAATGATGAAATGCTAAAGTCAATAATAGCACGAATACAACAATGAGATGAGAAACAATAAAACAAATTATATATCTTTGTAAAAATAGAAAATAAATAAAATATATAATATTGCTAACATTTTTTCCTTCTAACTGCGGATCAAAAACTATTCAAACCCATTAAAACGATTCCGCGCTTTTTCATCGACAAGGAAAAGTATTACATATGGCAGTATCTTCTGAAAAACTGATTTTTTAAGCTAAATCTCTGCTTTAAATCTTGTATTTATTTCTGATATTTCATACAAGACAGGGCTGTTGTTATTTTCAGTTAAGTTTCTTTCAATTCTTAGA
The DNA here is from genome assembly GCA_026543055.1 of Argiope trifasciata. Classification (NCBI taxonomy): domain Eukaryota; kingdom Metazoa; phylum Arthropoda; class Arachnida; order Araneae; family Araneidae; genus Argiope; species Argiope trifasciata. The sequence goes on from JAPMOQ010023642.1 coordinate 4,398,185, forward strand.
TTTATATATTTTGATTTAAAATGTGACTTTTTTAGAACTAAAAACTTGTACAGAAAATTCCTCTGATACTTGTCTGTAAGAGAGAAATGATTCTTGGGTCTATCCATCATTCTATTCTATGTAAAGCTCTTTCAACCTTCTAATAATAGCGAAACGAAACCGTTAGATTTCCATTTATAGAATCAATCGAATGTTTATTTTACAGCGTATATGAAGAAATAAACAGATCTTCGAAATACAAGAAAAAAAGCTTTCGAAAATCTGTCATGGATTAATTATTAAAAACTTGCTTAATGTAGAACAAAAATTGAAAAATAGCAGAGGTAAGGCAGGGAAAGAATTTTACTTTTGAGATACTAATTGCTCTTTTAAATAAACTTCCTTCTAGTAATAGAATATCCTTTTATTTTTAATTATATAAATAGTTTTCTAGGAATCAAACCGATGGAAATCGGGACCGAAGATGCTAACATTTTCATGACGGGAGATCTTTTTCAATTATTCTTTTTTATTGAGACAGCCATATAGTATTAAATTTTATTCTTCTTTAATCCTTAAATTAAACAGCTAGGGATAATGGATTGGTGATTTTTGTGATAAAAACATTTTGTCCTTAATTGAGCAGTCAAAACTCAAATTAACTAACTGAATCATTAGTAAATTTCCAAAATATAAAGCTTTCTTGTTAATTATTTGAAATGTGTTCTTAATGTGTTAAAATGCAATGATTAATTAGATACACAGGATGAATACAGAATTTAAAAAAGTGATAGCTGTGTTTGAAGACTCTTCGCATTGAAGGAAATACATACAAAAATGTTATAACACATCTCTAATTGAATGTATTTCTGTTACGAATGGTATATTTTATGATATATCATTGATCTTACTTTGATACAGGATACTTTTCTTAATTTTTCTACTTTAATTAACAAAATATTAAAGCATATTCGAAAGCAAAAATATTTGTGTGTATCCATGCATTATACAAATTACATTATTCGCTTTCGCCTCGATTTCACTGATTATTCTCACCGGCGTCTGATGATTACTTATTTTACATCACACTTGAGCTAATAATATTTTCTACCCGCCTTTCTGAAATGAACATTTTTCATTTTTAATTGAGTTTATCGAAAGAATTTATTTTTGTACAATACAATAAAACGAGCAATATTTTTTGTCCCTTCCAGTTAATGCACTTTCGAGTTTGAATTTGATTTATTATATTCATATACATTACTTAGAATTCAGAATATAATATTATTTATAATTTTCAAAAGAGAACAAATTCCTAATGTTTTGTTTTTATGCGAGAAGAGACGAAAGTTGAAACAAGTAGCATAAATTAATGCCTCAGTTACATTTCCTTCGAAGAAATAAACTTAAAAGCCCGGCATCATCTAGAAAAACGATGAAACATCAACCTAAAAGAGAGAAAAAAAATGTCGCACCATTCAGTATCATCATCTGTGCAGAAACTGGATAAATCACTCCCTACAACATGATTTGGTGGAAATTGAAGAGCGGAAAAAATCCAACAATAAATAAATGAGTACAAGACAATGAGAAAAAAAAAATCTGTCCACAGAGAAATAATTATAGCAACATTTTGTGGTTTATTTTAATCATGGAAATTCAGAGGAAGCGTCCTTCATCACGCAGATGTGACGTCTTTTACGGGTGTGTTTTATCACGAAGGTCAAAAGACAAGTCAGTGAATTGGAAAGTACTTAATAATTTGGCTCAACTACCCTGGCCTCCTACCTCATGACAGCAACTCAAGATACAGAGCTGTTATCGGAGACAAACTGTAGCTTTTTTTTTTCCTCTGAAAAAGGGATTTCCAACATTCAGACTAAAATTGTTAATACAAGAAATTTTCAAATGGATATGAATAAAATATTGTGTATTTATTAGATTAACATGCCATTTTGAAGTTACGCAAGGGCTGGGGAACGTACCTCATCATTTAAAATCATGACCAGAATACTAAGAAACCCTGAACCGGTACCCGGCTCAGCAGGCTTCCATTACACATCGACGAGAGGACAATTGATTTCTGGTCACAGATGTAACTTACTTCATCAGGCACAATTCTTTTTTTACGAATGTGTTGTTTTGATTCAGCTAATAATCCACAGAACATTTAAGATATGTATGAATTCTACGATAATATATATAATCATAATATCTGTGATGTACTCAATTTTAGTTAGTAAGTTTAAAATTACAATAACACAGTGGAAGTGTGACGCTCTGACAAGTAAATTAAATGGCTACTTTTCTTAATTACTTATACAACTGAAGATCACGAAAAGTATACGGAATAATATATTACAAAATTCTAGAGAAACTACACTTTTAATGTACTTATGTCTATCATCCATGCTTGTGTTTCATAGAAACAAATATTGGCTATTAGACTGACGTGTTACTGATGATTCATAGAAAAAAAGAACCGCTTTAATTTTTTGCTCCATTCTATGAATTTTTAAAATTAAATCAATATCCTTGAAGAAAAAATACCTTTTTGACAGTGACATCCATTAAAATAGGAACAGGATTACTGAAATCAGAATGCGAGCCCAAATGTTTTAGAAAGTGAAAATAGCTGCATCCATTAAAATTTCTGAATGTGTGACAGCACATTTGTAGTCTTTGTAACAATTTTTTGCCTTGAATGGAAGATTGAATAGAATTTTTCTACCAGAATTTAATGATGGGTCATGCGACTTTTTATTCAATGCAAAAAAGGCAGAAATATTTAAGGAGATTGTCGTTCAATATTCTTTGAAAAAATATTTTTGACACTACGATGATGTTTATTGTTGAATACGGTGATAAAATAATTCCATAGCAGAATATAAATTCATTAATCATGGACATTAGATAAACATGTTTGATAAATAAACAAATACTATATGAAAACTTTTCTATTGGCTAGCTGTAATAGTGGCTAAATAGCCAAATTTACTCCAGTTAAAAATTGTAACTACTTTTGCTTGCGTATGTACGCTTTAAAGTTGCAATAAGAACTGAAAATATTTATTTATATGTTTTTTTCGAAAAATTCTGTGAGTGTTTGATCGAATCGACTGATAAATAAGCAATAACTTTTGGTAAATAACAAATGAAAGCTGAAACTTTTAATGAACTACTTTACTTGATATTATTTATGTAATTTAATTGCAGTGCTTAAGTCAGACTAAGTTATAACTTTTTATCCTCAAATAAAGATTAATTGATAAATAGCAATATCCTGAAAATGACTTTTAAGCAAATTTGCATTTTCCAAAGATTTTCTTCCAAAAAAATGATTCAGTTTTATATTTTGTTACCACTTTTAAACCATAATTCCTTGTAATATTTTTGAATTTCAACTTAATTTTGTGGTTGTTTCTTTTATAAATGAGAACTTAATTAAATTATTATAATTGTTTTATGTTTTTATTTCTTTCCAGGCGTGTTAGACAATGACACAATAACCATGATGAACACACCAAGATGTGGAGTCAAAGACAAAATAGGGCATTCTGCCTTTGCCAGGAGAAAACGATATGCTTTACAAGGTAAAAACGCAATTTTGAAATGAATGAAGTGAATTTATTGCGAGCTTTATTGTACTGCTTTTCAAAGTGATAAAATAAAATCCTTTCAAAATTATGGTACTAATATTTGCTTAATTGTTGGAAATTAAGGCAATAAATAACTTGAGAAATTAGAAAAGTATTCTAAATATAAAGAAAAAATTGAATTTTTTCTTAAGAATAATCTTAACTGGATCTTGTATCAATAATAAATAATTATCTGTAAAAAATACAATTCTAAAGGTGTTTTGGACATTGTAGAGGTAATTCATATGAATATCATTTTCCGATATAAAACATTATGTCAAACTAAAATTCACATTATTATTAATGTAATTTAAGGCTAATTGGTTCAGAGGAAGCTTTCTTTCGCTTGCAAAGGAATGTTTTTCTGTGAAGTCCTTCTTCGTTATCGCAGTATGTATCTATTTAAAAGCTCGCAGGATGCAGAAACACGTTACCTGTTTCCTGAGCCAACATCCTTTGGTTGGCATGATGAGGCTAAAAATCGACACTTCTCTGAAATCTCACTGTTGAGCAAACCTCCATTTATTAAGGATATTTTTAAATAAATATTAGAAAACACTTACACTCAATAAAACTTTTAATAATGTTTAATTGAAAGTTATAAAAGAAATAAAATTTATAAAGTATATGAAATAAGTTATTATATATTAGTCTAGTTAAATTAAAAGGCTAAGTATGGATTATTTTTGGACAAATCTCACAATTTTGAGCCGCGGTCGTATGAGGTGGTACCTTATTTTACAAACTTATGCATTACACATGTTGAGGACGTTTCATTCACAATATGAGAGATAATATGCATTAGACTCAAATATGCGACTAAATTTTAGTGGAATTGAGTTTCTAGCTTACAACCTAGCGATCTAATACCTAGACTATAGGCTATTTTGGACTAAACTGGCATACAAATAAATTAAAGAAAAATTTTAAAAAGCTCTTCAATTCTTCTATAATTAATAGAACGCAAATAATTTAAACTTGCTTATCTTCTACATAAATAAAAATGAATGTTTGTCTGTATGTCTCTATGCCTTCCTAAACCGTTCATCCGATTGCGATGAAACTTGGTCAGCTTATTGCTTACTTATACAGGATGGTTATAGGCATAGTACAATTATCTAAAATAATAAATAAAAATTTGGATCTCAACCGCATCTATTTAACAAGGATAAATCTCCAAATAGCTCGCCGAGGAGACACAGTAGATTCAGAAGAAATGCTAAATCCAAGTTAAAGGTTAATATTGTATTGAACTCAAATGTCATGCAAGTCATTCTCAGAGGTAACAACTTCATTACAGATTATGCAAGAAAATTTTGGGGAGACCAATCTTGGAGTTTTTAAATTTTAATTAAATGTTGGCGTTTTCGCAGTAACTTCCAAAAATATTATAGTACAAATAATGTTGCGCTATTTTAATTTTCAAAATAATTATCGATATTAACGATTTTATGGTATAGATATATTTTCTATGTTTAATGAATTTTAAAAGAATATATTTTAATCACATTATCTAAAATTAAACTTGAAAATTCCGAACGAATATTAAACAAATCAAGTGATACAATAAATAGTTTCTTTCATTATCATTCTGAAAGAACACCAGCTTTACAATTCTAAAAGAATACACAAATCTAATACATAAAAAAGGATATTTGTTCGTATTTTACGTACTGTCATACCGTTCATCCTATTTCGATAAAACATTGCCAAATTATTGATTGATTGCACTTAATATTATTATTTCGACGGCAGCAACGCCCCGGGCACCAGCCAATGTTTAATAAATTTCAATAAAGAATACACCATGCGTTTTAAAAATATGGAAATCAAAGAACATGTTATTCAATAAAGCCGGTGGAGACCATTGAAAGCACATTCCTGCACAATACTCTACAGAAAATGATTTCGTTTAAACAAACAAAAAAAAATCCATGTCTGATGCTGTTTGGAAAATAATTCTAGAGTAACTGTATCATGCTTTGATCTTCAGCAAGCCTACAAGCACCATCTAATAATTGTTGCTCCTCATAGAAAACAAATTCTAGATTGAAATTCTAGAGTGACCTGTACAATTTTTAGAGATTGCAGAATTATAAATGTTTAATAGTAAACACTTTATTCATCTATCCTTTTCCTGAAAGAAATATTAGTGTTGGGGGGAAAAGACAAAGAGACTTTTAGTTGTAACAAAAAGTTAAATTGTTCAAGTGATGATGAAGTAAACAAAAACAAATTCATTAAGTCATACAACTCTTAGATACTGGAGATATTTAACATTGAAATCTTCCGAAGAATCCCCTAAGTAACCTTAGATGAAGAGATGCTTACTCATAACAGTTTTTTCATCGAGTCCTTTTTATCAAATACATGAAACCAAACGTCTTAGTTTATAGATTATTTACAATTCATGTATTATTTGGTGTAGTTATTGAATTATTCTTGCATCAAAAGTTCATATTTTTTAACGTATCATTTTTTCTTCTACTAAAATATCTTATATTCAGTTCTTCATGCAAGAAAGATTGGTTCATTCAAAAGTTTTATTTGATTATTTATATTTCTTAAAGGAAGTAAATGGAAGAAAACCGATTTAACATACAGAATCAGCAAATATCCTGATAGAGTGAAAGATAAAACAAGAGTGGATAAAGAAATCGCACGTGCGTTTAAGGTAAGATTTATCTAATACATGACATTAAAAAAACTCTTTGATTAAAAAATATTTTAAGGTGGAAATGTGAATTTCTCTGGTTAAAATGCATTCTTCAATTACTTCTAAAAAACAGAATTCAAATTTTATATAAGCTATTGAAAAATGTTAAATATAAGATCTATAATTAACTTAAAAAATCTTGACAGATAAGATATTGGGTTTAATTTACCAATTTCTTAAATAATTTCCTAATATTTAAAAGCTTGGAGCTTCAAGCAGCATATCGATACTTAAATAAATATACAGAATGGGTACAGTTTGGAAAATTTAATAAATGAATAATTTCTGAAATATTAAATCCAAAGTAAATTGAAGATTAGGACTAATGTAACCCTAATTTGTAAATGGATATGTCAATGTGTTTCAAATTACTTTCTTAGTGAGTTGTAGTTCCCAGTTATTCGTGATTCTTCTTGTGTTCTCGTAATGGTGGAGAGGTATATAACTTCCTAGAGTAGTGGAATTGGTTCACACAAAAAATTTCTCGCATACTCTCTAATGAAGGTGTCCTCTCACAATCCATAAAATTGAGGTTTAAAATTACGAGGTCCGTCCCAAAATAGCCCTAGTGTTGCTTCAAAACGGGACGTTAATATAACTAAATAAACAAACCATAAAATTGAGGAGTCTGAAAAAGACCGTTAATGCCACGAGAGCTCAGTTTTATTTTGAGGGTCCCTCACGTGAGAGGTGTGCACTTCTTAGTATAGTAAAAAAAAAAAAAAACGTACTTGTAGATAATTAAAAAAGATCGATCTTTGGTGTGAATGTAACCCTTTTATTGAATCTAGCTTGTGATATTTGGTAATTAATCACTGATATGCGGTTAATATTACAGTGAGGGAAAATCGAATATGTATTTCGAATATATTTTTTACAACCGATTAAAATCAAAATTTGACGTAGAACTATAAATGTAGTCACAAAATCACATACCAAATTTAATTAAATTTAGTATCTCCTTTTTTGAGTTATCGCGTTTTACATTTTTTTTTTCATTTGACTGAAAATTTGATAGAAATCTACAAATTTTATTAAAAACCATATGCCAAATTTCATCTTACCAACTGAAAGCGTTTTTGACTTATCGTGTTCATATAAAAACAAATATAACCCAAAAAATTGTTTTTTTTTTAACTTAGGATGGTATGAAATTTGGAGAGTCAATCAAAATCTCGAGTTGAATTTTTGTTGATTGTTATACTTTCTCTTTGCATACGGGGAAGTAAAAAACTTCTGCATAAAAGAAGTAAATGCCTTCCGTATTTCATTATATTTTAAACATGTGCATCCCCATGTTAAAATGTATAATAATACATAATAAACCCTTCTTTTTGCCTGACTTATTTATTCTTGCCGTGTATATAAATGTGTTTAAACAAAGATACAAAATAAAAATACTTTATTAACAAAAATAATAATTGTAGGGGAATTTATTTGAAATTTACGAATTCGAATAATTGAAAAAAAAAAACGTTTTTGTTAAAAGTTAAAGATCTGCTCTCGTTCTTTGGATGATGTAGAAAGATGAGGAATATGCATGCCAAATTTTAATTATTGTCTGTATTTGTGCAACATCCTATCTAATCATTGCAACATTTATGCTACTAAAATTCAATAAGCAATTTTTCCAAAGCTCAGTTACAGAATTAATTATACATAATTTTTAATTATATTCTTGTAAACTCATATCATATAAGAAATTTGGTGGAAATTTTTTAAACCTTGAAACTAAAGCTCAAATAAAACTGGACGATTTTAAATGTTAATGCACGTTTTTTTGGTTTTCGCAGATTTTCTTTACAAATACAGGAGTTGAACCGAACGGCATACAAAAAGATATAAAGAGCTTTACCACAAATTAAATTTTAATTCAAAGTTATATGAAATCAAGGTTCTGAATTCTACAACATAGGAAACTACTACTATCTGCACTAGGAAACGATCGATTTATTTTTGTTAAATTAGTCAAATTAGATTCCTATTTTGAAGCTATGTACGATATTATAGAGATGGAAATTATAATATTTAAATGGGCTCAGATTTAGAAGACGCCATTTCAGTCAGCATTCTATTCTATAAGTTACTAAGTCATATAGACTTTTTGTGGAGCATTTATCTTGAACTACGGCCCGGCTGATCTTCAGTGGAATTCGCCATGCTGGTCGCATTGGTGAATCTCCGAACCGAGAACGCAACTGTCAGATGAGGATTGCAATATCAACGACCGTTTCTAATAATATAACAGAATTTAAACTATAGAAGTGCCATTTGCTACTAGAGGAAAGAGCAGTTTCTGGTCTGAAAGCTGATTTTCTAAAATAGAACAGCATACTAGACATTTATTAACCATTATTCGAAAAAGGCCCTTCTCCAATGAAACATGCAGTTCTGGCAACTGCTGAGATTAAATTAAAATTAACTTTAAATGTAACCTAAGCTAATAATATAACAAGTTCGTTGCCATGATTGGTGACTGCCATTCGCATCGTTGTGTATTAAGATGCATATTTATTTGCTCTCTTTTAAGTGTAATAGAGAAGAAAATATCTAATTAGTATGTATGAATCAGAGACCATTCACGTGCTGAGCAGTGTGTTAAAACAAGTAGATATTAACTAGATATAGGCTAGTTCTACTCGCATGAAATTCTTCATTGACTAAAAACTTTTGATGTATGACTACTTTACGTTACGTTTCTGCGCAGTAGCGTCTGAAGTTAAAGATCCCTGAGCGCCCGAAGCCAGAAAATTGACTTTTAACTCAAATGAAGATGGCACACACACACATTTGCTTGCAAAACCCTTTTTACAAGGGGCTCGTTCGCGTACCTCACAGACAGGAGACAAGATTGTGAACAACCATGCCCTAACCAGGACTCGAAACCGGGAAGTCTAGATCACGAGAAAGACGCGCTACCCCTAGACCGGGACGCCGGTATAAAAGTTTGTCATCACGAGATATGTGAGTGACACGGTAGTAAATGAGTTAATCAAGCTTCATGATTCAAAAAGTCTAATTTCCTTGCCATAAGTGGCGAATTTTTAACTAAGTAGATCTGGTAGCTGCCTAGGGTTGCTAGGCTGAAAAGGGGCCGCCGGGAGGTCGATAAAAAACTTTAATTTTCTAGTTATCAAATAAATAAGTTCGTAAAAATACAAATTTTATTAACGATAAAATATTAGGATGTATGAACTCTTTATAAAGTATAATTGATCAGTTTCCGAAAAGATTCATTACATTCACTTAATTGTTACAAAATTAATAAACTTCGAACTTTGCTCTAATGATATCTCATACAAACATGAATGGTGTGCAACTTTAAATCTTAAAAAAATAATAAAAATACAAGTATTTTTACACAGTCAATGAAACAAACAAAAAAAAACTATTAACATCTTGGTTAAGTTAAAAATACGTTAAAATGTGAAGTTAAATTGACCATTTTATTAGAAGAGGGGCCTCATAATAATCTCTGCTTAGATCTGTATAATGCATTAATTTGCCACTTTGCTGCTATCCTTTTTGCGTAAACGCAATCTTTTTTATTTGCATTTGTTAGAGCTTGTCCTGAACTTTTTGAATCACCGTGTAATTAATTATTCTTGAAGTAAGCTAGTTCGTGCGATTTTTTTTTAATTCTTTATCTGAACCCTTGTTATTTTTCAAGTTTGACATTCTTGATATATGCAAACTACATTTAACTTGCTATAAGTCAGCCTGAACATCTCTTGTACGTAATCAGGTATGCTTTTCTTCTTCAGTTATGGAGCGATGTGACACTGTTAACTTTCGAGGAGAGGAAGCGGGGTCGAGTCAGCATTGACATCCGGTTCGAAAGGAGAGAACACGGAGATGGAGACCCATTTGATGGTCCAGGAAGAACTCTTGCCCACGCTTTCTTCCCACAGTTCGGAGGAGATGCACACTTCGATGATGAAGAAAAATGGACTTATAATGAAAGGACAGGTACATCAAAACTTCATGTCAATCTGGTTTGATGCAGTGGTTTTTTTTTCGTAGTCTATGAAAATTTAAAGAACATTCTGTAACTGATTTTTGTTACTTCAGAGTTTGATGCACATAAATTCTCTTTAGGTACAGTTATTTATTAGTCTACTATTCCTGTTTATTCAAATAAGTACCACAGTCCTAGCTGACTGAACTGTAAAACTACAAACGTATCGGCAAAATATCCCCTCAATTAATTCACTTTCCATTACAATAACACCCATCAGAAAGTAATACAAATATGAAGTATGGATTTTTGTCAACCACGATCCTCTTATTATTTTGTGCTCTGACTGGAAATCCATTTATTGAATGTCCTGTGACCCTGTTGTCGTATTAATCTTTTTGCTAGTTAACACAACAAATAAGGAAATGCAATAATAAATTTTCTTTTTTTTTAGATATTGCATGAATAAATTAGCCGTTTGGATTATTCTGAATGAATTATTATACCTTCTAAAACATATTTATTATTATAGAATTGAATAAATATCTTTCGGAAATATGAAGTTTTTGAATGATTGATATTAACATATTTTAAAAGTGACTGTTGTGTATCTAAATGGCAGATAATCATGTTTCTTTAGTAGCAATTTCTAGTCTATATCTTGTTGCTGTTTAGTTAGTAAGTTAGCATTCTATTTTGAAAAAAAAAAAAAAAAAAAGCTTTAATGGGATGTGCCTTGCTATTCTGAATAGTGATCAGATTACAAGAGTTGTTTCTGAGCTGGCGTTTCCCTCCAAACTTCCACGCTGCACCAGCAGAAAAATATTTGAGCTAAACGGATTTAGCGAGTACCTGATGGACTCATTCATCAAGCGGTTCTTTGGCGAAATCAGGTTTCGAACATGAAACTCTTCAATTTCGCAACCGAACTCTATCATCAAACCACATTGACCGAGTAACTTGATCTCAGATACATTTTAAGAAAAGGGTTGAGATATTTTGGCTGCTAAATACAATTGTTCATATTTAGTGATACTAAAGGAATTTCTACATTTTCAGGTATTTCTTAGGTTTATATTTCTTATCAATACAGTAAACTCGTGTTTACAAATCTTTTATTCAAGAATTATTTGAGCTAAGTTAATAAATTTAATGCTAATTATATTTCTATTTATGAACATTTCAATTTTTCTAATGTATGAAGTGGTTCTTACAAATATTTAAAAATGCTAATTTTCTCAATTTATGCAATTATGCCTAATGTCAGTTTTCGGATAGTACGCAAATCTTTTATATCAGTTAACTATTCAAACCTTCCAAAATTAATATTCATCGGAAAATTGATGTAAACATTAAAAAAATTTGGAATTCTAAAACAAAGAATCAAGCTAAAACAATTCAATAAAATATTAGTAATTAATCTGATTGTTGCATTTGCATCACATTTTGAAATTATAGATAGTTTACAGGTTTTTACACAAGCTTAGGTAGCAAAAACAAATCAAATAAGGGTTTCTTTTTAAAATTTCTTATCATTGTAATGTAAGTACAGTAAAAATAAAAATTTAGGATTAGAAAAAAAATTTAATAATCATTCGTACATATACATGGGAAGAGAAAATAAACTATTAATTTTTTTAAAAATCTGATATTTTGTTTTAGCGACGCTGTTTGAAGCAAACACCTCTTCGAAAAAAAAAAAAAAAAAAAAAAAAAAAAAAAATATTTTAGAGAAGTAAAAATAAGATATTGCCTTCATAAACAAAATATTTTTCATCAGCCACTTGAAATGGAAACTAGGCCTATCTGTTTACCCTTTTCAAATGAAGACAACTTAGGTGTTTACAATCAAAACAGTTCTTGCAAAAAATACATCTCTTTCCCTTGACTGCAGTGCTAAACTCGTAAAAAAAATTTTTTTTTTCTTCTTATTCAACGTTAACTTAACTTTGAACCAGATCTTGTTTTTAGGAATAAATAAAGCAAATGTTGAAATAAAATTGGAACTTTTATTAATGAATCTTGTGCTTAACGATGAAGAAGATTTCTTTTTTTTTAATTTTATAAATTTTTGAATTATATAGAAGAAAGCATATTTATCTGTCTGTTTCAGGAGATGGTAAGCTATTATTGTCGAGATAGTTCGAAATTTAAATCCTCTATATAAAATAAAAATAACAGAAGATAAATAATAAAAAGCCGAAATATTCAGAAGACTTGAATATCTCATGAAAAACTTACATTCGAGCATAGTAATGAAGGCAGACAGTTTTAATAATTCTTAATATCAAAAAATTTATAAAATCAAAAATATTTCAGGTAGGAAAATCGTTGATTTTAAAATTAGCTTTGTAGAATCATCAAACAGTTGATCAAAATGAATGCAACTATGAAAGAATTTCTTAAAAACGGGGATTAGCTATGTAACATTATCTCAATATATATACTATATTCTATCAGCAGGTTTGAAATTGATCCTTGATAATTCATGGCTATACTGCATATTATAATACTTTTTCCTTTCAGTTGAAAAAACAAGAATTTATGCTTTATTACAGCAAATAAAATGACTTAGTTTTAAAACATTTATATCGCTAAATAAGGCAGAAAATGTTGTAATTAAGTTAAATTGCAAAAACTCTCAATTAACATTATATATAAATACTGAAAATACGTTTTGCTTCAATTACCAATTTTTAATTCGAAAAATTATATAATATGGATTACAAAGAATTTTTCAATACAATTTTCTTTCGCGAAAGATGAAAGTAAAATTTCTGCATAGATGACCCCTTTTAGATAACAACATGGTTACTCTATTAAGGGACAAATATTATTGAAGAGAATGCTATTAAAATTACGAAGGAGAAATGTTGAGTAACAAAGTAGTTTAAATATGTGCGAATTCCTCTTTTTTCTCAAAGAAATCGCTTTATTTATTATTTATTAAATAAAACATCACAATCACATTAACAAATCACAAGATTAAAAACAATTTTGTGGGTAAACATCGTAAAAGTGTCAACAGTATTGTTAGTAATTCGATACGCAGTTATGTATCGTTTTTAAAATATCTTCTATTCACATTTAAATGATAGATTCATGAAGGACACTTGCTCAGAAACAATATATTTTTTTTCTAGTGGGAGATTATTTTCAGGGGAGCAAATGAAAATGGAATGACGTTTTCCTTGAATTCTATTCTAAGTGGAACAAAAAAAATTGTACTAGCATTTTTTTTTTTTTTTTTTTTTTGATTTTCCAATAACAGAAAGGTAAAACAGCATTTCGAAAGGAGCATCTCGTGGATAGCAATTAGTTGTTCTTATTACATGTATTGTATTCGTATCTAACCAGTGCATTTATTTACTTTTTTTTTTGTTTCCTTGATGAAGATGAATGGAGAACAAGAATAATTCTCATTTCAAAATTCAAAATACTAAAGCATACTATTAGTTCTCATAAAAGCATCTATGTTCTTTCTACAATGTTTAACTGTGCTACTCATCAAGGATTTTGTTCTTCAAAATTTATATCTTTCGATGCTAAAGAAATCAAGAGCATTTAAGGATGTGACCTTGATATTGATTAGAATGAAAGACTTAAAAACTTTTAAATTATTAGTGCTGTAAAAGTGCTAGCTCCAGATTAAGATGATAATTTAAGTAACGTTCTCATTAAAAGTAAGAATTGCCATCAATGAATTTAATCTCCAAAACTTCTAATTTCAGATATTAAATAATGTTAAAGCATTCTAGACTTCTAAGAATAAATGTTGAAACCTCACAGAGTGAAAGACTTAAAGTCTATTCTGTTATGCAACATAAATGCGGTTTCTTTAGATTAGATTAAAATACTATCAGTATGTTTTCAAGTAAATAAAAAATTATTTCAAGGGCTTCTATGGAAAGAAATATATTTGTTTGTCTAAGATCTAATCACATTGATTATTTCTTTTTATTATACAGGGTGCCCCAAATTAAAGTTACCCTATTCAGAGCTACATACTGCCGTAACTATTCATCCGAAAATTCTGATATTTTGGGTACGTCATAATAATGGGATGGGAAAGACATTTTGCTAAAAAAAATCTGTTCCAAATTTCACCACTAAAGGGCGTATTTATGTGAAGCGGTTTCTGTCCTATGCGATAGATCCCGAACCGTCGCCAATAACCCAATCAGTAGCTGTAGTGCAAAGTTAGTCCAACTAACTAACCAAACATTTAAAACAACAGCATGTGCAAATGTTGCAACGTCACTTAACAGCTAGCCAGTATAAAAGGGAATGCATTCTTTGAAAAGTTCATGCGAGTGTGTTCGCGACTCAAAATGAATTTAAGTTTGCAATCTCGCGCTTTATTAGTCAAACTGTTTTATCAAAACCACGATTCAACACCAGCAGCCTTAAGAAAATTTGGGCTTTGAAGGATTTTCGAACAGGTCCAATGACGTCTCAAGGACTAAAGAAAATGATAACAAAATTTGAAGAAACAGGATCGTTGGGTGTTTTCTGGAAGAGGAAGAAAACCAGTTCCTTCAGAATTCGTTGAGGAGGTTGCACTTCAAGTGGAAGCGAACAAAACATCAAACATCATGGCTAGCAGCAGTGTTTGCTATGTAGCAACAGTGATGGATAGGCCATGGTCCACTGTGCATAGGATCCTCCGGAATATCCTACGATATTATCCATACAAAATCACACTTATTCATCAGCTGCATCCACAAGATTTTGACGCACGATTAACGTTCTCACTGCAGTTTCTTCCTCGGTGTGAGGTCGACTCTGAATGGCTTTGGAGCATTTTGTGGTCCTATGAAGCTCATTTCCATTTAGAGGGCTCAGTGAATACGCATAACTGCCGAATTCGGACTACAGAACATCCCCGCTCTATCCTAAATGTTTCGTTACATTCACCGAAAGTAACGGTATGGTGTGGATTTAATGCTTCTTTTATTCTGGACCCGTACTTCTTCGAAGAACAAACTCCATCAGGTGCAGTGAGATGCACTATCACGAAAGAGCGATATGCATCAATGTTGGAGAATGCAGTTGTTCCGGCTCTACAGTAACGCCAATGTCTAGACCGAACGCTTTTTATGCAAGATGGTGCGACTCCACACACTACAAATTGTGTAAAAAAATATTCTGAAAACACATTTTACAGAAGAAAGAGTAATAAACCGCCACTTCAATAATGCTTGGCCTGCCCGATTCCCAGATCATAATCCATGCGATTTTTGGCTCTGTGGATATTTGAAAGATCTGGTTGGCCGTGAGAACCCGAGAACGTTGTCTGATCTTAAAGCCAGTATTTGCCGCCAAGTGTTCAATATTTCAACGTAGACACTACGCTCTACTGTTGAACATGCCATTTTCAGATTTCAGAGGGTAGCTGACAATGGTGGCCATCATATCGAAAATGGCTTGGATTAATTCCAAGCTAATGTGTAATTCTTATAATAAAATAGTTGATAATACACCTTCTAGTGGCGACAGTTGGAACTAAATTTTTTTAGCAAAATGTCTTTCCCATCCCTTCATTAAGACGTACCCAAAATTTCAGAATTTTCGGATGAATAGTTACGGAGGTATGTAGCTCTGATTAGGGTAACTTTAGTTTGGGACACCCTATATTTTAATAATTATTCGTAATATAGCACAAATAATTCATGAATATTTTATTACTGTCTCAAGTGATTTATGGTGAATACTACTGGTAAAGTTAAACGTTAATGGAAATTATAAAAGCAAAAATAGAAAACATATCTCGTTGCCTTTTGCCCTCAGATCAATACACCATTACGCATCACGCTGCCTCTAGATTCATTACAGTATTTAGATCAAATCAGCACTTCCTTTGGAAATTACATGAAGGCTTCTATGAAGTAATTTAGAACTATGATTAGATAATTAGTAAGATAATAAGACTGCATCCCCCTACCCAAGCTTCCGCACCATATCAGTGGCAGGTAATATAAGTATGATGGATTTGTTGCATATATCACAGTCCGTTTGTGGAAATGGGTTTAACCCAATATTCTATAGCTTAGAAATTAAAACTCTGCCAACTCTGCATTGAACAAACACATACACATCCTTCAAGTGATAATTTTTATAAACGTGAGTAAGCCAATCAATCAGAAACAGTTTCTCAAAAAGAAACTCTTGGCAAATGATGGAACTTTAATATTTCATTGACAAATAACTATCGAATGCTTTAATCATGAATCATCGATATGTTTTGGTTTTATAAGGAAAAAGAAAGAAATATCTTACTTAGATATAAATTCATATTTACAAGTTGAATGTTAAAAAAAATTATACTGAATAATTTTGAAATTTTCAATCCTTTTTTTTCATAGCATATCTTTCTTTGTAGGAACAAACTTGTTTCAAGTTGCTGCTCATGAATTTGGTCACTCTCTTGGTTTGTCACACTCAGATGTAAAAAGCGCTCTTATGGCTCCTTATTACAGAGGATATCAGGAAACGTTGAAACTAGATTCAGATGATATAGAAGCTATACAATCATTATACGGTAAGTCTTGGATTTTTTATTTTTTATACAAATATTTCATTGGATTTTTTTTAATCTTGAAGATCATAAATATACCTTGTGTCAAAAATATAATGTCAAAATTTCCACTTTAATAAGAAAAAAAATTTGTAACTGATTAAGTTAAACTAAAAAGGCTTCGAAACGGAAGACAAAGTTTATCTCTTTATCCGTTAAATTTATTTTTTGGAAAAAAAATTTCATGAAAAAAGGTACAATATTTATTTAGAAAATAAACAAAATCGAGTGCTCTCTCGTAAAATACGTAATTATTCTAGTATACTTATGAAATAAATTTTCAAAATATGTAATTTTTTAAAAAAAATTTAATATATTAAATTTGTTATTTGAATAAAATAATTTTAAAATATCATGTCCTGGTTAAATGGAAATTTTTGAACTCTTTTATTCTCTGTGCTAAGATTACTTTTTTTGCCGTCATTTTAATAATTGAATATTTGTTTTAATGAAGATATTTTGCCGTTTTGCCATGAAAATCCAAAGAAATTTCTGGAAAAAGAAAATATCAAAATTATAAATATATAAAAATCTTTCTAAATATCTAGTCTTTGAAACAGAGCTGCTTGTATAATTTATTAAGTTTTGAAATCAGGTAAAATGGTAGGGGAAGATACCGATTTATGTCGAAAAATAGTTCTCGTTATGTGAAAAGCAAATTGATGTTAAAATTGGCGTTGACTCAAATTTCATTCTTTCTAGGTCAACTTTATCAGTCTATGAAGTTTTAACATCAGATTGAGCACAGAAGAGTTAAAAGTTTCTAAAAGCATTGTATATAAAAGTTACATTTCCAGTTCATGTGTGTACAAAGCAAATGCGAGAAGTAATTTGGAAAGGAATGACATGGTGCAAAATTATTTTCTTTCATTTTATATGAAGAAATATGTGTTTGGATGATCGTTTCAAATTTTATTAATATGTTTTTGGAAAAATAAATATGAAGAGTTCATTGTTGGAATCATATTACTTCGCTACTATAAAGCTCCCGAAATGAAATTATATTGTGAGAGCAATTATTATGGAATTTTTAAGTTTTTTTTTTATATAAATCATTTATACTTCTTTATTCCCGTCTTCTCTATGTCTTTGCGATTGTTATCAAATCTACATGATATTTTCGATAGAACTTATATTATTGACTGTTATTCAAAAAATATCTAGCTGACATTTCATCGTAGCTAATAAAATAGATTACATCGCTATGATTAAAGGTTCAACAAGAAGCATGTAAAACATGCGTGTAAATGTGAATAAAAGCACCATGATTTTTTTTTTAATGGAGCAATTTACACTTTGTATCACGTTCACTGACGTGCATACTATTATTGCTAATTTTAGTCGTAAAATATGTCTGTGCATTTATTTTTTATGAAAAAAATGATTTGGGTCATTTTGATTTCTGAGAGTTCTGAAGTTATTTCTTAATTCAGAATTCTCTTTAAAAGGCAAAGTGGTTTTTGATGATTGCAGTTTTTAATGCTTTTTTCTCAAGTGGTTTTTGATGTAGCTTACATTTAAAAAATTTCACTTTGTTTTAACATAATCAACTGAATGTTCTTTGGTCCATGAAACTCTAAAACTAAACTTAACTATTATTAACGAAACATGCTGATGATTTAAATATTTTGCCATGAACATTAAAAACTTCAAAGTTACTGGGTGTTTCAAATAAAACAACGAATGTCTTTTTTATTGCCATTTAGAATAGTGTCGACTCTTTGATGATTTTTTTTGCATGTTCTCTGAATTATACAAATAATGAAATCGTAGAATAACTGAGAAGGAAATTGAAAAATATGAATTTTTTTTCATTTTTATCATAAATTCATCGGTATTTGATAGTTCATTAATTATTTCATTTATCGTTAGGCTCACAAATAAAGTGGCTCATAATTAAATATGCTCAACAATAAAGCTTCGAGTTTGTATTAGAAGCCAGCATGTTCGAGTCCTTTAATGATTAAATGTTTTGCATGAATCAAACATTTCGGACTCATTTTTAAGATACTTTTTTATAAATGCTAAAATCTTTAAAATTATTTATTTAAGCTATCAGTTATGTCATGAAAGAGTGAAAAAATGAACATATTGAAATAAAAATTAAACATTTCATTAAAGTATTGGGCCAATAATAAATCCTTACGAAAGTCTATTTTGATCTTTTAGAATGTATAAACAGATCAGAAAGATAGCCGATAGCGAATCGACCTTGCACTTTCTAATCAAAAATGGAAATACTTTTAGATATTTGAAAGTATTTTTTTTTGTCCACTGCTGCTATTGGAGAAACGCTGGGTGATGCAATTAAGAAAGAAAAGATAATCAGGCGAGACGAATGAAATTTAAAGTTAGTTTAGATTATGAATCTTATTTTTTGATAAACGCCCATGAATTGACTATTACACTACTTGAAAAAATATGAGCTTATGCAATTCGAAGAAGATACCAGCACTTCTTGCTTTAAGTCTAGGTTTATCTCTCTCCATGTATAAAAAGTTTAGTTCTATTCGCTTTTAAAATGCCGAACATCTTCCTTTACATTTATCTTCTCAGCGCTTGTTTCACACTTCTGCACGTTGCAAGATTTGCCACTGGTGCAAGCGTCGGTAATTCCTATTTAGACGCCTACAACAACGGAATAAATACTTTAATACATACAAAGTCACATTATACAAATTTAGATTAAATTTAGTCAATTAACATGCAATTCCTTACAGGCTCTAAAGAGCAACCATCACCACCAGAAGAAGATGAGCCAACTGGTCCTCCACCTGATACTAGTGATGCCTCAGATCTCTGTCAAGATGCCAGAATCGATACCATTACAAGAACACAGAATGGTAGCACTTATGTTTTTAAAGGTAAGTTGTATTGGATTATCGGAAATACAAAAGACTCGCATTTGAAGTTTTTATTTCTTCTCATGCAATTTTTGATGTTTGGAAATGAGTCCCACAGACTTAACTGAGATGCCAAGTAAGTTTAGTTATACTAATATCCCTTTTCGAAGAAACACAAGGGTTGTTTTAGAATGGACTTGGTAATTTTTAACCAAGATCAGATGAAGAGTATGACATCTGAACCGATATACACTCTTTAATTTTCAGCGCTCTACCAACAGGAAGACATTAGACTCTTGACATCAGATTCACTGTGCAATAGCCCCACATATACATGGCTGATATTTGATGTAATTATATTTAGATCTTGAAATCCTCTAATCCGTAGATGAAGCCTTCAACCAAAGTCACAGTGATCGTTAGTATAAATATTAAAGTAAAATAAATTTATATTCTTTTAGGAAATGCAAAATACTAGTTCTTGTTTATTCACATAATTTTATTTCACGTTTTGTTTCTAGTATAACATTCATCGACAATCGTTTGCTGAGTTGATTTAAGAGTTAAGGTATACTTTCATTTGCACAAATTGCTTCCAGGATTTCAAGCCAAATTCGGTACATTTATTAAATGGGGAAAAAAGTAATACCTAAATGACATCTAACGTTTTCAGAAAAACTTAATTTTTTGCTCACCTTCAGCATCACCAGAATGTGGCTTGTTCTTTCACGTGTTTGGGATAATCACTTTTTTAACTGAAATTATACTACATTATTTCACATAATGCTTTAATAAATACTTTTACCTTATAGCATTGTTGCTGCTTGAATAAAATTTTTACAGAACTACTCATGTGTCAATGTTATGCAACATTGCTTTAATGAAATTTCTGTATAACAATCAAACATCAAACCAAATTTATTTTGATAATTTCACTTCCCTTCTTTCTTTTCCTTCATTTTACTTTTTAAACGGAATGAAGGTTTTCTTTTGAAAAACCTACATGTACTCATATCACCCATGATTTTAACTGAAAGAATATGATATTCACTTTGTACTGAAGTATATCAACAAGCGGAAACTTATTATAAACAAGGAGCCAATATAATTCTATAGAAATTCGCTCGGGACTGTTATGAAATGGCAAAATGATTGAAATAAGAGTGGTATTATTGTCCCAAGCGGATGTCTTAATGGGAGCCACGATAACGAAAATCATTTCGTTTATATCACTTTTTAAAGTGAAATATCACGAGAAGTCGCAAAATTGATGCCATGGACAAGCCACAATTCTAAATCTCTAAGCAAAACATGATTTTTTGGCAGAATTTGCCGAAAAATCATATTTTGTTCTAGGCGCCATTTACCCTACCTACATCACTGTTGTCAAGCATGTCAAAATATTTATCTAATTAATGCTAATATACGATACCTGAAAGGATTATAATCTTTTATTTATAAATACCATATTCCTAGCTTTTAAAGAATTTTGTAATGATATTAATTTTGTCAGCTGAATTTGATGTTGGTATCTGAAAAAAGGAACTCGAACTTGTTAGTTCTCAAACAACTCAACAAATATACTTGTAAGCAATTTATATGTTTCATTAATGAGTGCTTTATGTGTTATTTAATCACGACAGGTGATTTCTACTGGAAAATTCTCCAGGATGGAATTGCCGATGGCTATCCCAGAAAGATCACCGACGATTGGGGTGGTTTGGAAGGAAACTTAGATGCATCCCTGACATGGTCAAATGGGAAGACGTACTTTTTCAAGGTCAGATAAGTTTAAGTTATTTTAAATGTTTAATAAAACTAGTTTTTCATAAAATTTTACCTATTTGTGACTGCAGAAGTTTTAAATAAATTTAAATTACTAAACGAACAATCTATTGAAAATAACATTTAATAATGCTTCCCCCTGTTATAATTACACATTCAATAAATACATATACATACATATATTTCTGTACAGTCAAATCTTATCAATTTGGTCTGTCTGTAATTCATCAAATTCATTTAGGCTCGTTTCTAAAACAGCTGCTTGAATAATATAACAGAAATGTAAAGGACAGATCTCACAAAAAGTTAATATATGCAAATCCCCTATTTACAAGCATCTTATAATAATTTGTCTGAAAATTGTCAGAGAATGAGACATTTCCTGCTGTTAATTATGTATTGGACATTAAAATTATTATTAATAATAATAATCCCCCCCCCTTTTTTTATGAAGAACATAAAACGAAGCACATTTCGTGAGAAATTTTTCTGTTCAAGTTCAGTGATTTACCTTCTTAAACAAGTGGGACATGCTAAAAAATATACATTATAATTATAATTTTTGCCCTTAATATTTAGTATAAGACAATCTAATTAAAATTATAAAAACTGAGATGAATTATATTTTGCGAATTTTCAAGGATATTATAAAATTTCATTGAAAAACAAAATTCTCATAATTCGTGCATTAGTTATAATTCTTCATCATTTTGAGTTACATAATTTGATATTTAAAAAAAGTGTTGGTACTTCAAACAAATAAGATTCTAAATAAATAATTAAAAAAGAACTAATGAGAATACAAAAACGAAAAAACAATAGAATGAGTATCAGGAAATATTGCTGGCCAGGAGAGGTATATGCCACTGGCATTAAAAAAGATGATTGTCATTCGTAAAGGTCAAGGAATTAACGATAAATAAAGGCCTTTATTTAATGTTGACATTGAGAACATCTTACAATACTTAATAACTTTTTCAGGGTGGAAGATATTGGCGCTTCACAAATAAAGAAATGGACAGTGGATACCCAAAATTATTATCACGTGGTTTCGAAGGCATTCCTGACATGCTTGATGCTGCTTTTGTGTGGAGTGGCAACGGAAAAACATATTTTTTCAAAGGTAATATCATTATATATTCAATTTTAAAAACAAAGGATATTAAAATTACGTTTGATTCATAACTATTCCAGTATAAATTATTAATATCAACATCAGCTTAGCAAATCCTGGAAAATATTTTAGAAAAAAATGAAAAATTATTTCTAATAAAATAATACAGTGAAGAAGTTCAAAGAATAACGAAAGAAAAAAGATAAAAATAAATAAAGGAATTTGAGGTTTCAACATGCTGACAGTATCTAGGTTTATAGTAAAAGAAATTTATTCAATTTTTCTTCAATCGCTGTTACGTTATCTTACAGAAGAATATTTCCTTTTCCCTAAGTTTTCGTTATTTCCTGCGTTTTGTTTCGTATATTAATAAAATAAATGAATTTTTGAAATAAATGTCAAATACTTTTTTACATCAAAATTCCAATCAAGTACATATAACTTTTTACATCAATATCAAAACACTGAATAATTTTTATTCAGTTATATTTTGATGCCAATGTTAATATCCTAATAATCTTAAGTAAAACGAAAGAAAAATATTAAATATGAAAATGTGAGATTAAAAAAATAAAAAATATTTATTTCAAAAGCTTTCAGTTCAAATTATTTGAATTAGAAAAAAATCCTAATTGCTTGTTTCATTGATAGCATATATTTAGTAAAGTCATTCTGCGGCAGACACATTTTACTATAAGAGGCATTTTAGAATCTCCTCGAAACTCATAATAATTAGTCTACATTGTCTTTCCTAGATATTCAGCAATTTTTTTTAATCTGAAATTATTTCAGAATATTTAATTAATTTTATAAATTTCTATATTTTCTTAAAACGTGTTTGATAAAATATTCAATATAATTGAAATGAAATATTTGAATGCCTTAAAAAAACTCAGAATTTTATATAATCGTTTTAGGTGACAAATACTGGAGATATGACAGCAATAATGATCCGCCTGTGAGTGACAAATACCCAAAGCCTATAAGTAATTGGAATGGTCTGCCAAATGATATAGATGCAGCATTCCAATGGGAAAATAGCCGAACTTATTTTTTCAAAGGAAGCCAGTACTACAGATTCAACGATGTAAACTTTCAGGTATAGAAATTTTTATTTTCAAACAGAAGTTATTATTTATCTTTATTATTTGTTTTCAAATATTGATGTTAGCAAATTATTTTTTTGCGGATGACACTGATACCTAGTAATGCGGGAAATCGATTCAATAATGTAAAGCAAGCGATCCTAATATAATTTTATTTAATAACCATTATGGGAATCCACACTTGTATACAACATATTTTATCTTATGTAAAATTTCACACATTTTCATCAATTTTCTTTGAATATATGATAAACAAATGTTTTTAAATGTGAGGAAGGATTTAAGGAGAAAGCAGAAAATAGTTGAGTTTCTGTATAAAATTAGAATTTTTTTATTTTAACTCTCTGAGTATTGCACATTGAATTTTAAAAATTCACTGAACAATTTAGTGAATCCATCTTAGGAAATTTCATTTAGTTTATGAGGAAAAAAAGTTATCAGCAGATTTCTAAACTTTATCTGAGGTAGCCTTTATTGAATTCGCAAATTCTAAGCCCGAATTTTCATTTATTTTATAGATATGTACATTTAATAAAACAATATCACTTAAAAATTTTGATACTTTCTATGTAAATATGTTCCGGAAATAATCATTTGAGAACAAAACCTTGTGGAAAATATCTTATCGTAAATAAGTTTATAAACTATTCAACTATTCTAAGACTAATGTCGGTTAAAAAAATATCATATTTTGATTTTTCGTATTAAAATCTAAGTAGTGAACATTTTCAAAATAATTCAATTACCAGTAATATATACTGAAATAAAAATGATTCTAAAAAAAAAAACGCTGACTTTTTATAACTTTTAACACATTACTGCGCTTCTCCTCTGTATGAACTCATTTCTCGAATTTCAATAAATTCTTCTAGAGTTATAAATTCGGAAATAATTTGTTAATAAGGGTTCTAGTGACATAAATTTGGATATAGTTTGAAACATCCAACATAAATTAATATAATCTGATCTTTTATATATATATATATATATATATATATATATATATTATAATATAATTTTTCTTTTAGGTCGATAGTGGTGATCCGCCGTTCCCAAGATCAACTTCAATTTGGTGGTTTGATTGTCAATCTATTTCTCACAGAAGAACTCCAACTGAAACAACGCCAAGTTCTCCTTGGCTTGCATTAAGAGACAACAATACTGTTATAAGAATTGACAGTGATTCTGGAGACATTTAATACAAATTTTGTGCATGTTTCCACATGCTTCATTTTTGAATCTGTTCGACTAGTCAGATATATAACAAAGAATAGACAGTGTCACAAATGATTCGGATTGGTGTATCAGAAAAAGACGATCCTATTTTGAATAAATAGTGCTCACAACATTAAAATATTCCATCATAAGAGGAAATGAGAAACGTACAACTATATCTGAACGCCAAACTAAAATTTAAATATGTAATCGAAAATGTTTTTAACCAATAAAAAATGATTATTTTTTATGAGTATGTTTCTATTAGTTTATATTATTCTCCATTATTTTCTTGCAGAGTTTAATAAATGAGAACTAAACAATTGAAAAAGAGAGCTATCACCTCGTCGTGCATGCATTATGTGCCATTATGGGACAAGCATAACTATCATTTCACCCTCAAATGTTATTAGAGGCTTAATAATTGAAAATGGGGCGTAATGGTCTTATTTTTCATCCTACCATCATGTTAGAACTTAAATGGTGAAACAGACACAATAATATTTTGTCATCATAGCATCTATCTCGAGCTATGAGCAAACAATTCTTCTGTGCATAAATAGATGGGGATATAAAACAACACCTAGCAAAATTTTTTGCCAATGCAGAATTATGAAAATACCTTAATATTTTTTCTTGTAAAAAATAAGACAACGATTTAATAAAATAATTCCAGGGCAGTAAGGCTAAAAATTTGATCTACAGCCTATTCATCAAACCTAATTTTCTATTTTACATTAAATATAAATAAAAGTAACTTTATTCTAACATTTTACGGTCAAAAAATTCTTATTTTAAAAAAATTCTAGACCATATACTAGCATTGAAATTCTGATAATATTTAATTATAATAAATAAATATCTCGAAAAATGTAAAAGTTATAAAATGCAATCGCTATACATTTATTTTGTGAATAACTGCAATACCTTTCAATGGTTTAAAAACGTCATATTAATGTTAAAATTCGTGTATTGCATTAACAAAATCAATAATAAAATATATTTAAAATAAAACTCATTTTGCATCATAATAATGAAATATTTCATTTTGTGTTTTTTTTAAAATAAAAAACTATAATAACTAGTTATTTTTAAAAACCGAAATTAGAAAGATGGGAAAAAATGTGAAAAGAAAAATTAAGTGTAACTACTTTTTAATAATAAAAGTATTACATACTGGAACTGATAGAAAAGTGTAAAATAAAAATGAAATAAAATAACTACAGAATAAAATGACAACAAATAGACACTTTAAAAAAAATCTTTATTGGGTATCAAAAAAAAAAAAAAACCCTTAGTAAACACACACATTTTTGGTTAAGTTAAATACTTTTGTAGGTGAGATCATGAAGCTTTTATTGAAACATTTGACGATATATATATATACACACAACCATAAAAGCAGTAAAATAATTAAAACCCATTTCCTGAGTCAACAAAAATTAAAACGAAACTAATTCGGTCGAAATCGAAATTAAAATCGGAATAAAACGATAAAAGATCACAACAATGAAAAGTAAATGAAATAGAACCTATTAATGAAACAAATCTAAATTAATATAATTAACAAAATTATGTACACGAAACTAATTACGGAAACGAAACTAAAAAATTTCGGATTCAAACAAGTTTAAAATTTTAAAAATCAATCATTGTATTTAGAGAGCGCAAATGCAGCTACAACTAAAATACAAATGAATCTAAATTAATTAACAAAATAAGCCAAGCAAAAAGGAACACAACCGAATCAAAACTACAACCAATAGAAAAAGAATACGACCTGAAGACTTCATCAAGGGTTACCTCCAGGCAAGGATTCAAAATAAGGGATTTTTTTCTGTGAGAGGCCACGGATAATGTCCAAAAGTAATGACCCCTCATGACTCGAAAATCCCCCGGAAATTAAAGTAAAAGAGACATGCCAATTTAAATGGCAAAAAATACAAAAACAAAGCAACATTAAAAACATCATCAAATAAAACCAAAATATTCAACCAAAATTTAAACAAACCAACCGATTAATTAATTAAGAAAACAAAAACAGAAAGAACATACCAGCAACAGAAGATCTGTCATATCAACTGCTGTTCCAATTATAATACAGTGTAAATAAAGATAAATGTAGTTTATGGGCGCCATCTATTTTACTAATATTTCATCATTTCTTTTTTTATTAAAATATTTATATCGCGGTAGTTTTGGGGAAAATATTTATTGTTTAAATTTTTAATAAAACTATTTGTTGCTTTTATAAATGAAATTTTGTTATTACAAATTGCTTTAATTTTATTAAATTGTGAGAATATTAAATTTTTGAAAATTTTAGAGTTAAGATTAGAGTGATAATTACAGATTTTAATTATTTTAAAGCTGAATTCGTCTCTTATCATAAATAGCAACTATTGTTTTATCATTAGCAGTTTCGATCCTCAAATCCAGATAAATAGCTTCAAGATGATTTTTTTTTTTTTGCTTCTGTTAAAATTAATTCTTTAGGATAGCAGTTAGTAACAATATTGATATTCTCTAAGTTAATCAAAATTAAATCATCAATAAATCTCCATCCATTTATTAAGTAATTATAAATAATTTTTTTCTCTTTATAATGTAGGAAAATGTTGACTAATGGGTTTTAATTATTTTGAGAAAGCTATACACATTGGAATACCCTTAACTTGTTTGTAAAAATTAATACCATTGAAAACAGAATTTTCGATAATATTAAAATTGCATAAAACCAGCTAGTTATGTTTATTAATTATATCTTCATTTAAATATTCGTCATAGATAAAAGTAGAGACATTTATTAATTTATCATGGGGCAGGTTGGTATATAAATTTTCAAAGTCAAAAGTATTAATTTTATAAATTTTGTTACCTTTTAAAAATTCCAATACCTTTTTGTTATTATTAATAACAAAGCTATCTTCGTCTTCAATTTTATTTAGGATAATTTTTAGGTATTAGGTAAAAATGTTTCCCCAGGTAGTAATTATAACTGCCTGTACTACAGGTAACGAATCTAAATTTGATTTTTATGAAATTTTACAGTTGGAAACAAATAGAGATACATTAAAGAGCATGTTTTCATTTTAGTTTTTTTAGCAAAAGCTAACATCTTTTTGTCCAGTACCTTTTTACTAGTATTAACTAAATCGTAAGTCATATTGGAATTGTATTCATTGATTAACAGTTCTTTATAATAATGTTTGCACATTATACAGAGATTATTTGCCTATTTATCTATTACAGTGGTGATAAATTTCTGTTTTAATTTTTTTAATTTCTTTTTTTAATGACTTGTTAACATAAATTCCCCATTCTTTTGTTCTAACTTTATCCGCATTATACTTTGCTTTGATTTCTTGTAAGATCCTTATTTTCCATTCTCTGAAACCCTCTGGAGGCCAATCATATTTTCTAGATATTTTAGAAACAAAATATCTAAATCTATATAATTTACAATAAGAAAAATTCAAACTAGAACTTTACTGAAAAGTCATCTTTATTGTTTATCAAAGTTTTGAAATTTAAATAAATAAAATAATTTAGATAAATTTCTCACAGAATAATACAAAAAGACAGATGTCAACATCAAGAGGAAAAGACAACAAATAATGTTTTCAATAATTAAGTTGTTGATAGTTGATAATGATTAGGAATAAATATTAAGATGACAAAAAAAACCAAAACCACACTTTTATTCTATTAAAGAAAATTTGCCAAATAGGCAAACAAAATATTGATACAAAATAAGCCTCTTATCGTGCCATGTACATTAATGTTTTCTATTTGTGTAACTGGAGGACACAACTTCATAAAATTTCCAGTAATTAATCAGAAAATCAGATTTATAGGATCGTCGCGTATTACAAGAATTTTGCCATTCATAATATAATAGTTACCAAATGCATGTAAAAGTCGACAAGTAAATAAGCAAACTATAACTACAAATGATATTAAAGGAAAAATGATCTAATAAAAATACAAACATAGCTGTTCTTCAAATAATACAGGAGTCGAGTAATGTAAGGAAAATGAAAAAATTATTCCCAACTCAACCACAACAAAAGCATATTAGATTATGGTTTCTGCATTAATGAACAGAGGCGGCGTTAGTAAGGAACAACTGTCTCTTGCCGGCCAGAGAGTGAGTTTCGTTGGCAAATGTTTTCACCGTTTCGGAACCTTTGTGGAGAGTAGGTATTACCGAATGAGATCATTTTAAAATTATTTTGAAATTAATATATAAAAAACAATCGGAATTTAAATGAGGGGTTTAAATCAGCGAAATTAACATCATTTAACAAAATAATCCACCGGGTGAAATATTAATAACATTTCGCAATTTACCGATACTTTTTGGTCAGCCAAATAAGGACTCAGTGTGATGGATACCGATGATGTTAAATTCCAAATTTTCAGATATCTTGATTTAAATGTCGCTCATTCAGTTTCTTATTTGCACTAAATTTGGCAGAATCACCATGATGTATGAAAAATTAAGTTTTTTATTTTCATCCACTATTTCGATCACCTATGGATTATTAGAAAAAGTAAAGAATTTATATAAAAGTAATGGGGATGTTTTTCCTGATTCAGAATTTACTGAATAGTTCGGAAAATGACCACCATTTATTCATCAAATTGCTACTTCCTTGGCAAGGAATTTGCAAATATTTCTCTATTATGCTTATTCATTATTATACCATATTTCATTTATTATACCAAATCAGTGGATTCCATTAAAAATTTAAAAGAATTCTATAAATATATGTAAATTTCCATACATCAAATTTCATCAGCTTAGCTCAAAGCGTTTTTCAGTCATTCAGTTCAGATAGATAGAGCAATAGATAGGCATAATTTCAAAAATTTGTTTATTGGGCGCAAGGATATTTGAAACACGGAAATTCATAAAAATCTTAAGCTCGAATATTTTGACGATTACGATACTTTCATTTTGTACACTTCGCATACAAAAAAATTAATGAATTGACTATTGATGGATAAGATTAAAGAAAATTTAAATTATGTAATAAATAATACCGGGAGCACCTCAGATATCGGAAATGAGAAGTTTTCAGATTAGTAGTCGAATCTCGCTCCCTTAGTGGATACAGAAATGGTACGCACTAAGAGGTCGGCAGCCTTCTGATGATAAGACGTGCCTCCTATAGGATAGATTATATAGTAATCGGTGATAATTCTTAGGACTCAAATATAGTTTCCCATCTATGCTTTCGCGCCGTTCTGATTATTCAGTTTTCCTGTATGCTTTCCGGTGAACTGAAGTAGCCACTTTTGGTAATTATGTAACATATAAGAAAATGAGTAAGTGCAGTAGCCAGGTTTGGTAACCAAGCAATAAAATGCTATATATATATATATATATATATATATATATATATATATATATATATATATTAATTAACAAAATAAGACAACCGAATTCTGAATTGAGTTTTAATTTCTATTTCGACCTAGTTGGTTTCGTTTTAATTTTTGTTGATCAAGAAATGGGTTTTGATTGTTTTAATAATTTTATGATTGTATATATATATATATATATATATATACGCGTCATTAATTTTTTCAGGCATATCGTATACAAAATACACACACAATCATTTGGCACAATTAAACAGATTTTCGCTGAATTAAAATCTTTATAACAATCAAGTACACATATAAAATAAAAACATAAAGAAATCAGGATAATTTACATAGGTACTAAATAAAATTAATATACATAATGCAATTAAGTATCCTCACTTGATAGTAAATGATGAAAATGATAATGCAACAGCGAGTAGTTATAACAGCTGTTAGGAAGTAAAAAATAATTATCATCTTTACAATTTTTAATGTATTAAGTATCGGAAAATAAATGCCCTTTTCTTTCATAGCATTTAAATGTTAAGACAAGCAATAAATTTTAAAAATATATTTAAAGTTGCAATGAATATTTTTGAACTTTATATAACAAAATGATAAGTAGATGAAGGCTTCATTTAAAATTTTATTAACATCCAGCTTTGAAGCTGTGTCAGAGATATTGAAGAATGGTTAGATCCTGAGAATGATACCTAGCTGTTATCTCACAAAATCAATATGAAGACAACTGACGTATGACGACATATGAAATATTCATGAAGCTCTTTACACAAGAAAGATCATTGGCAAAAGGGGTTTCATTAACAAGTTCTTTCAATATCAAGTTTACAATTGATAATAATGATAAATAAATTTCAAGTTTTTATTCAGCACACACAAATCACAAAGAAACATCCGTTAGTTTTTGTCATCTAAAGATAAGTACAGTAAAGCAACAATTATACACAATTCCCTCTTCTAAACCTACAACAATCTGAAAAGTTACTTCTGACATTCTCAAGACGAGAAACGCTTTGTTAGGGCGTTACATGGAAAAAATAGGGGGGGGGGGCGATTTTATAACATTCAGCAAAAGTGACTACATACATTTTATTTCATATAATTTACAATAAAACTACTGCAGTTTTTAAAATTAAGATATTAATAAAGAAAAATACTCCCACAATTGTATCAATACAGTGAAATAACAAATGCACTTTTTTGTTGTTGATTAAAAATTCAATAATAAAAAGCTTTTCGGTACCTAGCTGTCGATAATTGATGAAAGATTAAATAAATTCTACTAATTTGATAAGCATCATAATTAAACAGTACATTAATATAACAACTTGGAAAGTTGGTCTTTACAAGTTCAGCTGTAGCTTAAAATTTATATACACCAATCTGAATTGTAGAAACTAGAGAAAATGAAGTACAGATAGTTTTAGTGGTTTCATAAACATTATTTGAAAATGAGAGAAAGAAATATTATACAACATTCTTGTTAGAAAAAGACTTTTCAAGCAAAATAAATCTATAAACAGTATAATTATCTATGCATCACATTTCCCACAAAATAAAACTTTATCAACGTTTTAAGAATTAAAATGCAATTTTTTTCAAGTAACAAAATTCCTAGTGATATGCCTTCTCACATTACTTAGGATAATTTATCAACTGCTCCAATAAATATGACACATTAAATAAGTGAAAGGTCTCCTACCAATGACATAAAAATATAGCAAGAATGGTAAAATTCATCATTTCTTAAGGAAAAGAGAAAAACACATTTTTTCTCAATACCTGATTGAATATATTTCCTTCAATGATTTAGCATGTGAAAATAAATCAAAATATTATATACAATAATATGCAGTTATTTTATTACAGATAAACATGCAATAGGCATGAAATTTAATAAATAACAGCAAAAAATCAACATCACATACATTCATGATTAACATGACATATATTCACCACACAACATGGCACATATTAAAATTTACATAATAAAGAAGAAAAAGAATAAAAATCATATCTGCTAAAATACCAAAGCTCAACTACATTCGATTTCTGCTGTCTACTCACAGGAAAAAGAATATCAAGACACCCACATTATTTGCCACTGATGAATCTACAGTAAAAATTGTTTTCGATGAAAATTATAAACAATACATATTAAAATCTTCAAATAAACTATATGATAAGCTTATAAACAATCAGAAAATTTTAAACTTCAATATTAAAAAGATTGTTTCCTACACAAAATATCAATATGTAATAATAATTTTTAATTTTTTTAATTGACAAAAAAATTTTAATACAATCAAATACAGAGAAGGCTTCACCCATATAAAATTAAAATCTAATAAATAAAACCTTTCTAACAATTTAATTGTTTCTTCACGTTTCCTTACATAAAAGGGTATTTACGTCTTTCTGTTTTTATAGTTGCCCGACAGACATAAACTAAAACAGTTGGGTTTAAAACTATTGGGCAAAAAAAACAGTTTGAAAGAATAATTTCGGTGCATCAATTAGGGATAGAACATAAAAATTCTCCGATTGAAAATTCCACCAAAAATTTGTCGTGTGCAAACTTGGCATAGTTTTCAACAAAACAAAACAACGACAAAAAAATGAGCACCTCTGCAACTTTTTTATTTATTATTGCATCTTCCTAAAACTGGAAGTGATGGAAATGACTTCAAAGGACAAGTTTATTTAAATAGACAGACTAATTAACCGAGTTAATTAATTACTATAACAAAACTTTTTTCATTAAGGAAATCGAAATTTTTTAAAAAATAATTCGATTCAGCACGTCTTTTTGTATATTTGTATCAAATGACACTCAGAAATGTGCAGTAGTTCAAGAGATATAGTTAATTTTGTTTGCTGAAAGCTCTGCTCAAAAGAAGCCAACTCACTGAGAATTGTATAATAAGTAAATCTCAGTTTGTTAAAACCAAAAGTACTTTTCTCGCGTTCTTATTTCGGGAATTTCGGAGGAATAAACAACACGATTCAGATTCATCCTTAATATAAGTATTATTTTTTTAAATATATATATCTTTTCATTTGAATACTGAAGTATTTCTTTTGCTATTCATATCAATTATCGTTGTCTTTTTAGTTCTTCCCTCTCTAAGAAACGAGCATACAAATTAATTTTTATGGTGAATGAAATACGTTATTTGATTCATTTTTTTTTTCCAATTAAAAAATCGCTGATTAGTGAGATGCGAATGCCGTAAAGACATTTGAATTATCGGTGTTTATTAAAAGGATGGAATTTCATTTACATTCGGAAACTGTTGTAAATTGGATAAAAGATTTATTAAGTTTATAACTGTAAGAGTGATAGACATTCTTTCTTTTATGTAACGGTTAAAGTGATCAAAACAAATATAAACAAATAGAGCCCAGAACATTATCGTGCTACAATACTCTAAAGTAGATATTCGAAAAATGTATACGTTTTTTGATAAACGCAACTCCAAAGAGGAGATTATTTCATAACCTGAGGAAACCCTTTTAAAGATATTTTTAAAATATTCTCAACCTAATTAATGAAATTTATGAATGAGTGCACAACGTTAAACCATTTAGTATATAAATAATAAGTGCTAATAAATTTAATTACTTCAGTGTTAATGGATTTCCAGGATAGTAAGAAATGGTGGGAATTTCATTGGATCTCTATTCTATTTATTTTCGAACAATAGTAGTAAGAAATGGTGGGAATTTCATTGGATCTCTATTCTATTTATTTTC
>JAPMOQ010023642.1:4432278-4499912 GCA_026543055.1 Argiope trifasciata
GTAAGAAATGGTGGGAATTTCATTGGATCTCTATTCTATTTATTTTCAAACAATAATAGCAGGTGAATATTAAAAATTAATTAAACATTCCAACATTCAATTTGCCCAACAATCTAATTTTATATCGCTTGTGTAGAGAAAAAACGTTTTTTTTTTCAAGTAAACAAAATTCATGCTTAATTGAAATTGTCTGATCTGAAAATAAATTCAATATTTAACAAACTGAGTTATTAGAACAGTTATTAAAGATCGTTCTTCAGGAAGAGTATATATGTAAATACAAATAAATTTGATAGTGTCTCTCAAAAAGCAAGCATTGTGAATCAAATGTGGGAATTTTACTATTTTGGTTAATATTTGGAAAACTATATGGAATAAGCGCATGATTTTTTGGATGAAGGCATTTTAGCAAGGCAGCATTTTTTCCATGTAAATGTTTTACTATATTACAATTCACTTTTTTTCCCACGCCCATCATTAAAAATTTATAAAAAAATATTACCTTTGTGTTATTTATTCAGTTATTTCGTGACTTTATGAAGTATGATAATTTTCTTTAGATGAGTTTAAAAAGTTTAGAGCAATATATAATAATTTCCGAGACATCGCCGAAGGTTCATAAATCTCCTTTATCGCTGGAAGCATCATTTTTCAAAAGTCAATAACTTTTGAAATTTGTCATCTTACCATACTTTAAAATCACAAAGTTCTTTCCCATCAGTTATTGTATAGTTTCAATAAACTGAATCAAGTAGGATGGCAACAACAACAAAAAAAAAGAATATGTTTGTACTCCTTCCAGATCAAGAAAAATCTACTCTGCTACACTTTGATTACAGAATTCGGCAGAATACTCTGAGAATTAAGAAGAAACCATATAAATGAATCATAAGAATTTAAAAATAATCTGAATATTGATGCTTTTTACGCTTAATAGCACTTTCAATCTTTGCACTCTTTGAAATGATTTCAATGAAAAAATAAATATAAAAATATTGAAAAAGAGGCACATTTATCAACATAAAATGTAACAAATATGAAAACTATAGCTGTATTTCATTTAAAATCCATTTTAAATTGTATTTACTGAATGTGTAGGACTTTTTTTGTTCTTCATGAATTATATTATGAATTATACTAAGGTTTCATGAATTATATTATGGCTTCCTGAGTTATATTATGACTTTATTGCCTTCTCCTACTGTTTCCCTGTTAACAAAAACTTTTATTATTTCCACTTTAACTTCCAGATTTTAAATATTAAAAAAAAAAAACATTTTTATCTTAATATGAAGATAAAAGCGTGGATTTTTCCCCTAGTTTCTAAACATTATTTCGTTCCACTTGATTAGAAACTCTTGTTGTTTTATATTGTCCTTAATTTCTGAATCAAACATATGAATATCAAAATAAAACCATAAAAGAAGGAGAACCTGATTTAAGTGAACTGGAATTTTAATCACATCAAAAATATATTTCAATTTTTAATGAATATTTTAGTATTTCTTTATTATGAATATTGTACCCCATTTTTTAATGTTATTCCAAGATTTTCAAAGCAAAGCATTATTTCCAATTTTTTACTATACTAAAAATAAAAGGTATTTATTACTACATAACGTATAATTAGTAAACGTATTTATTACCATTTTTTACCCCTTTCTATTTTTTAATCTTGAAATATATTTTACAATTCATGGTTACCAATTTTATAGATTCTAAAAATTAATATTTCTCATATTAATATTCCAATGAGGCAATTGGATGAAAATAGTTTAAACTGAATTGATATATTAAATGATATTTAAGAGCTTAAAAATTATTAAAATATTATGTTCTTATCGGGAACAATGAATTATTGTGAAAGTTTTCAGAACATTCATACATGAGGAAGTGAGAGGGAAATCTACAGCAAATTTCCATTCTTACAAATATAACACATGCTAAAAGTGTTTTTAAAAAAAGCACATATTTCAAATGGAAAAAAAGGGAACTGTATAATTTCGATAAATGCTCAGAGTGCTGTTTTTCTATAGTTACGTTACTAGCTGTAACTATTAAATGAAAATCTAATGGATAATTTTACAGAGATAATTTTATTAATAATTCTAATATAAAAGCCGCTGTTTAAGGGATTCGCAAATCTACTGTCATTTGCTTAATAAGAGAATTCATGATGTCCTGATACATTACAGTGAATTATTTTCATTGCTCATCCAGAGGTAGGTGGGCTCCGATTATAGTTGTATTTCCAATTTTTTTATTATTTTTTTTAATTTTTGAAATCTGTAATTAATATATTCGTGAAAATTTCTAAAATTTGCAATGGTGATTTTATAACAGAAAGTAAAATATCTATATAGACACTTGCTTTTTAACTTAAAAATATGTGGATGCATGTTCTTTGAAAATTAAATGAAAAGACAAAATTGGATTACCCTAAAAATGCCACGAAATAAGTCTTGAAGTCTTCAGGAACCTACAGAGATGCTTAACTGACCTATTAGATAATCCTGTGCAGCGTCTTTGGTAAAGTGGAAAAGGAATCCATTTTAAATTATCAATCTTTAATGTTGCATGGATAAACAAATACAGAATATAATTTTTTTTTTTCAGTATTATTTTATTTACATATTTTCCAATTGTTTAAGTGATTTGCATGCATTTTACCATGAGTTTCTTTTTAAATACGAGATCAATGAAATTCATAATTGTTTTAGAACTTCTATTTACACACCAACAACTTGCTCAATTTCTTATTTAAGCCCTTTTTGAGAGGTAATAATGTATTGATTTTTCTGATCAGTAAACTTTCATTAAAAACAGTTTAAACAATTTTATACGACTTTTTGTTTTATGATTTTTAAATAAAGAGAAGGTGCAAGTTTAATGCCCATTGTGCAATTACCTCTACTTATACTGAAAGCGAATGTGTGTGTCCATTGTTTATCTATTAGTGCATTATAGTGTAGGCTATTTAATTTATTTCCAAATTAGGCACAATTTAGTTTTTAGCAAGTTAATTTCCACTTGAAGCGAATTTTTGTATTCGTTAGTTAGTTCTAATAAATTAAAAATGAACTGGAAATACTATCACAACTCTTACAAATATTACTGCACAAAAACTTTTCAATCCAATGCGAAATTACAAAACATGTTAGTGATATAGAAGTGAAAAGTTCACTTAATTTTAACAAATATGTAAAAATATTTCTAGATAGGAATTTCCACAGCAACTTTCATTTTAGAAATTTAAATCATTTCATGGTTTTATCAAATCTGTAAGTCGTTCGTTTTATATCTGTGTAAAAATAGCATTAAATATAAGATAACTTTTTAATAAAAAATTTAACTTCATTCTTAATGCAACGAAAATGTAGAAAGTAAGTTTATAGTTTACTAAAAGTTTATTTTTCTCATTTTCTTTCAACGATTTTAAGTGCAAGATAATTTTTATTTAAGCATTAGATTTGTTACATGACATTTATTAAATATGCAAGAATTGCTTTGGAAATTTTAACAATTTCTAAAGCTATATTTATATTCATCGAGCATATTTAAAAAAAAAATGAAAAATTATCTTGCATTAAAGTTAGCAAACAAATTCAGTTATTCATATAAGCAGTATAACTATATTAAATATAATTTTCATGTTTTATAGCTTACACACATTAGCCTCTCCTTTCGGTGCAGTTAATATGAGCATGTGAGAATTCATATTTTCAAATTATATTTGGCATACGATGATTAGTATGAAGATTAATTATTTAGATATTTTCTATTAATTTTCTTTATTTTCTAGATATATTTAGCTGTACAATTCATAAGACAGTTAATTTTGCTTAGTTTCAGAGTAAACGTATCTGCCTCAATCAATATGTTATTAAATTTCGTGCTAAAGTTTGCTTCAATATTTACTTTACAAGCAGCAACATAATGTGCAATTGTAATTATGTAGCTTAAATTTAATTCATGCTCGATCAATGATAAATAATCGTAATGAAATCGTATTTAGAAGGAAATTTTGCATAATAACTTTATACAAGTTAAATGTGGCTAAAAATTCGGTGCAAAACTGCATGCTTTTTTTCCTGCATTAAAATTTATTTCAGATAGTGATACATTTTCAGGGACCTAATAGTAATACATATTATTACTTAGGTTCAATTTCAACATTAACTCTCCTTCTCTTAAAATTCAGATGGGCAATACGAAAATTGTTGTTCATAAAAAGCCGGAGATGAGAAGCTCTCTTTTGATATATGATCTGTGTGCTACTTCATGTTGGTATGTATTTGTTAAGGGGTATGTTTAAAATTAATACAGTTTTTAAAAGTAAAAAGAAATCACTTAGCTAAGTAATTTATAAATATAATAGCTTAATAGTTACAAACTTACTTTCAAGATATTCATCAAGGCAGTTTGAATATGCGATGAAAAAAATCAGGAAAAATATTTTGCAGGCTTCCACAATCTTTATTCATTTTGAACAGGAAATATTTTACCTATCGAACAAAAAAGAAAACAAACACACACACAATTTCAGTTCTTTCATGTAAAAAGAAATAATAGAAAAACCGAATTATTCTACATAAGTCAAAATATTATAATTCAGTTTTCTCTCCAAGAAGAATGAATTATGCCTTAAAAAATCACGTTTTATAATGATAATTATGTAGTTTATTTATTCACATAAAAATGATATATTTCAGTAATAAACCACATTTCAAAAATCAAACATATTCAAATGGCCTAAAGAAAATATTAATACAAAATTGTTTCTGTAAAAATTAATAACTGGTTAATAAATAATGAGGTTAATCTACTAGGTTAACATATAATTTTAAATCGGAAATTAGAACAGGAAAATCGAAAAAAAACTTTAACAAGCAACAAGACATACTTGTAATCCACTAGGAAACTTAAAAGAACCACTTGGACTTTGTTTTTACACATGTGAAAACAAAATCCAAACGATTTTTGCGTCGCATATAAATTCAAAAATATAGAATTCACATTAGAATATCAGCATTTATTTTAAACATGTCTTTAGTGTAGATCAATCGTAAGTGTAGAGAATTAAAACACCTAGACTCCATTCTAAAAAACTGCTTAAATAGGTGTCTGTTAGAGGTAATTAATTTAACATAGTTTTTTAAAGTTAATTTAAAGCTAAAACAAACAAACAGCAGCTATTAAAAGAAATGGAGACCAACTTATGCTAGGCTTATTTAGACAAAGTAATAAATGAAAATCTTTGAACAGAGATCTGATGACCAAAACTCAATACTTGAAATAACAAGAATATTTTTCAAAGATTTGTGTCTCGATGGATGAGGGTGGTTGATTTGACAATTCTCAAATCGTTTTAGAAAAGGAAAGATAATACACAGATTAATTAAACAGGATTATTTCATAGTATACATTGAGATAAAATGGCTTATACTTAGATTGAGATAAAATAGATTATATTCGTACTAATTGGATATCGGAAGCACGACATATTAGGAGTAAAGTACTATTCCACTTTCATAAAAAAAAGAGGAAAAATATTTATTTATTTATTAAAATATTATATATAATTATCAAAATATAATTAAGCCTGCAGAAAGAAAAATCCAATCAACAGAAATTAATTTTAATGGATAAAAAAGTATCATTATCATTCATCGAAATTTTAATAATTATTTTAAATGAGAAATATTTAAAAGTTACATAATCATAGTATATTTACCTGCATATATAAATATACAGTACATCATTAACAACATAGATACTGCTCATTAATTCTATTATCTATAAACTTTCCCAAGCTTGTCATATTTTGTCCAGACTGAGTTTTCACAAACGTATTTGAGCAGTTTTATTATAAAATTGTTGTTATTTTTCTTTTTAATCATACAGATACATGCAACTTAATTAGTAGAAATAAAAGTACTTTAAACAAGCAAAACTAAATATCTACCTGAACTGCAAATTTCAGCTGCATCATAGCTATACAGATGTTTTTACATTTTATTTAACAATCTTGTTTATCAAAACCAGTCATTTTAATTTTTCCAGTCACAAATATATCTCTATCAGAGCCTTCATTTAATGTTAAGGAAATGAGTTTTTCAGAAGCCAGAGGATGCCAGTCACCCAAGGTACATCCAATGTCTTCATGAACATCAAAATAATGACAACGTTTTGTGAGCCGCATAGATGGAACATATTCATACACATCAACATTGTCACATATGTGTAATAATAGTAGAATACCTGCAAAACATTTTTTCATTGAATCAGATATATAGATGATCATAGAAAACAATATTGCAAAATAATTAAGTGGTGTTCATTAATGTTAAAAATATTGCCAAAACCTGACTCATTACAGCAGAAATGAACAATAATATATTTGGTCACAAGATTAAAGCAAGGAATAAGAATTTACAAGATAAAAAGGCTAACGAATGATAGGCTAATGTGACATCAGGTATTACTAAATTATTAAAAGATTAATATCTAGAAGAAACATATTCACAATCTAAAGGATATTCAATAATATATTTTACAGATTCACAATTGTATGATTTTGTGTATGATCTAATAAGTATTAGATAATTTCAATACTTTTCTAGCAATCAGATTAAGCAGCATGATGGTTTTGATCAAAGCAATGATAAAAGAATGGAAAATGGTCAGTAGTAACAAAACTGACATTAAAAATCATATGAAAATATTCTAATCATTAGGATAAAATAAATGATATAAGAGGATTACATTCAAAAAAACTGCTAATGATTATTTCTACTTTTAAAATTGGGGTACAAACATGAAAAAAATAATAATTTTAAGCTATTGCAACACAGATTTTGAAAACAAGGGTCAAAACTTTTTTTCCCTCTATCATCATGATTGAGGCAAATATTATTAATGAAAAACATCAGATCTCATTTGAAGTTTATTTTTCTTGTTTAAAAGCACTAACCCCATCGTAAATAGCATATTTCATGACATACACCAAACATTTTCTGTTTCGTAGGTGAGTTTCTTCATAGCTTCTATAGTTTCTTCACTTTTAAAATCGGTGCCTAAAATATTTTTATTTTAAATTACTAATATATTATTAGTAAGAATATATAAAAAATAACAAAATAATACTTATTTTGATATTTCTTAAATTCAAAACCTATCAAGTTTGTGGTAAGTCACAAATATGACCATTTTTGCATGTTTTTTTTTTTCCCTAAATCATTAATTTGGCATAAAATTCTAAATTATTATTTACAAAATATCATCATATTTCATTTGACAAACTGACATCAAAATTTTTTTTAATGTAGTATTTAAATTATAATTTTTAACGATCAAATATATGTCATTGTGGCTAGGTATGGGACACCAAACAGTCATGTGATATGAAATTGTAAAAGGCATCGCAAAGTTTTCGGTTCATCTCACCAGATAGTAGAATTTTATTTTTTTATCATTTAAAACTTGCTGTTAATTTTTATCCCGTATTTCACAGCACATGAGATATAAAGTATGCAGCAAATAAGTTGCTACAATCTATAAACATCTCAGTGTAATTTTATTACTTGAAGTACAAAATATGAAAAATGAAAAAAGAAGATAGATTAATGGAAAACAAAAGAAATATTATGAGAAAAGCGACATGATCAGGGTTTGAAAGAGAAAGAAAGGTTAATACAAAAAGAGAGAGAGAGATACAAAGATAATAACTATGACGAAAAAAAATTATAGTTGCTGGAGAAATGCAGGGCAGCCTGTAAAGTCAAATTCTTATAATGAATTTTTCAAGTCTGAATATCTCTACAGTGACTATCTCAAAAGAATTTCACAATAGAAGTCTCCAAATGCTTGGCAAAGCAATCAATAAAATTTGGAATGCTTTACCCACTTCACCTCAAAAATGAATTATTATAGTGCACAATTAAAAGAAAAAAGTAGGTTTTAAAATACAAAAGGAAAGGGAATTCAATCTTTAGGAGGATAATAAGAATAAAACTTGATGTACAATTTTTATGCTCAACAAAAATACTATATGCCGGTGCAGGAATGTATGAAGAAATGACAATTTGGGAAAAATTATGCAACGAAAATGTGATCATAAACTCTATCTTACAATGAACATGAAAGAAGCATGTGCTTTGTTTAAAGAAGAAAATCCAAACAATAATATTGACTATTCAATATTTTGTAGTTTAAGGCCAAAAAATATTCTTCCTCTTAAAGACACACCTAGTGACCAGTGTAAAAGCAGAAATCATGAAAACTTTATTGCATTGCTAAAGGAATTAAATATTATTGGATAGAAGACTGAGAATCAAAGTGTTGGAAGACAAATTATGAAAATTGTAATGCTGGAGAATTACTTTTGTTTTATTAGTAAAAAAGGGGGTTAAATAATAATTTTAATGTCCAATGACATCAATGGATTAAATCAGAAAGTAAGAGTTTTTTTTTTTTTTTAAAATAAAGAAAACCAATGAAGGTTACATAGCTGAGTTGATTGATAATGTTTTAACTAACTTTCAAAATTTCAAGCAACACATAAAATTTAAATGGATCAAAGCTGAAGCCTTACAATCTGATGTAAAGAAAAGTGGTACTGTAGTAGATAGATTTTTTGTTATGAGTTATTCTTGTGAGTGGCAAAATGAAATACTATCTGCTCTTTGGAGCAAGAAAAATTATACTTTGTTTACATATGCCTTTTTTTTAAATAAAAAATAAATAAACTATTATTATATTGTAAAAGGTACCAAAGATTAATTTATCTTTGTTTTCTTCCAGTTTAAAACTTCTTGGAATTATTAAAATATAAGCAAACAATCCAAAATTGATTATTTGATGCCCCACCCAGTGGGTTTAAAAACAAACTTGTTACCTTCCTTTTGTGTCCAAAATACAAAAGAGTTTTTCAGTTTTGAATGGAAATATTCAGCAACTTCCCATAAAATGGGAGTTCTTGTGAATATATTATTAAATATGAAGAATAGGACCAATTGATTGTATACAAATTTTAAGATTCTAAGGGGGATTTTACCAAACATTTACTGATATAAACTATACAAATACAATTTTTTACTTCATTTAGAGCATGTTTTCAACTGGAATGCTGGAGCATATTCCGTGTCTATCTTTAGCAGTTAGCAACTGGATCACAATAATAAAGAATATTTTATATGCATGAATACACATGCACATAAATTCACAAAATAGAAAACATTATTCAGTTTCAAAATAAAATTTCACCCTTATTTTTTAAAATACAAAATGCATTTCTTAAGGATTTGAAATTATTTTGTTTATAAATTTCAAGGAAATCAATACAAAATATCTTTTAAACGTGAATTAATAAATAAGTCTGTCTCCTTAAGAATGAGTTTATGCTGAAAGCCCCATTTTTTAAAAAGGAGGTTAATACTACTTTGAATTTCTATTTCTGCATTCTACTCTTTTGATAAACAGAAATCCCTATAATTTTTCCCACTAGAGTATCATCAGTATATTGCATAGAGATTTTATGATAGATCATTAGAGTATATGTTAATTTAAATAACAAAGGCGAATCCCAATTTGTTCAGCAAAAAATATAAAATTTCAGTTATCATCTTCATATGCTTCTGTAAAAGTAAAACCTTCAATTGTCCCAACTCATGGCATACACATCATATTATTTTTGTGAATGAAACAAGGTTGTTAGAAATCAACATGGCTTGGTGAATTCAGTTACTGTTATAAAGATGGTTGAAGAAAGAACACATCTATTCACCTGGGTACCTCTATACATTATACAGTATTTAATTTTTCCAAACTGGCATTCGGGATGTAACATAAGTAAAGAATGATAGATAAAACTGAATACAAAGGCTGAATACTAAAGGGATTTGCCACTGCCATAAAATTTTGAATATTGGTAAATTTTACTATACAAACAATCCTAAAATTAAACTGCTATTTTGAAGGAAAAAAATTTATCCATTGATAATAAAATAAATTAGAAAGATATATACCTAAAAATCCAGAAGATGGGGGATTAGGTTCAACAGGTACTAATGTGTTTGATTGGATAAAATCCCAAGCTGTCCACAAGACTTCTGGATGCAAAATGTAAAAATACTGATCGGGATATATTTCTCTATGTAACCAATATGTAGAAAATAGGTCAAAATCAGGTTTCTTATACCACTACAAAAAAAATAAAAAGAAATTTACATATATACTAACGCTAAAAATTTAATCATGAAACAACATAATAATAGTTTTGGAAAATATTTGTATAAATCTTTTATTTGATCAATTTTCCATCAAAATTAATTACTTTATTCACTAAAGATAAAA
Source organism: Argiope trifasciata (assembly GCA_026543055.1). Taxonomy (NCBI): domain Eukaryota; kingdom Metazoa; phylum Arthropoda; class Arachnida; order Araneae; family Araneidae; genus Argiope; species Argiope trifasciata. The sequence continues at coordinate 4,442,632 of JAPMOQ010023642.1, forward strand.
TTTGAACTTTCATTTTCCTCCCTCTAATTTATTGAGAAATAACTCAATAAGGTTCTACAATCCTTAGTTCATAGATTCCATTTAACTTTATTGTTTCAATTCATCATATATTTCTTGCTATCTTGCTTATATTTCTTTTATTAAATATTCCAATTTTTGTATTTATTTATTATTATTATTTTACTCTTCTCTTCAAGAGTTTAAAAAAAATTCTTCAATTATGTTTCAGAAGACATTTTTGTTAGGAAATCAAAACAGTAATTAATATAACACTTCCACCAGCCATTTTTGCCTGAGATCTTGTTTATATTACTGGCTATGACTTCCTTTTCTTGATACTGATTGTACCATAAACTGTCTTATGAAATAAGATTCATTAAACATTTCCATATGAATGTTTTTAGAATTAAAATAAGAAATAATCCCAGCATATGACCAGTGATTTAAAGAAAAAATGAAATAATTTCAAGGGAAAATAATAACTTCAAAAAAGAAGTAAAATAAAGTAATGTAACATAGATTATAGGAAAAGTTTATACAAACTTAAAACAGAATACTATGGAAGAATAAGTTATAATCTCACATGCATCAAATGAGTTCAATATTAATCTCCAAACATTAAAATGGATTTGAATCATGAGATAACATAAAATAATGGGTAGGTTTTCCCAAATTTTAAAATTTTTTCACTATGCTACCTCTGTATAATACCAAAATTAGGGTTATTCTTTCTGAAGTTAGATATATCCATACAAATATATTACCTCCTCCAGAGAGCCATGATACTTTGATGGATCCCATACAATCAAAGTAATGTTACGATACATGGGTGAATTCAAGAAATCAAATTCCGGTTTTGATACAACTTGTGAATTAAGGAAACGGATGGTTGTTTTAGATCCAACATCTTCTTGATATCCCTCTGTTGGAGCACTATTGAACCGCAGCACTATGTCATGAGAATCTGGAAAGCACAACATTAAGGTTCTACTCAGACAATACGTAACTAACTTAACAAAAGAGAAATTTGATTTTTAATTATTAAGAATTAATATAATAAGAAACAGCAGAAATTCCATATTTTAGTATGCAAATAAAAAAATTCTAATAAGAACTGTATTCGGATATTTTATAATTACTTTTCCATTTTGAAATCTACATTGGGATAGTTATTGAGATTTGAAGTAAAAATTGGTCTAATAGATTAGTTAAGATTAATAGTAGAGTAAAGACACCAAAGGATGTGTTTCTATAAAACAATTTTTTTAAAAAAATGAGTAAATAATTAATCTGTCTCATATCCAGAATTAAATGAATCTTTTATTTAATTTTTTTATTGCAAATGTGAAGGGAGATTTTAATGAAATAAAAATTTCTTTCAAACAAATAATGAAATTGGAAGAAAAAGAAGGAAAAAAGGATTTTTTTTCAATGTGAAATAAAGGATTGAAAATCTCATATTTATGAAAAGACAATTAAAGAAATCATAAAATCTATTTATGTTAAATCATCATTCAATTCTGTAATTATGTTTTATCACAATGATAAATTATCCTAGGTTGTTAGTTTGTTTCTTTCAAAAATATATATATATATATTTTTACTTAGATAAGGCTCTGAATATGCACAAATTGATAGTTTGTATTGTTTTGGAATGCAATAGAAAATATCTAAAATAATATCACTCAATCAAGCCATATTAATATCATCAGTTACATTCGACATTAGTGCAGTACAACCAGGGTCTGGGCTTAGGGAGGGTTAAAGATCAACAGGTTTAAGGATATAATAAGCATACAGAGAGCCTTTTTAAAACATTGCTCTGAGGTCTGTTAAGTAACTGTTAATGTGAACATTTGTGTTATTAGCATTTGAAAAACTTTTCACATGTGACTACCAATAATAATCACACTCGTTTGTTGGATTAAGGAAAGAAATGAATATTAACTTTCAAGTCAAGAACAGAAGCATTTCCAAAGCTGTACAATTTATGTTTTTGTGTTGTTGCAGCATACATGGATGTATTTATTGAGAATAGCATGATGGTATCATCACAGATAAATAGATAGAAACTGTAGAACATCACAAACTATGCCTATTAGAAAATTATGACTAATTCTGCTCTTTTGCATACAGGGTTTTGAAACATACAAAAGATTAAAGCATCATCTTTATTGAGAATAACAAGATGGCATCATTACGAATAAATAAAACCTGCAGAGCAACAGAAGCTACACATAATATAAAATTATGAATCACTGCAGACTTTAGCATATGGGCTTTTGAAATATACAAGATTACAGTATTCAGGTCAAAGGCAACACAACAATCATAAAAACTGAAAATTACAAAGCAGTATTAGCAATGAGCTCCAGTGATGACAAAAAAGTTTCTTTAGTTGGATGAATCTTGTTTTCTCCTATAAGCATATGGATAAATGCTTATAGAGAGAAGCATTGAAAAAAAATTATTTCCCGAACCATTTATGAATAACTGTATGCTGGCAAAGGCCGTTTATGGTCTAGAATATTATATATATATACAGTCGATTCCGGTTAATCGGACCACATTGGGACGCGATCATTTTGGTCCTAATAATCGGCTGGTCCGATTACACGAACATGCCCTATGTTACAAGACGAGACGTGCTATACGTAACATATTAAAATGTCATTATGACCTTTATTGTGCGGCACACGCGTATGGCGAACATACAAACAAGAACTACTGTTGCCTATGAACTTTATTCATTGAAAAATAAATTTACAAACCAATTCTTCGAAACGATCTACACGATACTCAGCATGCAAAGCACACACAAAAAAGTTCTTATCAAATTCAAGTCAACGTTTGAAGAACTTACGACCGAGCTGCCCGATCTAAGAAACAAAGAGCTTGCTCACCTCCCACTGGTTCTTTTCCCTTTCGGACTTCCTGCTGTACACATGCAACTTGTGGTTTCTTTTTCATCTTCCCTGCCACGTTATTTGGTCCGTTTAAACGGAATTTTGGTTCAAATAAGCGAATAATATTAGGCTTATGTACATAGGATTTGTTTTGGTTTTTTAAGATTCGGTCCGATTAAGCGGCTGGTCCGATTATCCGGTGGTCCAATTAACCGGATTCGACTGTATATATATATATATATATATTATGCTGTTGTATTGTATATATATATTATCAACTCGCCATTGTGGGAGCATCAATTCTAGTAAGTCACATTTACCTGGTGACGTAATTAGGGTGAGGCAAGCTGGGCAATTGCCCAGGGCACCATTATCAAAGGGTGCAAAACTGTGAAATAAACTAGCTCACTTTAAAATAAAAAAATGCTTAAAAAGTATCACTTTTTACTTTTATTCCTCAGATTTAAAATAAAGCTTCTTAAAAATAAAACTGAATCATTATCTCTCATTTTAATATCCTATATATTTAGTTATTTAAATTAATTTATAAATTCAAATCCAATGTTTTAATGCAAACATCATTTCTGACTTTGAAAAACGAGTCATGAATGTTTGATAAACTTTTTAAACTAATAAGTTAAGTGAAATGTATATCTCCATATATAGCAGTGAACCACAGGAATGGGGATTGACAAACTAGATTCAACGTGAAATTGGACTTAATATAAATATACTCTGAAGGTTGCATTTCCTGTCTCCAAACATTCCTATAAATCAGATTTTTAAAAAAAACTGTTAGTGTTATGAAATGCCAAATGGGCTACTGAGAATTTCTATAAACTAAACTAAATTGGAAGAACCAGGAATAAATTTCAATAATAAAAGTATTATTAACAGAAATTATAAGCGAAAGAAAGAAAAAGAAGAAGAAACATCTATGTGAGTATGTGTGAAAGAAGCTATTAACTGGATATTTTTTAGGTTGGAAGGAATTTATTTCATTATAAATCAACCTCCCTTCTAAAAACAAATCTTGACTTTCTCCCCATAATATTGCTTGAAAACGGATTATTAGTTGGAGTTAAGTTCTATTTAAAAAACTGCCTCAATTTGAGAAGCTCTTAAACCAAGCAATCATTTAATAACTGTCCAATATTTCACACAGAATAATTAGTGAAATAATTCCTCTGCAGTTACATAAATATTCTCAATAAACTGCAACACAGATACAAACTTTATAAAAATTCAAATTATGCTCAATTATCAAAGTTATGTGTCAAATTCTTCATTTTATTTTTTAACTATTGTAAATTAACTATTATTTAATTTCAAAATAATATTTTTGAATTCAAAAAATTTTTTAGTTAACTTCTTAGAAAAGTGCGAATTTTTATCAATATTCTATTCTTTTTCGTATTTTCAATGACTGGAGTATCCATTATCGAGTTATTTTCTTATATTTAATTCAATGAAGAAAAATATTTAAAAAAAAAGATTTCACAATTCTTGAATTATATGTTTGATGAAAATTACACATTTCAAAGACTCTCAAAAAATTAAGTTAATTTTTTTTTTAAATCTATATATACTCTTGAATTGGATTTCAGCTTTTTTCAATTTGTACAAAAACTTTTTAAAATTAAAATCAGAATTATCATTTGAGCTTTATCAAAAAGATTTTCCAACTACAGCTTAGGATAAATACACCTTTATTTAAATTTAAGTCATAAAATTCATACATTTCTATTCATAAACTCTTAAAAATATATGTCATGCCATCAGATTTTGTTGGAATGGTTCATTGAATTTTTATCACATGTTTATAAATGATTAGCTTCCTTCGGCAACCAGTTATTTATTGATGCAGTTAAAAATTGTTAAGTTTATGCTTGATGTCGCTAATTTATAAATGTAATCGTATGTCCAACTTTGATGTAATTTCTTTAAAATTCTGAAACAATTCTTGAGCAGTGGTATACCTTAAACATATTGAATTCCAATATACTGGTTGATTCACACCAACATCCTACAAGATTCACTTGGTATTTTTGAGAAACGCTGTTCAAAACTTTGTCAAAGTATATTACAAATTTTTTTTAAAGATTTTTAAAGAGATTGTTGAAAAAACATTTTTTGGTTATTTTACTATCAGTAAACATATGTGAAAATATTTCCGTCATTGAATGCATTAAAGAACTGATGTGATGCAATAAGTTTTATTGCTTATAAAAGCTCAGCTTTAAATTATTGTTCTTAAACTAAAAAGTTCGATATTCGCTTATTTTCAGGTATCAGATTTGACGTTTTCAGATTTGACTTCTCTGTTATTTTTTTGAGATACAAAGTCCAACATAAATTATAACTTTTTTGAACTGGCACACAATTTTGAATATTTGTTCATAGAAATGTAACTTGACAAATGGCAGACTTAGACGTTTCGCAGTCTAAGGTAATACATATTATGAGGCTTCTTTTTGAATAAATTGGCTAGTTTAGTTTCACATTTTATACATTTTTAACTTAATCAGCTCCTTTTTTGGAGAAAATAACAGCAGGTTGTTGGATATTGGGGTAATGTTACATTAAAAAGATTATTAAAAGTTTTGAGGGTCAAATTTTGTTGACAGAAAACAGCCTCTTTGCAGTTAAATAACTTATTAATGCTCAATTTGAATAGAAATATACATTTCCAGAATTTTCAATGAAAATGAAATTAAGCATATCACCCAACAATGGGATAAACCAGTTTTCAATTGGAGAAAACAAACAGCTTTATATTTTCAATATTCAGTTTAAATATTTAAAATTCTATGTGAAAGAACTAAATATAGTGTCATTTATTTTCTAGTTCATCTAACTGCATATTATGAATTTTATGAGTAATTTTATTTCTCTGCCCTTTATTATCATTTTACCCAACAGATTATCCAGTTTAACCCACACTATGGAGTAAAATGATTATAAAAACAAGCATAAATAATGATGATTGAACAATTTCACGGTTTAAAAAAGAAGTAAAAAACAAAAGAAAAAAATGAAACAACTTCCAGATAAGATATCAATTAAATCATTATAACTAATATAGATAATTTTAAGAGTGTAGTTCAGCAAAGAAGAAAACAGATAATTTAGTTTTCATTTTACCTCAGCTGATCCAACTTTTTATAAAGGTTCTACCTGAACAATTAGCAAATTGAACCTTGTAGGCTTTTAATAATATTTGTGTGTGCGTTTTTACATGCTTTCCATTTTCTTTTCTCTCTTCAGAAACATTATTATTAATATTCATCTCTCAGAAAATGGAATGCTTCTAAATATCTTAATTAATTAGAGTAGAGCTTTAAATTTGAAATAACACAATTATACTTCCTCTTTGAATGTTAACAACCATAAAAGATTTTAAATATATATATCTATACAATGGCTCAAAAAATTGAGAGCACACCTCACTTTAACTTAATAAATCTGATTTTCAATATAAATAACACATTACCAAGAAGTGCAAACATGTTTTTGTTTTGACTCATAATAAATGGTTTAACTTAGAGTAAAAATAAAGAAAAATTAATGAAAAACTTCCAAATTGAAAAATTTTAGAAGCATTTCAAATAAACATACTCAAATTTTTGCCTCAAAAAATTTAAAATACGGTAATAAAATTTTTGCAATATCAAGCACATAAAGAAAATGCCAGTATTTAGTTGCACATCTTTTGGTCTTTATAATGGCCTCTAAATGTCGTGGACTAATTTAACCAATTTTGGAGGGTATCTATATATTTTTTACCCCATTTTTTTTTTTGCAACACTTGTTTTAAATGTGTTTTATATCTTATTTTATGTTTTTGAACCACTTTTTTGAGTATGACCCAAGAATATGCAATGGCATGGAGGTCTGAGTACTGTGGTAGTGTGTGTATCTACTTTTTATAATGAATAAAGCACCATATTTTTACGTTATGTGTATTCTGTTTGTGATTGTTGTCCCAGTGAAAAATAGAATTTCCATCTAAACCCAAATTTTTAACACTTTTCTTTAGATTGCTGCCACCATATGGTTCATCCAACTTGCTGCAGAAACTTTTAAATTCATAGGCAGAAGTGTAAGAGCTGGAACTGTGTGAAATGCCATTAGCCAAGCTAGATATAAAAGTCGCATTGTTAGAGAGAAACCATTCATGAAATTGCAAATTCAAGAAAAGCCTATAAAGCTTGCAAATTCATCAATTGAAAATCAATAACCTTTGGAATAAAGTTATATTTAGCGATGAGAGAAAACGTAACATTTTTTGCAATGACAGCCGTCGCAAAGGATGGAGAAAACCTAAGACTGTTTTGGATTCAAAAAATTTACAGAATACATTTAAACATGGTGGTGACTTCATTATGATTTGAGGTTGCATGGCTTCATCCAGAGTAGGAAATGTAATTTTAATACATGATATTAAAAACCATATAGTTTAATTGGATATACTTCAAAGTAATCTAAAGAAAAGTGTTGAAAAATTTAGGTTTAGATGGAGATTTCATTTCCATGTAGGATGACCCCAAACAGAATGCATATAGCGTCAAAATATGATACTTTTTTCATTGTAAAAAGTAGATACACACACTACCACAGTATCCAGACCTCAATGCTGATGAATATTCGAGGGTGATATTTGAAAAAGTGGTTAAAAAACGCAAAATAAGAAACAATACCCATTTAAAACAAGTGTTGCATGAAAAATGGGGTAGAATATATTTTGATACCCTCCAAAATTGGTCCATGATGTTTAGAGGCCCTTATAACAACCAAAAGACGTGCAACTAAATACTGACACTTTCTTTATATGCAAAATATTCCAAAAATTTCACTGCTGTATTCTCAATTTTTTGAAGCAAAAATGTTTTTTTTAAATGCTTCTAAAATGTTTCAATTTAGAAGATTTTGTTGATTTTTATTTTCACTTTAAATTAAATTATTTGTTATGTATAAAAATAAAAACATGTTTGCACTTCTCAATAATGCGTTATTTATATTGAAAGTCAGATTTATCTTGTAAAAGTAAGGTGTACTCACAATTTTTTGAGCCACTGTATATATATAAGTATATATATTTATATAAAATACAACAATATTTTAAATGTTACACATTTTCTAATATTTTATAAAATGCAAAAATTTATATTCATGAATGACCAAGTTTTTAGCAATTATAAGGAATTATAAGAAACTTACCTATCTCTTTTCCTAACTTGGACTTGTACATAGAACCAGAACTAGATACCATAGCACAACTGGCATGCTTAGGAAATATATCAGAGATTGATTCAGAAGGAAAGTATTTATCATATCCAAGCTTACTGAAAGGTTCCATGTTTTTATCCAGCATTTTCATCTTTACCTTTTCTTTTAACTCACAAATTAACTCTTGTTGAGATTTTTGAGGAATTCTAACATTCTGCCTTTTAAATTTCACTTTATATATATTTGTTTCTGATTTATCTTTATGAAAAAGCACACTCCCAGCTGCTAACTGGGCTTTGCGCAGTTGGATAAGCAATTGATTTTTGTAAGTATGAATTTTGTTGTTTAATTTGTCAGATGGTACTTCATCTGTAATGTTGCTTTTTTGAGAGTAGGAATAAGCATTTATCTGAACAGCTTGCATGGGAGTTTCCCGAATGTAATTAGATTTATTCAGTATTAACTGCTTTTTCTCTAAAGCAGATCGCCAATACTGACTCCATAAGACATACGTGTAACTAACAACTCCAAATATTGTCATACAAATGAACATCCATATACTAATTGCAAGAAATGGAATTTTCATTCTTCTCTTTATAGAAATTTTACCTGAAAAGAAAACATACAACTTAAAAATCAATTCTTTTCATTTAAATTTTTAAAAGGTTCTGATAATTATTCCCTTACACGAACCAACATTTGTTTTAATAGACAATTTATAAAAATAAATTTTTAAACAATTGTGGAGTATCATCCAATTCAATAATTAAAACTCAACATGACATACATTTTTTAAAACTGTATATTTTGGGGACAAATTTTAGGAATACAAATTACTGTACATATACACTGATACTTCATTGCCTTTCTACAAAATCTTATCTAATTCAGTCATATTCTTCATTTTCATTTCTATAGGATTCAAACAAAATAAGCAAACACTGTCACAGTATGAGAATACCACAAATATATTTCACATTAAAATGTTAAATATAATCTATTTCATAAAAATGGCTTCTACAAATGGATTCACAGATTTAATAAAATTACACACAAATAATATTTTAAAATCCATTTGGGAATTGAATTAAAGTATAGACACAAATTATTTATTAAAAAAAAACAGAAATAAATAAAATAATGCACCATTATACAAAATTTTTAAATAAAATCATAATGAAGCTTTCAAATAAAATTTGTGTGGAAATTAATGAAAAGACAATTATTTCTATGAGTTATAAAAACTTTGTCAACATAATGCAAATATTTTTCTGTGATTGATATTGAGGTTTTTCTCAGTTTTAATGCTTTTGCACAATACTGCACAGATAATTAAAACAATGTCATAAATTATATGCAATTATAATAAAACTAGATTAAATAAGATGCTTTACCTTAATGAACTTAGAATACAAATGTTGAACATTTAATGTTACGAGCAATCATAAATTATAAATTAAACAAAAGTTTAAAATAGTACAGATAATTACAGATTTAAGTACAGACAGATTACAGATGATTAAGTAATAGTAAAGATTTAAGTACAGATGATTTATAAAATTGGTTTTTTCCCCCTTTCTTACTGTAATTAATAATCGAATAATATAGAAACGGAATTTTCTAAGTAAAAAAAAATCATACCGATTTTTTTGAAAACCGTTCATAAAAAAAATTCTTCATAAGTCATATGAACTGCAATATCATCAAAGATTTAGAATACATATAAACGATAATACTCGGCGGAGTTACCGCATTCGTTCGGCATTTTCATTTTTTTCAAATAAACATTATTTGTAGCGTGTCGCCATCTATATGCATCTTCATGAAATAACGAGGAAAATTTGTTTCTGTCTCTTCTTCTCTCACTCTAATTATTGATATTGATGTCCGATTTCTTATTTTTTAAAATAAAAAATCCCATTTAAAAAGTAATCTGTATTGAAAATTCACAAGGAATCCATCTTATTTAACAGTTCATGAAATGAGACAGAAATTGTGATAAATTTCCGGTGTTGAAGTGCTTTCTCTCTAAGTTTTGGATTTCACATTTCAGCTCTATCCGATAAATTATAGTATTAGGCTGTATCAAAAAACCTTTATTGTTGAATTTTTTTCTCGACAGAAAAGTGTTTTCTTAATTGTTCTTACCGCATTCGTTCGGCATTTTCATTTTTTTAAATGTATATAAACATTAGTTGTAACGTGTCGCCATCTATATGTATCTTTATGCAATAGCGAGAAAGATTTAATTCCGTTGTTCCTTTTCTCACTCTAATCAATAATTTTGATTTCCGATTTCTTGTGTGTGTTTAAATCCTATAACAAATTAATATTTGTTGAAAATTTACAAGAAAACCAATTCTTTCATTGGCTCATGAAATATGACAGAAACTCTGCTAAGTTTCCGGTGTATTGCTTCCTCCTAAAATCTTTTGTATTTAAGCTCTTTCTGATAAATTGCTGTTTCGGGCTTTATAACAACAACAACAAACAAAAAATCTGGGAAAAAATTGCTTTCTTATTTCATTTTAAAAGTAAAAAAAAATTCACTGTAAAAAGCTAATTTAATGACGCGACATAAATTAAAATCAATTTACAACACATTAAAATATAATAGCAGTTAATTTAATTAAAATATATTAAAGAAATAAATCAAAGTTGTTAAAATTCTCAATATATATTTACTTTTTTTACGTGAAAGAATATCAGTAGTTGTAAATGGTTTAAATTTTTGAGAATAAAAAACTATTCTTCAATATCTATTTCAATAAAGATTTGTTCTAATAATTAAAAGAAAATTACATGTTAACTTTCAAAATTTTATTTGTAGTTGTATAGTTACAAGTGGTAAAAAATTATCTTCTGGTGTAGAAAATATTATACAAAATAATATTCTCCAAAAATTTCATTTCCCTTTCCTGTTATACAGCATTAATGTAAAATGCATAGTTATAAATGACCAATGAAGTGCTTGTTATAATTTGAATGAAATCTTGCAAGAGAATATGGTAATGTTTTGCGTGCTTTCTAGAAAACTACCCGTTTTCTTAAGCTTTAAACTATAGTTTGCAGACCAACTTAAATCTTAAAATGGCACTCCAAGTGGTTTAGAATTCCATCGATTTCATTCATTCTCTTCACTTCACATCATAATTTACAAACCATTGCCAGATTCTAAAAGATTTACAATAGATCATCATCTATTATACAAAAAATAAACGAAATAATATTAATAAAATAGATTTATCAAATAAAAACTCGTTTGCTTTTACTTTTTAATAATATTTTAACTAAAATAAAAATAATAGTAGTTATTAAATGTCCGAAAAGAAATCGTCTGCTTAATGTCTATTAACAGAGTAAAATTATGATATTTAACGAACACTCTCACATTTGATTTCATAACTGTTCATACTTCTGTATCCAAACTTTTCTTCGATTTCCAACTCTCTGGTAATAATATTTTAGATTGCAAAGAGACTGGTCAAATAAAGCCAACTGGATCGAAACCCCTATTGGCATAAGATAAAATAACACACCTAGTAATTGTATCTAGAGGTATGTCCAGTAAAGAATGATCACACAAAAAAAGCACATCGACTAATTTTTCTCACAAAAGTCCAAAAGTAAGAGTTGGTTTCCATCTTTTAATGAAATTGCCTCTTCTGTGAATTCCTACCTCTAAAGACCTTATCACACGGTGAAATTTCTTCAGCACTTTTCCGTTTCTACCCTCAAAAACCGGTCAAGCAAGTTTCATAATCGACAACTTTTTCTAACCAGCTCAAAAATGTCGTCGGAAATATTCTCCGCAAACGAAATTCAACCAATCATTGAAGTGACGTCACACAAGTGACGTCACTTTCGTTGTCGTTTGCTGACGGAAAGTGCCGAAGATATTTTGCCGTGTGATAAGGCCTTACGATATTTCGCCGTTTGATAAGGCCTTAAAGGCCTTATCACACGGCAAAATATCGTCAGCACTTTCCGTCAGCAGAAAATTACGTCATCGAGACGTCACTTTAAAGTTTCACATGACAGGTTGAATTTCGCTTGCGGACAATATTTTCATCACTCTTTTCTTGCTGGTTAGGAAAAGATGTCGATTATGAAAAACTTGCTTGGCCGGTTCTGAATGTAGAAATGGAAAATAGCTGACGGAAAGTGCAGACGATATTTCACTGTGTGATAAGGCCTTAAGGTCAAACTTGACTTGGATCATCAGTTTTGTTGAATCTTCAATAAATTGTTGCAGTTCTTGCTTTGAATCTACCGATGTCACACAATTTTGGCCATAAAATGAATTCTTTAATTGCACAGCAGTATCATGGTAAGGAGAAGGTAAGTACTGATCCAAATAATGGTGGATAACAGCACTCAATAAAAAAGGGCTGCGATTCAGGCCAAAAGTTATTCTACACTCTAATAAACTTTAATTGCATCTCTGTTCTCATCCTTCCGCCTCAGAAATTTCAAGTATTTACTATCTGCTTTAGTAACAGATACTTAAAGAAACGCTTTTTTCAAGTCTGATACAACACTAAAAGCTTCTCCCGAAATTTCATAATTATTGAAGATATCGTCTCTATAAAATTTAATCCCTTCATCAAACAATCATTCAGCGTGAGATTACCTTTTGGTTTCATGAAGCGTCAAAAACTGATCACGCTTTGGGGGTGAAATCATTCTTAAATACTTCTCGATGAGATAGGTTGTGATCAGGACCCTCTCCAGAATCTTCTATAATATCTTCTTTCTTTCACTCTTCGAAGACAGCATCATAGCATTCGAATTGATTATTTTCCCAGCAATGTTTCTATTTTTAGGTATTTCATCTTGACTGCGCATCAGCGAAGCTTGACCTCATATCTTCCATTCTCGTCAATTTTTACATTTCTGGAAAAATTATCAAAAGCCTTACCTACTAGGTCTTTTGAATTACCAGTCTCACATGGGTCCATTATACCTAGAGTTTCTAGTTTCCACAGGTCTGATATGTCATTACTTTGAATAAAAAAAGATATAAAAAAGTTTTTTTTTTGAAGATATCTTTTGGTTTTCCCATTACACTGCAACCGAAATAGGTTTCAATAGTAATCAAAACAGATGACAAAGAACATATATTTCCCGTGAAGAGATTTTCTAGCATAATCAACTCCTATCAACAAATCTATAGGCATCTGGCTTTTTCTAATATCGGTGAATTGAATACCTTTATTCTGTAGCTCCCTGATCCATGGACACTTTTGTATGGCATGAGTATAACTACAGAGTGCGCACTTATTTGAAAGGTCAATAAAAACAAAAGTATTTCAGTTATTGTTTTAATTCTTTTTTATTTGAAAATACAATATTCTAATTTTTTTCCATACAATTTTGAAAATGACATCGGTTAAATGGCGACCCCCATTGCGCATACACTGATTAAGTCGATTTTTGAAGTTCGTGTACACTTTTTGCAGCATATCAGTCGGTATGTTGGCAATGGCGCAGCGAATGTTTTGTTCTTGAGGTGAGCTATTATCCGTGGTCGATCGAAATAAATAAGGGATTTCAAAGTGAGCCTCGTCACAAAAAAAAAAAAAAAGGACCGCGTCTTCAGGCAGGCTGTCAAGCAGCATTTCACATACATTTTAACGGGAAACAAAATCGCGTTCTTTCACAATTCTTTCACAACAGTCAATTTATAGGGATGAAATTGAAGATCTTGAAGGAGAATTTGTCGAAGAGAGGTGTTAGAAATTCCCAGAGCAGCTGCGTGTTTGCAAGCTGAACGTAGGATTGACTGCCTCACTCTTTCGACATTTTCAAGAGTTCTAGGGGTCCATTGATGTTCATTTCTGGGTTTAGCGACACTCCCGAAATGAGTTAACCCACGACAGAATCGAATTATGGCCAGGAACGGGTCTGTGAGGAGGAATTTCAAAGCGAGCGGGGAAGGCACATTGCTTAGCAAGAAGTGGGCGACCGTTAGAAAAGAAGCTCTCTACAGCGAAGGCCCTTTATGCTTTAGACCAGAGCATGATGGCAACTGATTAGTAGAAAAAACAAACTTGGGAACTTCACCCTCCAGTAGCCCTACCTATCACGCCTCTACTTACCCAACTCATCCCTCGGGATTTTTTTCAAATAAGTAAGTTTCTCTTACTTATTTGGTGCACCCTGTACAAATCATGTACTGATCCAAAACTTGTATCTTTAAAAAATGATTTTTCTTCAAATTGCTGACTGACAGTTCATAACAATTATATTTCTTCTTGGAACTAATGCCGCCAAATACTACATGCATTAAATTTTGACTTCGTTCTGTGGTTATTTTCTTTGACTAATCGTAGGCTTCAAAATATATGATCTCTGCAATCCTGTATCGAATAACGCTATTGCCACTTTGTATTTTTCACCTGTCTCAATTAATATTAAAAGTGCTTGCAAAAAAATTTTCAGTTCACTTTGACTTGATAGCACTATATTTCCATTATATTTCTGCGGTGTTAGGTTTTTCGTTGTTGATCTCCTCAGGACTGACAAAGAATACATTGGACACTAGATTTGCATTTTCGAGAAACGTGTTCAACTTTTAAACAGGCCTTATTCTTCTTTAAAATATCTTGTTTTTCGTCAAAAGACATTTTTGGAGCTTTAAAACCTTCTTATGAATTATAGACTTTTCCACAAAATACACGATTTCAAAGATTTTGCTTCATGAACCAAATCATTAACCGTGGAAAAGGAGTTTCAAATTCTGGATATTTTTTTTATTCTTCCTCCGAGATTCTGTGGAATCGAAGCCTGATTTTGCCGCCAAAATCCTCTCTTCCCCTTCAACTTCTATTCGGAGAAATAATAGCAATTGTGACAATTTAGTACCATAAGAATTTGTATCATCTACTTTAATTTTCCCTTGATTTCGCAGCCAAACTCTTAACAAATTTTCAGGAATGCACGATTCCACTAGAGGAAAAAGCATAGCAGCATATTTTCCGGTAGTTGCGTCAATAGACTCTAGTGACCTTAAATATGATTCCAATTTATCTTAAAGTTGCATTACATTTAATTTTGAATTCATATTAACAGCATTTTTTACTACCACCGAAAGCTGTTCTCTTACATTGTATTCAACAAGAAGTTCTTCATTGCCAAATCTAGCCTTCAGGCTGTCAACTTTAGCATAACTTTTTGCAGCTGGAGGGTAATTATCAACTATTTCCAGCCTTCTACTTACTATTGTAGTACTCTGTATAAGATATTGAAATTTTACTTCCTCGCCAATGGTAATGTCCTCTTGAATTCTTCAGAATTGGCTCCAGAAAAGCTACCGCACAGTAATCTTTAAGTTAAGCCAATCTTGAACTTCACCGCCAAACCTAATTAATTCTATTTCAGGAAGTTTTAATTTAGTTTTTTCTGCATTAACTGATTCCGCCGCTTCGGATATAGAGGAAAGCTTTGCTAAACATATCTTTACACGAATCAGTGCAGCATCTAATTTTCACGATATTCTATTTTTTCATACTTTTTTTCATATTCAGTCCATACTAATGATTTACATGCGCTGTCATCCAATTCTGCCAAATTAATAGCAACCCTTTCTAAAGAACAATGTTTTATTTCAATATCATCACGATTTAATTTTTTTTCATTCAATGCCGTTATGACTGCATTATAACGTTTCTTAAAATCCGTTCTGATTGGACTACGACTTTTTATTAGACCTATTAATGATAGAAACGAAAGTAACAGAAATCGAAAGTAACAGTTTAATTCACTGACCATTTTCTTCAATTAAGATCGGTTGTCACGACAATTTTGCATACTTTCTAGAAAACTACCCGTTTTTTTAAGCTTCAAACTACAGCTTGCGGAGGAACTTAAATTCTTAAAACTAAAATAATACTCCAAGCGTTTTAAAATTCCACTTGTTTCGTTTATTCTCTTCACTTCACGTCATGACTTACAAACCATTACCAGGTTCCAAAAGGTTTACAGTTGATCCTCAGCTATTATACAAAAAAATAAACGAAATAATATTGATAAGATATATTTATTAAAGAAAAAAATCGTTTGCTTTTACTTTTTTATAATATTTTAACTGAAATAAAAATGGAGGCAGTTATAAAATGTCCGAAAAGGAATCGTCTGATAAAAGCCTATTAACAGTATAAGATTATGATATTTAAGGAACATTAATGATATCCTAAAAGAATGTGAAATAATTTAAATACGATAGTAGAATTACTAATTGAATTTCAAAATGCTATAGAATTAAACAAGTGAAAAAAGTTTTTTTTATGAACACCCAATAGCATTTTTTAAAATTAATCAAAAACATGAAATGAGAAAGAAAAAAAAAAAAAATTAATACTTCCTTCAGGCATAAAATAATTTCATCTTTCATGGAATTTAATTGAGTGTTACTACTGAAATATAAATTATTATATTTTTCATTTGTTAATCACAACATTTGACAACTTTAGATAATTTCATCTGTTTAATTATTTTGCCATTTAAAAATTAATGGTAGCTAACTTAAAACAATCTATTAAAATTTGTTTAATTTATTATCATCGAGCGGGAGAATTTTTTAGCAACTAAGCAATTAGAAGTTATTTAATAAGTTGTAATAAAGTTTTTATTATTTTAATTACCTAAATTTATTATTTTAATAATTTCTTCTGTATGTCTTCTATTTTCAACTATCTTCTCTTTAGAGATAATTTCTGCACCATATGATTAATGCATTGCAATATTTAACTATATTTATTTTTGAAAAACACATAAAAATATTTAGTAAATATATATGTAAAAAGGGCAAATAAAAAAATACATAAAAACATCTTGTAGCACTCTCTTTTCCCCCTACACTATGATTCACTCATTACACGCCGCCCTCTGGCGAATGCTTAGAGAGACAATCAGTTAAGCCTCTGTTATCGTTATGTGTTGACGTGTTTTTTTGTCCACTCTCTGTTTGTGTTTGTGTGTAACGTAACCTTATATGTTTTAATAATAAATTAATGTTACACAAGAAGGCTTATCTTAATTAGGACCCACTAACCACCGGTCACATTGGCACCCAACATGTTTTAATTGCGTTCACATTGACGCCCAGCATTTAATTGCGCCCCCCCCCCCGCATTGCCGCGCAAGCGTGCTTTTAAATTTCAGCCTTCAAAAAACAGAGTAAAAGTTCCGAACACAGAGGCTTGGCTCAATTTTTTTTTCAGGTAAAAGCAATTCGAATGCACACCCTGTGCAAGATTTATCTTCATTGGATTATGTTAATGCCCCGCCCGGGAGGAAAAAGGCTTTCTATTGCCAAACGGATGTGATAGATCCCATCGTTGCTTCATTAAATGATAAGTACTTATTTTTGTTTCAATTTTTGAATACTTTATTTCTTTAGCCATCCTGGCAAAGAATACCATGCTCATTCATACGTTAAGATTAAATAAATTTGTGTTAACTTAATTTGACACACCCCTGGCATATGTATACTATTGTTGTATAAAACTCATGATATAACAGTCAATTTAAAGTTTTGTAAAAGCAGTTCTTTAAAAGCTTTTCTCATATTTCTATATGTAGATTTTCTATTGGTGTTAAAAAGTTATATTTGTTTGAAAATATATTTCTTTCAACCTAATAATATATAGTTTAAGTTTCATTCGTCAGTTTCGGTTTCGGAACGAAACGCAAATGTTGCTCTTTTGCGTCGCCATTATTCGGCACGCCAAATGTCTGCTTCCCCCCTTCTCTCTCTTCACTTTTCGGAATATTAATGTAATACACCGGATACAGAAAAAGAATCTGAATGATTCATTTATGATATCATATTAAATGAGTAGAAACATACTGATCTTTTATTACTGGAGCAAATAAATAAAATAAAAAGGAAAGATCTTTTCGGATTGTGGTTTCAAAGATTTAATGTGTGTATATAAAAAAAGCGATCATTATTTCTGTCAGAACTGTTCTGTATTTAATTTTTAAGCGCATGGTATAGAAATATATATATTTTTTTCTTTTTCTTTTTTATGAGTATTCGTACAACTTTTCATGATTATTCTTGATTTGATTATTCTTTAAGAAATAACATGTTCTTTTAATAAATTTTGGTAAATATTATTTTATTGAAGAATTAAATATAATCACTGGAAATTTTAAAATGTTATGATAACATTCTAGAAAGAAATTCATAAGGTTTAACCGATTACAATAATTTAAAGCTTTATATTGTTATGAAATTGATATTATCTTTAATCAATCTTGTGCATTTGTGTTTATTTTTGTAAATTATTTAGTGATTGCAAGTGTTCTTTTATACTCTTAAATTTCTTTTAAATATAAGGTAAAAGACGTGATTTCGTGAACAACGGAAAGGTGTTGTGTACAAGTGCCTAAACCTAACAACAAGGATGAGTTTCTTGGGTAAGGGTCTTAAAGCCGATCTCATCTTTATGGCTGAGGAAATGGGTATTGAAGTCCCGAAAGATGCGCGTCTCCCCGACATAAAAGACCTAATAATACACAGTAAAAACTATGATGAAGAATTTGTGTGAGAATTCCTAAATTCGGTGATCGGTGAAAGGATTGCCGTAAAAGAGGAAGAAAAAGTTTCTCGTGAAAACGCGTTTAAATTAGAAAAACTTCGTTTGGAATTAGAAGTCCAAAAACTTGGGCAGCTATCGCCTTCAAGTTCCGTCGCTGCATCACCAAATCAACTAAATTTACAACTCAAGAGTCTAATCCCTGAATTTTACCCTCAACAAGATGACATGTCACTGTTTATCAATGTCTTTCATAGACAAATGAAATTTTTAAAAATAGATAAGAAAAATTGGGTAGCATATTTACTTGGCGTCCTGCCAAATGAAGTGGTAAAAATTATTTCAAGAGAATCTGAGGAAAAAGCTCAAGATTTCGAACATATAAAAGCTATGCTTTTAAAAAGATATAAATTAAACGCAGAGAAATCGCGACATCTTTTCGCAACTCATAGAAAAAACCCAGAAAAATCTTGGAAGGATTTCCATTTTGAGTTAAGAAATTACTTTGAAGGATGGTTAGAAGAACTGAATATCCAGGACTTTGATAAGCTGAAGGACTTGATGATCCTCGATCAAATGAAAAAACGTGTCCCTCCTGAAGTAAAGGACCATTTCTTGGATGTATGGTGTGAATGGGTCACTCCCGATAACCTAATAGAGAAACTGGACACCTACGACAGTCTGCGCCCAAACAGTAAAGAAACACAAGCTTACAAGTCGTAAAACTTCAAGAAACCAGCTGATTATGGAAAATCAAATAGAAATAGGACTTTTAACTCTAAAGGCCCAAAGTTTCGAAATGAACATAATCCTGATCGACTGTCTCTGTCTGGGATTCCCAGTCAAAGTAGGTGGTATACCGGGGTCTCCAGTAAAAGTAGGCGGGACTCGATTAACAAATACAGAGTACACGAACGAAATAATGAGAGACTTGAAGAGGACAGAAGACCCCTGAACTGTTATGGCTGTGGAGCTCCGGGAATAATTAAAGCAAAATGTCTCACATGCAACCCAGCATTGAAACTAAACCCTACTGTATCGTCAAGTCTCAATCATACGAACTTTTACAGTTTTTCAATGGACGATAAACAAATAAGCATCATTGATATCTCTGTCTGAGACACTCATGCAGCTGTTTGTGCCGACACAGGTGCAACACATTCAGTAGCTGGAGAAAAACTATTTGAACTTCTTAAGAAGAACGGCTTGAAATTCAAAAGCCAAGTTATAGATATGGCACTAGCTGATGGCCAAATTCAGAAAACGGAAATACTCACTACAACTGTAGACATTACGGTTAAGGGTAAAAGTATTCCGACAGAACTCATTGTATTGAAAAACGCTCGAGAAAAAAGAACTCTTCTAGGTGTTGACTTTTTGAGTAAAGCAGGAATCGTCCTAGATCTCTGCAACAGGCATTGGTATTTCTCAGAATCTCCGCGAATCAAATATGATTTTATTAAAACACCACCTGACATAAACGTTCTGCTGGCAGTTCCTACTACTCCAAATCCCTGTGATCTTCGTGAAAATGAAGGAACAAATCTTTCGCATGAACAAAAACATCGCCGCAACTCCCTTCTCTTAGAATACGAGACATGCTTTCAACCAGGGGGAGAGCCTACACCTTTCATCGAACACAAAATTGATACTGGAGATAAGCTTCCTGTTGCAGTATCTCCTTACAGGTTGTCTCCTGCCAGACAAGAGATTTTGAAGAAGGAAATTGATTCACTTCTCGCCTCTGGAGTAATCGAGGAATGCGATTTTCCCTATACCACTCCAGTAGTGCTTGTTCCAAAACCCAACGGTGATTTTCGTCTTTGCGTGGATTACCGGAAGCTCAATGCGGTTACAAAGCCTGATCCCTATCCTCTTCCGCGGATGGATGACCTATTGTAAACCGCAAAACAAACAGCTTACATGTCTACAATTCATTTAAAAATTGGATACCATCAAGTTCAAATGTATCCTCCTGACAAAGACAAAACTGCATTTGTTTGTCAATTTGGAATTTACAGATTTACAAGGATGCCGTTTGGATTAAAAACAGCACCCGCGACTATCCAAAGACTCATGGACATTTTCCGAAATGGCCTTAAAGTCAAGACTTTAGCATATTTAGATGATGTGATTGTTGTATCTTCTACATCTGAAGAACATCTTGAAGATTTACGTCAAGTATTTGATCGCCTGAAATACTTTAAATTGCATGTTAATAGAAACAAATGTAATTTCGCTTGCCCCAAAGTAGAATATTTAGGTCACTCTATTACCAAGGCTGGTATTGAAGTTGATCCTGCAAAAGTTGAAGCAATAGTAAAAATTCCTCCTCCCAAAAACACAAAACAAGTCCAAAGTTTTTTGCAAACCTGCAGTTGGTATCGTCGTTTTATAAATCAGTTTGCAGAAATTTCTCGCCCATTAAGCAATTTTACTAAGAAGAAAAACACATGGAAATGGGGCGAGGAAGAGCAGTGTGCATTTGATGCATTAAAAGAAAAACTAATTTCTCCACCGGTTCTAAAACAGGCCGATGACACTAAACCATTTGTTATCCAAACAGATGCCTCAAATTATGCTCTAGGAGCTATCCTTATTCAAGGAAAAGGTGAAGAAGAACATCCCATAGAGTATGCGAGTCGTTTACTTGCTTCATCTGAAAGAAATTATTCTACAACCGAGAGAGAAGCATTAGCAGTCGTATGGGCACTCGAAAAGTTCCGAGGTTACATAGAAGGTGCCCAAAATACAGTTGTGACTGACCATCAACCCTTAAAATGGCTGTTGAGTCTGATATCACCAACAGGCCGTTTGGCAAGATGGGCTTTACAGTTGCAATCATTTGATCTGACAGTAGAATACATTCCTGGTAAAGCTAATGTTATAGCTGATATGCTCTCGTGACCTGTATGTGTTCACAACAATTCTAATTGTGAATTATGCACTATATCTATCGATTTGCCATCAAGAAAGGCCAGTGATATGCGTGAAGAACAGTTAAAAGATGACGATTTGAAGAAAATAATAGACTGTTTCGAAAATAATGATAAAGATGAAAATTTTGCTAACTGGTCAAACTGAGGTTACCTTATGAGTAATGGTTTACTCTATCACTACTCTCCAGATTCTGAATCTGAAGAAGCATAATTGGTTGTCTCAAAGCAAGAAAGGGAAAGAGTTCATAGAGAACACCATGATGCCCCTACAGCTAGACATTACGGCACTGAAAGTACTTATAATAAAATAGCCTCACGATACTATTTTCCTGGAATGAAATCCCACATTTCAGAATGGATAAAGCATTGTCCAGAATGCAACCGTTACAAGGCTAACAACCAAAAGGCTGCTGGATTGTTAAGAACTCCAGTATATTCTCAAAGATTCGAGATAATTTCGATTGACTGGTTTGGTCCTCTACCACGGACGGCTACAGGAAAACAGTGGATTTTTATTGTGGCAGACTGTGCTACAAGATGGGTTGAATTATTCCCTCTTGCTCATGCCACCGCGCATGAATGTGCTACAACATTAATCGAAGAAGTGTTTATGCGGTATGGCATCTACCTAGAAGAATCATCAGTGATAACGGATCACAATTCATTAGTTCCGTACTTCAACAAATCTGTTGTACTCTCAATATAGACCAATGTTTAATTCCAGTCTATTTTCCCCAAGCAAACCCTGTCGAAAGGAAAAATAGAGACCTTAAACCTCGTGTAGCAATACTTGTGGGAGATGAACATGATACCTGGCATTCGAAACTCCCTGTAATTCGATTTGCCATGAATACAACTATTTGTGATACTACAGGACATACTCCTGCCTTCCTACAATTTGGAAGATAACTGCGCACTGTTGACGATGTTGTGCAAAATTTCAAAGCCGTGGTTGAAAATGATAACTTTGTTCCAGAGATAACCCCATATCTCAAAAGATTTGCACACATCACTAATGATATACGAGACCGAATAGACAAGAAGCAAGATCAACGGAAGAAATACTATGATAAAAATCGAAGAACTGTTTATTTTTCTCCTGGTGATAAAATTTTGGTAAATTTGCATCCCAATAGCAAAGCCAAAAACAAGAAGACCTCAAAGTTTATGCCCAAACGTGATGGTCCATACCTTACACTAACTCAGAAGGCGCCAACATCATATGTTATTTCTAGTCTTGACAAGCCGTCAGAACCTATTGCAACCTATCATGTTTCTGCACTTTCGCCTTTTAAAGATGTGGCTTTAAAGCCAATTGCTCCACTCAGAAAGCGAGGTCGACCACCAAAAATCACTGTGGCACCCCATGCCACAAATCACGACGCTTCATCTGAACCAAAAATTACTGCGACACCCCATACCACAAATCAAGGAACTTTGTTTGTGCCAAAATCTTCTCGACTTAAACCCTTTACCAGGAGAAACCAAAGGCCAAAAACAAGAACACAGGCTGCAACAAGAGCTCCTACTTCTAGTACTGGCTACTTGCCGGGACGTCGGCGCAGCCAGAGGGGGAGACTGTAGCTCTCTCTTTTCCCCCTACACTATGATTCACTCATTACACGCCGCCCTTTGGCGAGGGCTGAGAGAGATAGTCAGTTAAGCCTCTGTTATCGTTATGTGTTGACGTGTTTTTTTGTCCACTCTCTGTTTGTGTTTGTGTGTAACGTAACCTTATATGTTTTAATAATAAATTAATGTTACACAAGAAGGCTTATCTTAATTAGGACCCACCAACCACCGGTCACAATCTTTTTTTCAGCATTAATTTTCTGGTGAATTCCATTTGTCAGCAAATGTGATCGAAAGGAAATACATATAACCAGAGCGCTGACAAAGCTATAGATAAATTGCAAAATTTCTTTTCACCCAAAAATATTTATGATGTAGGGGAATGATTTTTAAAAAGGGATTTGATGCCCCATTTATTGATTGAATCGATAGCTAACTCTTTCTTTAACATTTTTTAAAATATTCAATTATTACCAGTTCTTTTTTCCCACTGATATTTTAACATTTAAAAATATTTTCAGTGCGAAATATTAATTATGTACATTAAATAACTGTCATCATTCTGCTGGAATTCCAAACCACGACACTTTTTTATTCCTAAAAAGTATATTTATCAGTGGAGTAACAAAAGCAAACGGCGCCAAGGGCGTGGGGTTATTTATTTATTTATTTATTGCCTCTTCATGATATTCACCATAAAAATGTATCATAAAAGCCTTAATGTTTTGTCTCCGTGGTCAGTGGCGGATTTTGATTATATGCTGCCTCAGACATTAAAACATTAAAACATAAGAACAATTGAGTTTTTAAAACTACCTCCATGCTTATTTCCTCATAACATTATATAAGGCAATTCCTAATGCATCTATAGATTTTATTTTTGATTTCTACAGAGAATACACTTTTTATCGATACAATCTATATCTCATCGCTATGTCATTATTTGAAATGTTTCTCATGTTTCTACAATGAATCTTGTGTGTGCGTACATTTTAAAGCACTAGTCATGGAATTCCTTTTACTATTTTTATTCTTTATAATTTCAAGATAGTAGTTCAAATTTTCTTGGATTACTTGTCCAAATCCTGTTGAGCAAGTTATAACGTACGAATAGGAATTCCGAGGACAGGAAAGAGAGGCAGTGAAAAATGTTCTGAACTTATATACACTGAAGTGACAAAAGTCATGGGATGACTATTAATATCGTGTCGGTCCTCCTTTTGCCCGGCGAAGTGCAACAACTCGACGCGTCATGGAGTCCACAGGTCGTTGGAAGTCCTCTGCAGGAATATTGAGCCATGCTGTCTGTATTGACGTCCATAATTGTGAAAGTGTGGAAGGTGCAGGAGTTTGGGCACGAACGGACCTTTCGATGATGTCCCATAAATGCTCGATGGGATTCATATCGGGTGATCTAGGTGGCCAGATCATGCGCTGGAATTGTCCAGAAGGTTCTTCAAACCAATCGCGAACAGTTCTGGCCCGGTGACATGGCGCATTGTCATCCATAAAAATCCCATCGTTGTGTGGGTACGTGAAGTCCATGAATGGCTGCAAGTGATCTGCAAGCAGCTCAACATAACCATTTCCAGTCAATGATTGGTTCAGTTGCACCAGAGGACCGAGTCCATGCCATGTAAAAACAGCCCACGCCATTATGCAGCCACCACCAGCTTGAACAGTGCCTTGCTGACAGTTTGGGTCCATGGTTTCGTGGGGTCTGCGCCACACTCGAACTCTACCATCAGCTCGTAACAACTGAAATCGTGACTCATCTGACCACGCCACGGTTTTCCACTGGTCTACGGACCAGTCGATATGCTCACGAGCCCAGGAGAGTCGCTGCAGGCGATGTCGTGCTGTCAGTAAAGGCACTCGAGTCGGTCTTCTGCTGTCATAGCCCAAGGAAGACAAATTTCGCCGCACAGTCCTATCGGACACGTCCCTCGTTCATCCCATAATGATTCCTGCAGTTATTTGACGAAGTGTTGCGTGTCTATTAACATTGACCATTCTACACAGACGTCGGCGGTCTCGGTCGTTAAGTGCAGGTGGTCGCCAACTGCGCTGTCCATGATGGGATGTGATGCCTGAAATTTCATACTCTCGGCACACTCTTGATACTGTGGATCTCGGAATGTTGAATTCACTAACGATATCCGCAATGGAATGACCCATGCGTCTAGCTCCAACTAACATTCCACGTTCAAAGTCTGTTAATTCTCGTCGTGCCGCCATAAATCCCGAAAAACTTGTTCACATGAATAACTTGAACACAAATGAAAGCTCTGGAAAACGAACTGCGCATTTATACTTTTTCGCTGCGATAATACTGCCTTCTGTATGTTTGCATATTGCTATCCCATGACTTTTGTCACTTCAGTGTAGTGTTAGAAAAACATTTGCTGATGCAGCATTTTGATTCTGCAGTAAAAATAAGATTTCGCACAATTTTGAAGTTAAAAATACAAAGAACTCACACACACACACACACACACGCTCGCACACGCACACACACATTTTTCTCTGAGAATAAAAGTCTGTTTTGGAAACCGTTTCAACTTGAGAAGATTTTAATCAGAAAAGTTATAAATTCTTATTTAATACATTAATGAATTATTGACAGCATTTGAAAATAATAATAATTTTACTTGGCTCATGAAAAAAAACAACCTTATAAATTTCATAAAAATTCGAAATATTTATATTTTCAATCATATAATGATACATAATGTTTCTATACAATCGATTAGACTATACTGACCTATTGACAGAATCACTATTTAGGATTTTGAAAATCCTTCCGAAGATCGGATCACTTTAATTTTCAGTTTTAGTTGTATTAACGTCCTTTTTTAAAGCAATGAATACTAAGGTGGACCTCTGAGATGCTCTGAATGCTGAGATCGACCTCTACCTTTGAGCTATGATCAAGCGAGTATGGGTTGGTATCTCTTTCTTCAAGATTTCGCACCACACCAGCGGGAGAATCTTGACCCCGACGGATTTAGTCTGCAATAGGTCCGCTGAATGTACGATTTAACGCATGTAGTATTTAAATGTATTCTTTGTTAATTTTTGAGGTTGAGTAATGAGTATCTCCATTATTTTCCCTAATATTATTATCTATTCCATGTTTAAATTCAAATATCTTTCCTCAAGAGTGGATTAGTCTGCTTATAGGGACTTGAAGCGGGCTTAATCCGTTCTAAGATTCCCAATGTATTCCAGCTTAGTGCACCTCAACAGATCATAACCATGTACCTAGAGGCGAAAAATCGGCTTCCCAACACAGAATCCTCCGAAACTTTATCACCATGCCGTCATGGACTTTGAACAAATGACCAATAATCTACTTCTCCATTTACTAATATTTTTAGGGCTGATTGCTTAATTATCTAGTTTATCATTGAAATGTTATTTAATACTTTTTTTAGTTACTTTCCAAACCCCTTTGAAATCTCCTAAGATCTATCCATATTTATCCGTGTGCCTTCGGACGGATTGGAGAGTCAGTGATATGACTTACGTCTGTTAGGTCCTTAATGTTGACTTCTTATTTTTGGTTTTTATTATTATGGAAGATATCTTCGTTTTATTGCGATAGAAATTGACCTTCATTATTTAAGTTGGTTACAATAAGAAGATAAGATGTTTTACTTACATTTCATATGAATTGGATAAGTTTCATTATCCAATTTCTGTAAGGCTATTATCACTTGTACTGAATGAATGTTGACTCTTATTTATTAAGACATCTACTATTAATTAAATTCTTATGAATAGAAATATTTATCTACATTAACCTGCAGCATTTTGAACTAATTTTTTAGGAAATCGAATGAATTTATTTATGTGTATTAATATCACAGCTTACGAACCTTCTATTAATGTATAGTAACGCTCTTCGATCCTACAGTTATTATTCTGATATCCCATTTCGAATAATTTTCATCTTACTATATACAACATTCCTAGAGTTGGAAATTGATGGCAATGTTTTCAATACAGAACTGGATTATCAAATATACCGTTACCTAGACGCTCCAAGACCTCGGTATCTTCAGGATAATCTACCATTTTGCTTTCATATGATTTACTGAAGTTATATTCAGAGGACATAATCAAATTAAAGCAAACATTATTTAAATTTAATAGTAGGATTTCCGATTAATTTTAGTAAACGGATTATTCGCAAATGAAAAGTCAAGAAAATCTTTGTCGTTAAATATTTAGAATTCATTTAATATTTTGCAGTTTCTGATATTTTAAAATTAAATTTGATACTTTTTACACTGAGATACTGAAATCAACTATTAAATGTGACTTGAAATGAAAATTTTTTATCATCATAATATTTGCTCTTATAACGTCGTACTTAGATAAATTAACTTGGATTAAAAAATACACAGTTTTGTAATAGAATAGGAAACAATTTTTCACGGCCTTGCGTCAACTAGGTATTGGTTCTTGCAGTGCAAGAAGTTGATATAATAGTTAATGATCTTATGGAGAATGCATTAACAAATGCAGTATTGTTGATTTAGTACCTTTAACCAAAATCAATCAGAAAAGAAAACGACGTTCGCAAACTTGATAGGTCTCGGCTCACTTGAAAAAAGCTAAAATTTTGCAGACGCAACACATGGATATATTCCAACTAGAATGCGAGTTTAAAAAAAATGACTTGATAACAAGAAACTTTAAGGTTGGGGGGTGGGGGTTGGAAGACGTTGAATAAGCAAATGAGTTTTTCAGATTTTGTATAACTCTCCTTTCAGAATTTTCTAGTTTGCATCAACAAGTATGAAACTATGGTAAATTCCTTATTTCATATTTTTCTTTCAAACAGCTTTCAAATTTTTGGTTATTAACTTTTGCTGTTAGGATTCATACTCCTACATGAGAAAACTTCATATATATTTTTTCTTCTTCAAAATCTAGTAAACATCAGTCCATTTAAATTAATTTGAGTCGTGGCAGCCAACAAGATAAATTCTAATACATTTATTGACAAACTTAGAATTCTACATTTTACATCAGTTAACTTTTCGCTGCTGTTGCTCTTTCGCTTGGTAGAGACGAGTGCATTTGTTGAGAGGGAGAAAAGCATAACACGCAGAGAGAGTTGATGATAAATAATAGGGTTGTAATAATAAATTCGATTGTTTTGAACTCAGAAGGGGGCTGCACTTATTTTTCATCAATGAAGCATCTTCTATCGCATGTCATGAAGAAGCAGAACGCCGGCAGATCTGGGGAGTATTGATTCATCAAACGGCACGCAATTCTTACGTTACACCATATCTCTAACGCCAGGCCATTATTTCGCACTGGGCACGCGATAACAAAAACAGGGCTTCATTTATTATGAATACAAAATCGATGTATCTATTCGAGATAATTTCTCATCGTGCTTACAACAAGTAAAAACGATTTTCGTGCCATTCAAAATCGGTATTTTATCACAGGATCAAGCAGTACTCTATATTATATCAAAACATCTTGTTAGATTTTGTCAAACTGCCGGTTTTTATAATTCGAAAATCGTGTTCTGCTCATAAAACTACCCTATTCTTCAATGATTTTTATTGAAGATCGCTGGTCGGTAATCGAATGAAAATGGTTCTCGAATTTTGAAGGTGACCCTAGTCTGTTTTCTCTTTAGAGTTACTAATTAAATTACAGAAATTTAGGAATGGGCAAGATAAATGACCATGCAGCGTTATGAAGACCACGTATAATATAAATGAGTATGAGCGTCGTACAAAACGGATTATTCAGGATTTGTATGCATGTATTTTATAAAATATATCCTTTCCCACCAAATCTTGCATTAAAAAATGTCGTTTGACCATATTTTAAATAACCTGGTGAACCTATTATTCTTCCACTACTTTCTATTATTCTTTATACAAGGCAGTGTGCTTGTATTTAGTTTCATGTAAACTAAAGAGAATCGAACATTTATTTTAAATAATCTTCTATTGATGCATTTCTCACAAAATTTGAAAATATATACCAACTCTCGTTTGTTCGGCCTGTCGGAGGGTTCTCATTCGCAAGATAGAAAATCCTACTTTGATTAATTTAATTCAAATTAGTTACCGAATTAGTTTGGGCATAAATATCCCAAACTAAAAACCGTTATTTCTAGCCAGTTGCTTTTTGGAATATTCGTGGTTATAAACATGCGAACTGGCAGATCGATAGAATTTCAACTTCAAATAACACTTCAACTGTGCTGCCCGAGCTTGTTTCGTACATTGAATAATCCCACTTTTCAACTGATGTGCTGAAATGATGTCATTTACAGTTGTTATAGTTCGATATAAAAATGGCATGGAATCCACAAGTATCTCAATTGTTCTATAGATTCTATAATTCTATTCAATATTATTCCAAAGTAGACGTTAATTAATTAGAAAACAAGGAATTATTGTCAGTGGGATAAAAATTACATATCTAATGCAATTTCATATGGTTTATCTGATTTATTGAGTTTTCAGCCTTTTCATATACATAAGAAGAGGATATATGAATTCCATATAGTCCGTCGTAGAAAATCGAACTTTTGATTTAAATTCACATTCATTTCCTTCGTTATATTTTTGAATAATGTTCATACGAACACAGTTCTGAAGCTGATTTTTTCGAATTCTGATAGGTTTTTAATGTGGAAATTTGTCAAAATATCGATGTTTAGGATTACTAAGATGTATATATAAAGTTTTTCAATTGTTAAACTATATTTAGGTTAAAAATTTCACAAGTTATCAAATTCGTATTTAGTGGGGTACTATGGAAAATATTAATTGCTTCTGCTAAAAGGAAATTATTTCTGGTAAGACATCCTCATCATCTGATAATTTTGCGATTTTCCCCACCCTCTATTAATTAATAGATTTAAAAATATAATTTAAAAAATTTTATTCAGTGTAAATTTTATGTGAAAGCATCTTGGAAGATTACTGTTAAATTAAAATCTAATCGCTGAAGATTCCGAAATCTTGTGGTCTTACTTAGTATAGTATCATGCGACTAAATGTGAATCATGTAGCATGCTCTGAACCTTTACAGATAAAAAAAAAAGATCAATGAAGATTTATTTGATGAGCATTTGTGTTAAGAAAACCTATCCCCGATTTCGTGCCATAAGCTGAAACTAAAGAGGAGCCTGAAGTGAAATAACAAAACTCTTGGGAAATGTGAATTAGGACATCTTCTTCAGAGAACTAGTTTCGCAATTCGCTAACTTGTTTGGTCGTGAGCAATGAACTCTTAAGCAAGGGGTGACACTCACAAAAATTATATAATATAAAGACTAATAGATAACGCTAGAAACCTCTTCTGGGACTGGAAACATAGTTGAATCACTTAACGGAATCCTTTTCAGTGTTTGAGACGTTTACAGAATTGTAACATTTAAAATATAAGATTTTAAGATTAAAATCTTGAAATTAAATAATAAAATGTCAAACATTTAAAGATGTATAAATAAACCTAAATTGATTAGTAGTATAAGAAATTGAAATGAAGATCCAATATCTGAAGAGCATGCTCGTTGAGCGAAAAAACGATTAATAATTACTTCGAAGCATTTACTTCTAAATGAAGTCAACAGTGATTCTTACAAAAATCTAGTTATTATTAAACTCTAAATTTTTAAAGTTCGATTAGTTTCTTTAGAAACTTCATTCACGTGGACTTCTATCTACAAATAATGTTGGAAATGTGTACTTCACATTAATCAGTTAATGTAATCCCGAAGATCCTACTTTCTTATTTAATTTTATTTCATTCTCAAGTTTGAAATGCTTACAATACTCCATTTTTTTAGAATTTTTAAATATTATTTTCAAGATTTATGAAATAAATTCCTGCAGAGTTCTAGTTTCTGGCGTAGATTGTAAATAAATTCTATATATAATGGAAGTAATAGTTTTTCGAAAAGCAACTTAAATTGCCCTTTTCCATAGCTTTACTCATTCAAGTGACAAAATCCTATATCTCAAGGATGAGAATTCACCTGTATTTGTTGATCAAGTAAAATGATGGTCCCCTCATTGATGTTATTTTCTGGTGATGAGGTATAACGTCATTCTCTTCTAAACATGCCATTTTCTACTTTCCCAGATGTAGATCCATGTCTTATCGATTATTTGATATTAACCATTTTATGTAAATAGAAAATATTTGCCATCGACTTTCTCATCGTTGAAGAATCAGGTAAGGGGTTGAATTTCGATAAACATTTTGGGGACGTTACACGATTATTTCAATAATTTAATTCTGAAGAAATTATCTTCTCAAAATGGAATAAAAGTTCCATATAAAATCACCGAAAAGATTTGATGTCATGCTCGTTATTAGACATAGCATAATAATTAGAAATATTATTTTATATTTTACTAAATTTGAGAAGGATCTCAGTTCCAAGACTTTATCAACTAAAACAGCTTCCATTGTTGACAGACAAGACAACGGAGGGGGAGTAGTAAGGTCTAAACATCTTTGAAGAAAAGTTCCAAATTTGAAACCCGATTTTACCAAAAAAAAGCATCGTTTTGCACTGTAGATCGTTAAGTGTGATGCTGAAATATGGGGAGATAACTGCCAAACCAGATGTTACCCTCGTCATCTAAAATTTTGTTGGAAATTGCGAAGCTTGCCCCAAAGTAGCTGTTTCAAGATGGGATGTTATTGTAATTTAAATGCTGAAAAACGTGTTTCCATGAGGCCTTTCATTGATGCAGATTTCCAACATTATAACTTCAAATGATGATGATGTCGTGTCCATGTTTCCAAGGAAAGGGGATGCAGTAGCTTCTGAGGGTAAATACCCCTGAGTACCCTGAGGGCAGAAATCTGACTTCCAGCTCAAATGAAGATGACACATACATTCGCTTGCACAACCCCTTTTTACAGGAGTGCTCTTTCATGCATATCACAGATAGAACACACAGAACAACCATGCCTGAACGGGGACTCGAACCCGGGAAGGCCAAATCACGGAGAAGACATGTTACCTCTAGGCCGGGACGCCGGCTTAACTTCAGATTACTGACATGTATAACTGACCAGACTATATATCATTAATATTGTTCAATTTTTCTTTTTTGGCTATTCTTATGTGATTGATGAAGTTATATCTGTTATCCATAAATTAAAATTTTTTCCCTAGATCATCCTAGAAGGCTACGTGAAAAGTAGATCCCTATGAATAGGTTGAATATAGCTGAAGAAAGTTTATTTTGAACAATCATCAAGAAATTCTTTGAACTCTAGGTCTACATATGAGCATTAGAGAAGTATCCAGCACCTATTTAACTGCCAGCTTGAATATTAAATATATATATTTTTTAGAAGATCCGAAAGTTAAAAGAATGAAACCACTCTCTGTGTGTAAATGTGAGATAGACCGTAGTCATCAAGGAATTAGGGGAAAAATTAAGGCACAGTTGATATTTACTGCCTTAACCTTAGACTATTGATTTTTTATTGAATTCTGGAAGCAACTTAGTGATACTTCAGTCTTGTGCCATTGAAATTTAACTACTTACCTTTTTGTGATGCTTACAAGATATTTCATGATAAATTTTATGTCTATTACACAACCCTGACGAAAGAATGACTTATTATAACTAAAAATCATTCTAATTAATGGTATATGCCTCTATTATCTGAAGTTGGAAAAAAAATGTTTGATTTTAAATTTATATTTTTCTCTATCCTTAATTCCTCAAGTGTTGCCAATATAGTAATATTCGAGTAGAGACGGGAAAGTTGAAATGTCGAAAGAAACAATAGGAAATTTTGGTTTTGGAAAGTAATGAAACTTGTAATTAAACTTGGTTTTCAGATTCACACGCTCTGAATATTAAACAATGCTAACTTTTCTTTCTTTTTCATTTCCTTTGCAATACTGGAATTTTAGATTATAAGTTCAATAAATAATTGCTTTTATTGCGAATATGCATCGTGTAATTGGAAAGTTGCCACAAGATTTTCATTTAGAAAATTTAATCTTTGTCCCAAGTTCTCATTGTTCAAATAACAATAGCAGTAAAAATTGAAAAGTTAGGAAAGTATGGTAAACAGTTCATTAAAACCTTTCCTTATTTTTATTTTATTTATTTATTTTGCTTCCTATTTCACGCTTCACTGCATATCGTATTTTGTATTATCTGATCGCTACAATAAGATCAAAAAAATATTTGAATTGTAAGGGATAAATTTATCAATGCAGTTTTGCTGATAGCAAGTTACTCAATTCTTTTAAATTGAGAATGTCTTGATTATATTTTTAAGATTTTTTCAAAAATTATGATATGATTAAATTTGGCTTGGTTTCATTTGGAAAATTTCTTGTGTGTAAATTATGTTTATGTATAAATTTTATAGATAAAATTTCTGAAATACTTATTCAACGGAAAAGGAAAACTTGACTTTGTATACAATCTCGTTCATTTTCATTCTTTAATTTTGTGAAAGATGTGGAATTACTGAATGTAAGGAATTCCATAGTTTTTCGATTCCATAGTGACTTCATTCGTCTATAATTTTTACTGTTAAATATGAGCAAAGATTTGAAATGCTATATAAAAAAAATTCAAACGGAACTACGTCTAGTTGGGACTTCAAAATCTTCAATGAGGATTCACTTTAATGTCAACTCAACATAAGTAAGTTTAACTTGTCCGAAGGGGGCCGGTGGTAAGGTCGCAGCTTGAAACCAGAGGGTATTCAGGCTTGAGACCCGATTCCACCGAAGAATCGCCGTGTAAGTGGGCCTGGTACTCGCCAAATCCGTCTGGGCTAAATGTCCTCCAGCCGGTGTGGTGTGGAAGCTTGAAGAAGAGTGCCAGAGCAGATGTCCTCATCTTCATCTAACAGCGGCTCAAAATTACGAGATTCGTATCAAAATAGCCAAAACGAGGCTTTAATATAACTAAATTAAGCTGAATTTTGTTTAAAGATATCGTATCTGATTTTTTGGCTCAAAAATTGCCTTTGCATTTATTAATACTAAAGTAAAAAATTTAAATTAAAAAAGGTCCAATTTTTAGTATACACAGAAGTGTTTTGAAATTTTTATGAATTTATTCGCAAGTAAAATAGCAGGAATAGATTTTAGATTTTACTATTATTATTATTATTTACTATTTTACTATTATTTTACTAGATTTTACTACTATCGAATCTTTCTTTTAAAAAATGTGCTTTTCATTTTTAATGATATGTCTTAAAAAGTGTTTGCATCGAAAATTATAACTAAAGTTTTGATCTGACAGTATAATTTTTAAATATAAGCATCATGATTTAAGCAAAAAATTCAAATGACAATATAATGGTATTTAATGGTATATGTATAAAATTATTTTACAAAAATATCCAAACCTGTTCGTATAACTGTCTGAAAAATTCTAACATAAATAGGATATTTACTTAAAGTTCTTGAATTTTAATAATTCTGTTCAGTTTTTATTGCTCATAATTAGCACCCCACTTCAAAATTACAGTAATATTGTTGGAAGAAAAATTACTCATAGCAATTTTATTCTTTTTTCATAGTTCCCCTATTCATTAATACTTTTACGCCATGATTGTTCAGTGTTATTCAGTGTCCATGACAAAGTTAGTGTTATGAGCCTAATAGGGAACAAATTTCGATGGCTCTGGTTTTCAATCAATTCGCCGAAACTCAGTAGAATCATTAAAACAAAAGCTGAAATGGTTTTTAAAGATACTTTCACTGGTGTGGCAAAAAGTTGAAACTTTTCATTTTAATTATTTTTCCATCATTTAACAATTTTACAAAAAAGGATTAAATCGAATTCTATCTGGCTATCAATTACTCGAAGAAAAAGAATTAACTCTATTCTCAGATAATCTTTCTAAATTAAACTTATTGAATTTCCTTTCATTAATAACAATGCTCGGTCAAAACAAATCCTAAGTTCTCATTTAAAAAAATGCAAAATTGTTTTTGACCCAAAGGTGGCTGTAAAAGAATAAATTATCTCTGCATATAATTATCTTACTTCTACCCCCCGCCCCAATGACATCTTGAAGTGTTGTAATTAAAGAGAGGCAAACAGAGCACTTGGGTTCAAATTTAAAGATTATATTCCCTAATTTCTTGAAATGATTTCAGCCAAATATGTATTCTTACAGAAAAATAGCAACATTTTTTTGCTAGAACACATATGCGAAAGAATTAAAATGGTCAGTTTTAAAGTTCTGAATAAATCTTCGGCATTCTCAAATCAGATTATTAAAGAAAGTAACAGCAAAGTAATTTCAAATCTTCAATGGGATTTTTTAAAAAAAAAAGCTTTCTGTTTACATGCATGAAATAGAAAGCTGAAAAAGATGGCTTAGTGAAATTATTCAGCTTCATGAAGTTCCGGAAGGGAATTTCTGACATTTCAGAACCTTAATCTTTTCAGAAATTTTCAGAAGAATGTATTGTTTTCCATAAACATAAAAACTATCGTACTTCTTAATTAAAATAAGTGCACTTTCGTATGTCATAGTCAAAATTATAACGTCTGAATCGTGCACCATCTAATTTCGTACTATGAAACTTAAGGGCTCTCTCTTCGTGAATATAATCCCTAACGTGGAAGGAATTTCTCGTTATTAGTAGGAGATAGTCTCCGCACACTATATTTGTTCTCACCGGGGCGGTGGAAATCAACCCTTTTGCCATAAGCTTTTTATCCCCATTTCTGAAATGCCCCCAGAAGAATTGGTTGAATATGTAAACTTAATCAAGCTTTAGAGAGTAAGCATATTTTAAAATGTAATTGGTCCTTAAAGTTATTGCTTTAAATCTCTACGTAACGAAGCATCGAAATAATGAAGCGTCCCTGTTGAATCATTGTACTCTTATAAATACATAGCAAAAAGTTTACAGAAGATTTTAATTTAACATTCGTTTTATTTATAGCCTTCTGAAATTTATTTTTTTCCTAGAAAATATTTTTGTAAAAAGCATAAATGTATACCTTTATCATGACAACTTTCTTAATATTTAATACTAAATAATTATTTACAGTTTCTTTCAATATGAAAACATTTGAAAATAATTAAAAATTTATGTAATAAATTTCCTGAATCCATTGATGATGATGACGTGTCCGTGTGTCCACGGAAAGGGGGTGCAGTAGCTTCTGAGGGTAAAGATCCCTGAACACCCAGAGGACAGAAGTCTTACTTCTAGCTTAAATGAAGGTGACACACGCATTCGCTTGCACAACTCCTTTTTGCAGGGGGGGGGGGCACATTCATACATCTCACAAATAGAACACAGAACAACCATGCCCGAACCCGGGAGGCCCGGATCACTGGCACGACACGCTACCCCTATGCCAGGAAGCCGGCTCTGAATCCATTTTAACCTAAATATAACGATTTCGTAATGCATTTTTATACTTTCTAAAATATATTTTTTAATATTTAAACAATAGATATAAGGACATTATGCTTCATAATAAATTATATTAAGTAATTTGTCAAAATGAAAATTATGAATAAACCAAATAAAAATAATAAATTTAATGCTTTTTCTTCATATATGATTATAATTAAGCATTTTATTTTTTTAAATTTTATCCTGTTTGTACCTGAAATACTGAACTTCGAATTCTAGTTTTGTTTTAAAAAATCTGTGCTTGATTTCAGAACATTTTAAAGAGTGTGGTCTTTCGAAGAGAGAATGCAGAGAGAGTGGTCTTCCGAAATTTTCTCATACTCTCCAATAAAGACCTTACCCTCTCCTCCTGCATAAAATTTTGGACCTTGGGGAAAGTCACAATTAAACTTTCTTTAAGATAATATTGAAATATAAATCTTTTACCTGAATCTAACATTTTTATTGAATGTATCGTGCAAATATATAGTTCAGATATCCTTTTTTCTATCGACAAACTGAATCAAATTTTCACACGGAACTACAATTCAAATCACAAGATCACATAAGAATTTCATTGATTCAATTTGTTGCATGTACATGCATGTGAAAGTATGGACCGACAGATGGTCAGCCATTGAACCGACTTAGGTCGAAATTTGATATATTCGTTTTACATGCTAAATATATATATTAAATTTTATTTATGTAGCCCTTTACATTTTGTAGACATTGAATTCGCTTAAACAGACTGGTAGACATACTTCCTTTGAATGGGTTTCTTTCAAAATTTGATAGAAATCTGCAAAGTTGGTCTTAAGTCTGTATACCAAATTTCATTTTTGCAGTTCAAAACTTTTTTGAGTTATCGGGCTCACAGATAGCAAAACAGAACAGACACACATAAATAATGCCGAAAAGGTATCGATTTGGGGTTGTGGGACTCAAGGAAGTCTGAAGCGCGGAGATGCATTAAAATATCAAATTAGATTTTTGCTTTCTTTTTCTTTTTTTTTTTTTAATGATTGCAATATTTTCTCTATACTTCGTTTACAAGATAATAAAAAAAAGGGAAATTTTGACTATTACAAAATGTAAGACATTTATAAAAAAAAAACAGCATGCAAGTCATTCAAATAAAAAAGGATGAGTGAATTTAGAAAAACTGACATTGAATTTAGTTTGACATATAAAACCAAAATTAAAAACATATCTAACAAAGTAATAATTGCTGAATAAAAATCAGCAAACAATGTACGCAACTTGTAGGATTAACAATAGCTCATGAGGTGAAAGTATATATACTAAGCTTTCCTGTGGAAAAGTAGGGGAGGGGAGAGAATTATCTCTTCGTTTAAAAAATGTGCCGGATGATGAAGGAATTCTCGTTCAGACTTTGCCGAATATGGGTTATTTGCACTATCAATCTCTATCTTCCTCGAAATAAAATTTGTAGGAAATAATAAATTACAAAATACTTTAAAAATGCTTTGATCGGCCGGCGTACTGGCTTGGGGTCTTACAGTGCTCTGGGCATCCTGGATTCAAGCTCTGGTTCGGACATGGTTGTTTCACACTTCACCTGTTATATCTGTGAGGTGTATGAAAAAGCTCCCCTGTAAAAACGGGTTGTGCTAGCGAGTGCATGAATATCATTTTTATATGAACTAGAAGTCAGACTTCTGGGTGCTCTTTACCCTCAGAAGCTATTGCACGACATTTCCGTTGTAACATGAGTTTACCTTTTTACCGTAATTTTTTTTTTAAATAATTGATATTTTGCATTTTTTGGTCCTTGTTTCGTATGATATTTATTATAGCTGAAACATGGGGCTTGAAAAATTCAAGCCTCATTTAAGCGTTCACTCTAATGCTGCAGCACCGTACATAAATCACTATACCAAATTTGTTGACTTGCTTTACATTTATATTCATATTCTAAGCAATCATCAAAAATTTCATTGTGAAAAAAATTGCCCTCTTTTAACATTCTAGATTTATAAGTACATAATCTATACATTTAATATTTTATTAGAATAGTAAATATCAGGGTCGTATTAGTATTATTTTTATTCTATAAATATTTTTTTAAATTTATAATAATTTTAATTTCTTAGTTAAATTATTTTTATATCAAAAACTAGGTTGCCAAAACAAAATCATTAAGAGCAAAAAATAAATTGAAATTTTAATATAATCTGCAATATATTTTAATTATCAATGAATTAGTCAATAATTTTTTATGAATTTCCCAACTTATATCTGTATAATATTGCATGATCTTCAGAAACAAGTATTATTTCTTGTTTTTTTAGTACAGTTATAAAAAAGTATTTAAAACTTCCATATTTTTACTGCTTACTATTTCTAGTCCAAAAAATACCTCATAATCCATGGCTACCAATATTATTTAATCTAAAAATGAATATCCATATGTCGTCTACTTTATGAAATTAGTTTCAACTGAATTAACATGTTAAATAATAATCAAGAGTCCTAAAATTATTAAAATATTCCGTTGCCACCGTGATAATTACTATATAAAATTCCAAAATAATAATACATGAGGAAATGAGTGAAAAATTGATTAAAAATTTTCATCCTTACAATCATAAAGTGTATAGTAAAGGCGTTTCTAAAGATTGCAGATTATATTTAAAAAGGAATTAACGAAAATAGCATATCTTTGATGTTTGCACTTTGCGTTATTTTTTGTAGCCACATTCTAATTGTAAGAGATAAATAAAAATTCAAGTCACAGTTTTACTACTCAGGATTTCGATTTTTTAATAAATTTAATACAAAAGCAGTTATTTAATGAATTCTCATTTGCTATTACCATTTGCTTAAATTTTGAACTCTTGTTATCCCGGCACTCTGAATTGAATGTATTGTTACTCTGGACATGACCTTGGTCTGGATATTGCCTGAACTGACTTTATTGTCAAATTTTTCACATTCAAATGTACAATGAGGGAATTTGTGAAAATTTCTGATATCTTACTTTTATGGGCGATATTACAACAGAATACAGAGCATCCATAAATAATGATAATCTAGTTGCTATGCAAACCATAAAATATCATTTATTCTCATAAAAAAATGCATGTGAAGTTTTGTGCATCAAAAGTACTCTCTCAAGATCCTACTGGGATAAATTCTAGGGAAAATCTATTGTACATTCGGATAGCCTTACAGTAATGTTTTTCTAACCTAAGGTATCAAAATGGTAATGCGATTGTCAAGGCGGCTCGTTTATTAAGGCCACAAAGCTACAACATCTGGTTGAAATTACTTTTTAATGTTAAGTCTTCCCCCCTCAAATTTGCTTATTTTTCTACACTTTTATAAGCGATGCTCTTTACTTATTTACTTACTTATAATCTGGAAGTTTTATAATCAACAAATAAGGAAATAAAAATGTAAAAATAAGTAGAAAATGAATCGACAGGCAAGAAAAACGCAGACCGAGTTATTTGTCGAACAGCCCATGGAAGCTCACAATGTGCAAAACTGATTGATTGATTGGAAAACCAAAAACAAGCCCTCCCTGTTAGAATTTAGACAGACAGGAATTGCTGAAATGCCAGAGCCGGTCTTAGATTGCATCCAACTGCTCCTTTCTTTTTCACTCTCGAATTTCGTTTTCGTTCTCTCGGCTTTGCTTTTTTCCATTGACTCTTTGTGTGTTTCTATTTTGATATGTTTGTACTGCTTGACAGAAGCTTACCTGATTTATTGAACAGTTTTCTTACAGTTTATTTTTTTTTTCAAAAAGTCATGGAACTAGGTATCATAAGTAATGCTAGAAATTTCGTTAAAATTTGACTATTTTAAAAACTTTTTCAATCAATTTTTATTTATTTATTATTAACTACCTTCATTTCCTCGTTCATTTTCAAATTATTTTCGATTTATTTATTTATTTTTATTTCCAAATTTCATCACTCCATTTTACATCACTGATATTGTCGGTCTCGAAAGTTCTTCCTTCAACTTTCAAACATAATAAGAAAAGTATGTGGAGTGTAACGGAGCATCGGAGAGTTCGGTACGATAAAAAAAATCACAATTTGTTTTAGAAGTTATGTTTTCTCTGTTTACAGAACGGTATTATTTTCGGAACATGAAAAAAAAAATGAAAAGAGAACTTAGTTTTGTGAATCGGTTTTTCCTTACATTTCACTTGAAAATCGTAATCGTAACAAAATTTATCAGATTATAGACAGATTTAAAAAACAAGTGTGAAATAATATAAATTAATGATTAAATTTAAATAATGAAGCATCTGGAAGCTATGAAATGTATGAAAAAAATTGAAATTATTCTGCATTTTCTGCAGTCTAAATATTTAACCAGTGTTTCCGAATAATAATACTAAATAAAACCTTATATAATTTTCTTAGTATATTTCAATATACCCTTTAAAGATTTGTCTATTACTTTTCTACGGAGTCATTTAAATAAGATCCTCCCACCTCGCACACCAAAAAAAAATTCCTTTTCTAGCAAAAAAAAAAAAGTATATTTCTCTTATCCTAAACTGTCTAAATTTTTTTTAAAAAAAAAGGCATTTAAAAAGGAAACAAAAACAAAATAAATGTTTCCCCTTAATAGTAGTCTACTGCTTTTCCTCAGATCCATTTAAATTAGGTCTCCCCCCCTCCCCAAGAAAAAATTCCTTTCCTAGAAAAAAAAAAGTCATTTTCTCTTATTTCCAGCTCTCAAAAATTAAAATTCAGGTATTTAAAGAGGAAACGAACACAAAAAAAAATTTTGCCTTTAATAGTAGTCTATTACTTTCCCACGGGCCCATTTAAATGAAGCCCCCTACACACACAAAAAAAATCCTTTCCTCTCTAAAAAAAATGCTTATTTATCTTATCCCAAATTCTAAAATTGAAATACAGTCTTTTAAAACGGAAAAGAAGACAAAACAAATGTTTCCCCTTTAATTGTGGTCTTTTTCTTTCTCAAGGAGCCATTTAAATAAGATCCTCCCCCTCCTCCAAAAAAATAATTTTCTCTCACAAAAAATAACCTATTTCTCTTATCTCAAGCTCTCTGAAATTAAAATACAGGTGCTTAAAAAGGAAACGAACACAAATGCTTCCTCTTTAATGGTAATCTATCGCTTTCTCACGGAGCCATTTAAATGAGATCCTCTCCCCCCCCCCTAAAAAAACACCTTTCATCGCAACAAAAAGCCTATTTCTCTTATCCCAAGCCTTCTAAATTTAAAATACTGAGATTTAAAAAGGAAAACGAGCACAAAACAAATATTTCCCTAAGATTAATTGAGGAGGTTCACATACCGACAATTTAAACTCCTTATACCCTACTTACGACGCCATCTTTATCGTAAATCTGGATATCAAGGAATACAATAAATTAAAATAATAAAAAGTCCACCCGCACTGCTCCCGCTGCGGGGAGACTGCGCACGAAAATCGATATTCTATTTATAATCTACTGTTCAAAGCCTTCGGTCATAGCAACAGGATGAATCTTTGAGTTTCGATCCTTTAAATGTTTAAAAATTATTTAGCGGGCAAAAGATAATAAATTCTTCTAAGAATTTATTACATGCATTTTCCCATAGTCTTTTTTAAAAGTGGCGTTTCGTTATTCCACTCACCCATTTAAATTTAAGTTTTTATTAAATAAATAGTAATAATAATGACTTTTATAAAATCGATCCATATCAACTACAACTTGATTTTTAACGAAAGCAGACAATTCATTCATATAAAAAGAAAACTAATAGAAAAGTTAAATATATCTTAATTGAATCGGTAGTCTGGATAAATATTCAGATTATATACATACTATAAGTGTACCTTTTTTATGAAATGCTACAACACTTAAGTTTGTTATGTATATGTATATATATATATATATATATATATATATAAGATTTATTCATCAAAATTTAATAAATTTGCAAATAAAAATTAAAAATAAAATATAACTCAATTTAATAATAACTTCAATAAAAAAGTTTCACGAAGTAAAAATTTTAGGTTGTTTATGGCTAAAGTAAATTCTTTTTTAAAGAATTACAGCCCCATGATATTTATTTACTTTGCAGCCCTGCTAATTGATGAGTTGATGAGACGCTACTGATGCTTGTCAGTTGAAGAAAACTGAGGTTTATTTGTTGAATTTTTGATTTTTGGTGTAAAAAAATAATGACAGTTCCGGATTTGCGTATTTCTTGATAGATTTTTGTGTTTTTTTATATATTGGAATAGGACAGTATTGAATGTGCTTGTCATCAGTTGTATTTCTTTAGACTCTGTCTTGTGCCGTAACAGGGAGAGGGGCAAGTAGGGCCGTTTTTCTGGGCGTTATTACCAAAAAACTCAAACCAACTAATTCGAATCAATTTATTGGAACCATCTAGTTGTTCTGTGGAGATAAGTATTTTAAAACTTTCAGAGATAAATGTGTTTAGTATTTTAAAACTTTTAAACATAATTGTTTTGCTTGGTAGCAAAAACATTTGTAGAAATTAGTATCTTATTCAGTTGTGTTTCATTATTTGTTTAAATATATACTTTATAGTTAAGTAAATAATGTGCTATTATATGTATTGTAATTTAAATTTAATACATACTTTAATTAGTAACTTATCTTTATTAAACCTCATTTTTAACGTTTTTCCCGTCTTTCATAATAGCTAATCATTATGCAAAATATTCAGGGGAAATCTGTAACATTTTCTTCTTTTTATGTGCAAAAATTTAGTTGGGGGGGGGGAAAGAATACGTTTTTGTATGTTCATCAATAATAATTACGTAAAACAATTTTTAACAATAACGAAGCAACAATTTTTTCGTAGTTTCCAATTTATTGTTTGATTGTTTCGTGGCAATTAATGCTTTTAGCATTCGAAAATTAAATGAGTTCAATAACCATATTAAAGATAATTGACATCAATATAAGTAATTTTCCTGGAGAATCAACAGGTCGCTGAATACTCCCTGTTCGTAACAACATATAATATTTGTTCGGAAATGTTTTATACATTATTATTATTAGGGTTTGAGTACAACAACAATATTTACTCTCCCTGGAAAAAAATTTCACTGGGAAATATATAGATAGTTTATATAAAAGTGGAGGGGGGGGGAGAAGAGTTCGCTATGCTTTGAAATATGACCTGGGCGCTATTTTAAGCAGATACGCTTCTGCTCCAAAATACTATTCCTTATTCTTACAATCAGTATTCCACCAGCAAATAGAATTGTAATTTATCGTACATCCTTTTTGTTGTCCCAATAAAAAGTTGATCACCTTTAGATAAATTCAAAAAGACCATTGATGCT
This sequence comes from Argiope trifasciata, assembly GCA_026543055.1. Classification (NCBI taxonomy): domain Eukaryota; kingdom Metazoa; phylum Arthropoda; class Arachnida; order Araneae; family Araneidae; genus Argiope; species Argiope trifasciata. The sequence goes on from JAPMOQ010023642.1 coordinate 4,486,573, forward strand.
CCTGATAGTGTGGTTCTGAAAGATTATTTTTACATTTTGATATTCTGCCTTAACTTTTACTGAATGAGCGGTTTGCAAAAAGGGATAATGATTGATAATGTAACATAAACCACATATTCAAATTCCAGTTAGTCTATGAAAAATCTCCATTGTTCTTCAAAAAATTGAAGAATATCATTGCAAAATACAAGCTCTTTATCTTTACTTAAAGAAAAGAAGAATTCTCCCCTCTTTGATTCTGCAAACCCTTTAAAAAAAACTTAGAACAGATTTTTTTAAGACAGATTTTTTTCCCCTTTAGTCTACATTTTAAAATTTTAAAACTTTGTTTTAACAGACAAGTTCTTGCATTAAATCAATGAATTTTTCAAAGGACAGCAGCAATGTTTGACCAGTTTAATTCTAAATAGCGTGATCGAATGTACCCGTTAAAGGACTTATATTTGTCGCAATCTTAAAACGTAAATAAAATAAAATTAATAAAATTGGCAAATAAAAAGATGCAAGAAATTAAAATTAACTGCATACATAAATAAGCAATATGAACTGCCATAATAGCTGCAAACACCATTTGAAATATTGAAAATATGTATTACTTCAAATGCTGAAACCAGCTCGACAAAAGTAGCATCGATTTTGAAATCTGCCGTTTCACAATAGCTAAGAACCATTAAAACTTCTTTTATAACTGAAATAAAAAAAATATGTTTTTTTTGTTGAACTATATTAGTTTTTAGTGATATTTATTGCGCCATTTATTATTTACTAGCAGGTGCCCAGCTCGTTGCTGCCAAAGAAGGAATTTTGGAAATATTTTAAATTTGAAAAAGCTATCTTGTTTAATTAGGAATGATAGAAAGAATGATATTTATTTCCTTATCGTAAATGAATACATTCATTAAAATTTAATGATATATGAACGAAAAGTATTGCTAATATTCATTCTATTTTTATTTAATTTTACTATTGAAGAATGCTTTAGGGTAGACAATATTTTTTGTTTTTCCGTCTTCAGCAAAAACAAATAAATTTCTTGGCTGTTCGACTAGTGAGCATCCAACATACAACTGGCCATGTGAAAAACATGGATTGTCTTTGTTCAAAGCAATTAGTTGACAAAGATTTATTGCATTCGGATGAACAGTACGGCAGTACATAAAATACGAACAAAGAAAAATTCATTTTTAAATATTAGATATGAATTCCTAAATCTAATACTTTGAAATAGTAATTAAAATACAATGATTATCTAATGAAAATACTTTTTCTAAATTTATATTTGTTTCGTTATTCATGTATGATTGATTTGCTGTAAATAAACTTGATTTACTAATAAAACATTAAATTATACACTGTAGTGACAAAAGTCATGGGATGACTGTTAATATCGTGTCGGTCCTCCTTTTGCCCGGCGAAGTGCAACAACTCGACGTGTCATGGAGTCCACAAGTCGTTGGAAGTCCTCTGCAGGAATATTGAGCCATACTGTCTGTATTGACGCCCATAATTGTGAAAATGTGGAAGGTGCAGGAGTTTGGGCACGAACGGACCTTTTGATGATGTCCCATAAATGCTCGATGGGACTCATATCGGGCGATCTAGGTGGCCAGATCATGCGCTGGAATTGTCCGGAATGTTCTTCAAGCCAATCGCGAACAGTTCTGGCCCGGTGACATGGCGCATTGTCATCCATAAAAATCCCATCGTTGTGTGGGTACGTGAAGTCCATGAATGGCTGCAAGTGATCTGCAAGCAGCTGAACATAACCATTTCCAGTCAATGATCGGTTCAGTTGCACCAGAGGACCGAGTTCATGCCATGTAAAAACAGCCCACACCATTATGCAGCCACCACCAGCTTGAACAGTGCCTTGCTGACAGTTTGGGTCCATGGCTTCGTGGGGTCTGCGCCACACTCGAACTCTACCATCAGCTCGTAACAACTGAAATCGTGACTCATCTGATCCCGCCACGGTTTTCCACTGGTCTAGGGACCAGTCGATATGCTCACGAGCCCAGGAGAGTCGCTGCAGGCGATGTCGTGCTGTCAGTAAAGGCACTCGAGTCGGTCTTCTGCTGTCATAGCCCAAGGAAGACAAATTTCGCCGCACAGTCCTATCGGACATGTCCCTCGTACGTCCTACATTGATTCCTGCAGTTATTTGATGAAGTGTTGCGTGTCTATTAACATTGACTATTCTACACAGACGTCGGTGGTCTCGGTCGTTAAGTGCAGGTGGTCGCCAACTGCGCTGTCCATGATGGGATGTGATGCCTGAAATTTCATACTCTCGGCACACTCTTGATACTGTGGATCTCGGAATGTTGAATTCACTAACGATATCCGCAATGGAATGACCCATGCGTCTAGCTCCAACTAACATTCCACGTTCAAAGTCTGTTAATTCTCGTCGTGCCGCCATAAATCACGAAAAACTTGTTCACATGAATAACTTGAACACAAATGAAAGCTCTGGAAAACGAACTGCGCATTTATACTTTTTCGCTGCGATACTACTGCCATCTGTATATTTGCATATTGCTATCCCATGACTTTTGTCACTTCAGTGTATGATAACATATTTTTAATGTGTGCAGTTGCATTAGTATGAAAATGCTTATCGTACTTTAATAGACTGATTCTTCTGCTTACCAGGCTAACTTGATCGTTAAAATTGTCATTATATCATTCAACAAGAAGAATTACGACTTATCCTAATAAGTCCTAAAAAACTTTATTCAAGCTTTCTGACATTTTTATGAAAGGTCAGGGTGTTCTAGAGACATGTTCTCATATTTTGTTCAAAAAGATGAAGAGCAAATAAAATCTCCATTTATATCAGACTAGCTGGCACCCGGCGAGCTGCTGCCGAAAAAGAAATAATCTTGGAAGCATTGTTTGGAATTTGAATTAGTTATCATGTTTAATTAAGAGTGATAGGAAGAATGGTATTTATTTTCTTATCGACAGGGAAAATATTCATTGAAATTGAAAGATATATAAAAGAGAAGCATAAATAGTATTTATTCTATTTTTATTACTCTATTCTACAAACAAATGCTCATTTTTATATATTAGCTGTGTGTATTCTTTTAGAATTGTAACGCTTGGTGCTCTTTCAGAATGGTAATGAAAGAAGCTATTTATTGTATTTCGTGATTCGTTTAATATTCTCAAATTCAATATTAGAAAATGTGTTTTAAATACTTTCTTTTAATATTGATTAAACATAGAAAATATATTTATACTGTAAAATCTTTAATATAGTTGAAAAGACCATTTTAAAAAAAAACTAAGATGATACAAAATTATTTGTAATCTAATATTTTTGGAAGTTACTGCAAAAATCGCTAAACTTTTTATAAATGCTTGGTTAAAATTTCAAACTTATAGAATTGGTTCCCCTAAAACTTTTTTGCGCTATTATCACAGAGAAAGACTTACATTGCATTTACGTACAATAGCTACGAAATATTAACGTTTAGCTTGAATTTAGCATCTTTGCTGAATCTGTTGCGTCTGCTTGGCGAGTTATTTGGTGGTTAATCGATGGTTAATAGATGCGGTAAATAGAGCTGAAAATGTTTTTTTATATATTAGATAATTTTAATAAGCCTATAACCATCCCATAAATGCAAGTAATAAGTATTCAAAGTTTTATCAGCGGTAAGGCAGCTCATAAGAGACATACAGACAATCATTCATTTTTATTTATATAGATAACCGAAATTTTCCCTTTGTATATTTAAGAATAATTTGTAATTTTTTTTTGTTTGTCTTGTTAGCCAAAAAAGTAAAATAGATTTTCTTATATAATTTCAAGAAAAAAGGAAAACTTTGCAATTTTATTGAAATTTCATAGCTGAATTCAAATGCCAATTTTTTTCATATCATGAAATTCAACTTGTAAATATTTAGAACGTATATATAAACTTTAAAAAAATTACAAGAATGTGAATATTAAAGATCGTATACTAGGTTTAGTTCCATTTTTTTATGTAATGGTGTTCCATTTGGGATATTTTGGACTTAGTAAATTTGAATCCCGGTCAGATGAAGAGGATTATACCTGAACTGGCAAGAATTTCCAAATTTCCTCGTTACATTAATTTTTCAGACGACTTTCTTCCGTTTTATTTTGTTAAAGATATATAGTTATTTAATTTTATTGAGGGAGCGTGAAAAGGATTTTAACATACTTCGACTTAAAATTTTGCGGTGAACAAGACCATGAATATAATCATGAAATTAAATCAGCAAGCATGAAAAGAGTATTGGTTAGTTTTATTTTTATAAAATTAATTGGACTTAAGTTTCATAAATGTATTCTTAAAAGCCTACAGTAACTTGCTCGATTCAAAGCAAAACTGTTAAAATTATTATTTATTTTCTCATTTATGATCAGCCAAAATCATCTCTAAGGCTCTGTGTTCTACAATAATTTACACAAATATTTCTGAAAATAAGTTATATTTTCCTTACATTTTCCCACAAGTTTTTAAATCTCGATCTATAATTTTTTTAATATGATAAGATATAGCCTTTTTAAGAATATGCGAGGTCTGTGTGGGATCTTCTAGTAAATTGCTTTTTGGCAGGTCAGGTAAATAAAAAAATCACAAATACTATGAAACTCTGGGGATGATTTAAATAAAATAATTTATTGACAAGTGCATTATTTTTGACTATCAGTGCAATATAATTTTGAATGCCCTTTCGGAAAAAATATCGAAGTCAAAAACTATGAATATTTTTTTAATGAAATGAAATCATTGTCTCATGACACTGATTTAAACTTTAACAAAGTTTTAATCAGTATTCTTTGAATAAATATCTTAAAAGAACGAACTAATAAAATGTTAAATTCATCGCAGTTAAAATTGTCTATCAGTGCATGATTTAAAACAACCATATTGTATTGGAAAAAACAGACACTACTAGTTATTTGCTTAATATCCCTTTTAGATTATAAAACATAATCCGCCGACATTTCATGAAAGCGTCTACCTCTATCATCTACGGGGAAACCACCACAAAGCACAGGATCCCTCCCACACACTCCCAATCTGTTCCTCTGATGCAAGCGACCCTACCTGCGCTAAGTTCAGCTTATGATGATGGACTTGCCCATCCCGAAGGGAAAGTGGTGGCTATTGGTCCTAGAAGCAGACATTCGGCGCTAAACATCGATTCTTGTCACATCGCGCTGGACCTGTTGCTCGGAAGGCAAATATCGATCACTTCTCCTCAGTTCCCAACCAGAGGTTTCGTTTTCAAATCTCGATTTTTCCCTACATAGCAATATGTAGCCATATTTTAGAATAGATTGGTAAGTAGGATTTATCGTCAATACCTAAATCATTAGTAAATGATTTTACAGATTTACTAAATACTTCACTCATCACTTTTTACCCTTGATTCTCTTCTACTGGATTTTTTTTTCGATTTTTATATGTTTGATATCTCTTACAGATGATTTCTGCTGCTCCAAAATGTTGTTTTTAAAAGAGAGAGAGAATTTTTCAAAAATCATTTGGATTATTATCTTATACGCTTTCTGTCTTGACTATATCTTTATTAGTTCTTTTGTTGGAATTTGTAATTTTATCAGTACGATGTTTCTTACGAATGATTTCATGTACAAAGCATTGATTACAATGGAATGATAGTATTTTTGATGAGGTATTTTTCATTGTATTGACTCTTCTGGTTGTTTTTGTAAGTGTGTGTGTCACTACATTTTTATAAGTTTTTCAGCGGGATTTTATATTTATGTTTATTTTATATAAATCATTCCTATATTTGCAAGATATTGATAATGATGAAATATTAAGAATTTTGGTGCGGTGCCTTTTTTTTTATTGTGTTGATTCTGCCAGACTTTTCTTGACTACATTTTTCAGAAGTTTTTGTTGTTGTTGTTGTTTTGTTTAAATTTCTTATTTCTATTTGCATTACATCATTTTTAAATGATTTCTTCATTTACAAAATGTTTGTTATAATCAAGTGACAGTATGTTTGGTGAATAATTTTATCACAGTAGTGATATGATAATAAAGGAAACGTTATTGGACACATGCAGTGAACCATCTTTGGCTTTTTTTAAATATTTTACTTTTATGGTTACTTCTCTTATTTTGTAGTGACAAACGATAGAAAAATATTAAGAAATTATTCTATTTTAATTTTTTATTTGCAAATTTAAAATTTATTTTAAAAATTTGTAGTATTTCATAGAAAAGGTACATTAATGGTATGTATATGAATCAAGTATTTTTATCAAATAAGACTACAGCTTATACCGTAATCAAGTACGGCTGCTGTTTATATTGTAAGTACTTTTTTATTTTTGTATGAATAAATTGTACGATTACGTTAGAAACCAATATGTGATGGATGTGGATCGATTTTATTGAAGTTGGTGTTTTTAAAAATTATTTTTCATTTTTAAGCATTTAAATTTAAACGGTAAGTGGTATAAAAAATTCAGTATTTAAAAAGTCTGTGGAAAAATATATTCAATGAACTCTGAGAAGAATTCTTTATCTTTTATACATTACATATTTTTTAAATGTTTAAATAATAAAAATTAAAAGATACTTCCTGCGGCTATGATTGAAATCTTTAGGCGGAAGATTATAAATAGAATATTGATTTTTCTGCGCAGGCAGCCCTGGACTCCCGGGCAGTGAGGGCGATCTTATTCTTTTAAAGCATTGTATACCGGAATCTCCACTAGTGCCGAATTCCCAGATGCGCAGTTGCCCTCTGAGGAGAATTATTTGCGCAGATTTTCCTTGTTATGTTTTAAAGTTGAAGAGAGAACTTTCGAGATGGACAGTGTCAGTGATGTAAAATGGAGTGATGAACGTTTGAAAATAAAAATAAATAAATGAATCAAAAATAATTTGAAAATGAATAAAGAAAAGGTAGGTAAATAACGATAAAAAAAACATTTGAAAAGGTTTATAAAGTAATCAAATTTGAATAAATTTTCTGGCAATTCTTTTTTGATTTATTCGATATTTTTTTACGGTTGTTGTTGAGTGTGAAAGAAAGTATTTGGAAAATTCCCGACTTCAGTATTATTGTTTTATACAATTGTATTTGAGATTTTAATTCATAGTTTAAGAATAATCGACTTTGAATGAAACATAATTAGCTTTGAGAGATATAATTTCTTAAAGAATATCAGTAAACGTGTTCCCATTTAAAAAACTACATAAAAAATAAATTTTATTTTTAAAAGGTTTTTGTAGTTGCCTCCTACAAATGCAATTAATACAAATTTCAGTGATCCTAAAAACGGGTTGTAATAGCCATGTACACATGGTTTTCGTTGTTTCCTTTAATTAGATTTTCTTAAAAACTACATTAAATTATTATGATTAAATAATTAATTTATAATATTAATAATTATATAATATTATATTAATAATTAAATAATATAATAATAATAATTCATTTCGAGCAAGTTATTTATGTTATGTGATCTTAATTATGATTTTTTTTTCAGGTGACAAACTCTAATACAACGTCTCCCAGAGTTTTTCTGCTTTAACGAAGTCTGCCAGAGTTTTGCTGCCAAGCAGGTGTGATTTACCAGTGAGTGTTATTACTTTTATTATTAAAGCAAAGAGTTCACTTTTTAAAGCTTGGGTTTGATTTGATTTTTCAAACATCCTGAGTCATTTAACTGTAGTTAGCATACGCATTTATGTGCTTAATAAAAGCCTAAAAACAAAGACAGAATAAATAAATGAATCAAAAATAATTTGAAAATGAATAAGGAAAAGGTGGGTAAGGCAGGGTTTTATTTATTAAGGGTGCCATACTATTTATATGAGGGCAGAAAGGTTCAAAAGTAAAAATAATAATAATTATTATTATTATTATGAGAATCAAATCTAGAAGGCCAAAATTTAAGAAATTGGCTTTGTGTGTGAGTGTGTGTTACAGACAGTAAAATTCCATGCCATGACATCCTATTTCCTAGATGTTGCTCAATAGTTGTAAACTACCAAAACAAATTAATTTCTAAGGTACCGATTGCGAAATTCTTGATAAGCAGGTGAGAGAGAAAAGTAAAAATGCTTTTAGCTTCGATTTACAGTTGTTTTGCAACTGTAGTAGCTTTTAGTTGTGAATCGTGACTTGCATACAAGTAAAATTTAAGGAGGAAGAAAATTCCTTTCTAAAATGAAATCAATTGGTGGTTTATCTGAAATATTTCGAAAGAAGCTAACTGATCATCTTTTTTTACAATTACATTTTTACAGTTAAAATATTTGTTGATTATAGCCAGTCATGATTGTCGTAATAATAAAAAAATAGTAATAAAATCCAGAAGCACCTTCATATATGAATAAAGATCCTATGCCATGATAAAGGCAGTGTGATCACTGCCACTTCCAGATTTTTACGATATCCTGGACCTTTGAAAGCTTAGAAGGAATGTATAAGCGTATTTGTATGTGTGAAAAAGTATACATTAATCGAAATCAATTTTCTCTCTCTCTCTTTCTCTTTCTTATCTTTTTGTTTTTTTTTTCCTTTTCCCAACACATCCAAAACGCTGCTATTTTCCTGAAAAATTCAATGCCAGAGGTTTATTTGGTAAAAATGTCAATGGCTTTATTTCACAAAATAGGCTTTATTGTAGTGCATTGAAGTGGCTTTATAATAGTACAGTTTTATTCCACAAAGTGGTTTAATACGATTAAAATTTCGGCACCGATATGATCACAATAGTTCGCTTATGATCACAATAGAAATAAAATTGATATCGAATCAGTTGCGTTTTATACTTGAATTAAAACTAATACTGAGGATGAATAAAAATCCCTCTAAAACAGTATAAAAACATTACCTTTAGTAGTATGCGTCTCCAGTTAGATGGCAAAGTTAAAGCTACTTTCGACTATAATGGAAATCGGTGGCTACGCACTGCAGATGGATGACGAGTTTATTTTTCTGTTAAACCTACAAGCTCTTATTTACTTTCAGTGTACGATTATGGAAATGACGGTTACGGCCAGTTCAGAAATTGGGCCAATTCTCCACTAAAGAAAAATTAGTGATGTGTAACGAGCCTAAAAATTAAATTAGCTGAAGTTGAGGAGCTGAAACACCCCGGGCGAGCATTATCAAAGGTGAAATGCATAAATAATACACATATACAACAATTAAGTATAGTAAAACTTCTTATTTCTTAAAATTGTATCAAACACATAAAAACTCTGAAGATAAGGTTTAAGTCAAAATGTGTGTGTGTTTTTCCCCCGATTGGTAAAAGCGCTTAAATTATTTTAATCATAACAGATTCCAGATAAAAAATATTGTGAAATGCAGGCTCATTAAATATTTTTTCTTTAAAAAAATGAACTTTATTGAAAAAATACAGATGATTTCACTGCTTTCAAATTTACAAATCTTACAAATATGGAAATCAAATAAATGAAACAGATTGCTGAAAAATTATGAGCTAAAATACAGGAACTCATAAAAGTTTCAAACTTGCAAAATTTACTCCAAATTCAAAATCAAAATGTATATGAATTTCCCATTGATAGTGAGGTCAATTTAAAAACATAATTCATTACTTCTCATCTACCTTTCACTGTTTGTTTTGAATCTATGTTTCGCTGGCCTGATGTTTGTTTGAAATGCAAACTGTTGGCATTTCGAACTGGCATTAGTTGTGCAATAGTTATAACTCTTGATGCAAAAAGCTCATTGTCCATTTTTTGAGGTCCAATTTCTTGGAAATTTCTTATAAGGACTACGTTTTCCATATTCAAACTTTGTTGTCAAGAGAAAAAAATTTTTGATAAGGTATTGATGAAATTCACACTCTGTATGCAATTGCCATTTTAAAAAATCTTCTATGTTCTGAAGAGAAATTTGTTTACTTCAAGTATAGCAGATCTTGAGCAATTATGGCTCCAATGTTCATTAGAACATAAGATATCACCGTTAGCCATCTTTAAATTCTAAATTAAGACCTTATTAAAATTGCAACGATTTGGTCTATTAATCAATATAATTTCTGTTTGAATCCATCTTAATATCAAATTTAAATCTGTGCATCGATTTTACTTCCGTCTTGATCCTAGGCACCTTTCCTAGGCATCCTGCTCTTAGAGTATGACACCCTTGTTTTGGTGAATCACATCAGAAACTAGTAACAAGTTTGTAATAGATCCCTTTTCTGAAATTAAATTCAATGTCAAAAATATTTTTATTAAAAAGAATGGTTCTTTAAAGGATTAATTCTTCCAAAATAGGAGCGTATTGTTTTGGATGGTTAATTTTCCGGCATCTCATAATAGTCAGGTGGGCATATGGAAAGTGCCATAAAGCATTTAATGCACTTGCATATGCAACCAAATCGATCTAGCTGTTTCAATGTCGATGAGAAATATTGGAGAAAGCAGAAGCAGTGTTAATCGGAATTGATGGGTTTCCCATCTTCGTTGGCATTTATTTAGCTCAACAATAATTCTCCATTGGCACACTCAAAATGTCACCGTCTACGTAAAGGTGCTTGTTTAACAAGGAAAATAATAAGGGATAAATGAAATTAAATCTTTTGCTGTAATTTATTTTTATACTAATACTCATTAATTATTGTTTGTCCTATAGTTATCACTGTATATTTCTTTCTTAGGTTATTTTTATTGTTAACAGAACAATATGAAATAAAAATTACATTTTTCCCTAAAGAAAGAAGTATTTCCCTCTAAAATATTTTGTCGAAAACATTGAACATTAAAACTACAATGAACAAACAAACATTGGACATTGTAGTTTTCTTGTTAATTTCGTAATTTTCTCTTACTTCCTAATTAATCTGAACTTAGTGAGCACCCAATTAACTATTTATAACAATGTTACTGAAAACACAAAAAGAATATTGAAATATGAAACATGTTCTCTTTTAAATAAAGAAGTTCTTAGAAAAAAAATATCTGGATTATGAAAGAAAAACGAGTAATTAAACTAGTTTACGGACCATTAATTCAAAATAATTGCATATCTGTACTAACAAACTAACAAAGAAAAAACAACATTCTGAAATCTGCAAAGCATTATTTTAATCTAATTCATTGACGTTTCAAAAAATATTCGCAAATACTGAGAAAACTGAAAATAGAGCAGGGGTAAGAAGTATACAGTTCTTTATGTGATGTCAACGTCTTCTAAAGAGCTTAAAAGCTTCAGGAGTTACTTTGATAACTGTATGTTCTTTATAAACACCAAGAATGCCGGTTGCCAAAGGTAATTTCGGGAGTTTAGAACTTCTATTTTTCCCGTCATATGCCAGTCATTACAAAATTTACTCTAGAATGCCAAAGAGCAATAAACTATGAAGTCACGAACATATAGCAAAACCAATGCATTAAGGGAATACTTAATATTTGATAATTAGTTAATCATTTTCACTCGTATTGTTTAATGGGATCTAATTACGTGATATCATCATGAGGTAATGTGACATATACCACTACGGATATCATTCAACTACTAATCATTTAAATTGTTCTATGATGTTTGGTTCTTTTTTTTTCCTGCTAAAAACGTTTTAGACTCCGAAATAGACTAATCACTGAATATGAGAGTATGAATTGCCCGGGTTTGCGCAGCACAAATAAAAACAGTAAAGTTTCCAGACATTTTGCAAAATTGCCTAAAAAATGAATTGATCCTGTTACTAGTAAAATCAATAGATAATTAACTGAGGTGGAACTTCTATCAATTATTGATTATGAATGAACTGTATTTATTTCTTTTATCACAGGTGGCCAATTACTTATTAGTAAATAATAACAAAATTTCAAAAGCTAATGTCAAAATCCAATTTTTTATCTAAGCTTTGCTGAAAAACGAATTCCTTTATAAATTTCTAAAGAAAATAACCAGTTTGATACCGGATTAAAATTTTGAATAAATTAATTTATAAATATTCGTTCGGAAGTCTTGTTAAAATATGATAACTGATAATAATTGGCTGTCACTGTAAAAATTAAGATGAATGTCTGATAAAAACATTCTGAATATAAAAAATAGATAGCTTTAAGGTTAAAGTTCTTCTTAGGAAAAGAAAACTTCACTAGAATGAGTAATTTATTTCCTGACAATATTGACATTTTCTCGTTTCACATTTTCTTTGACACACTTTTTTGATCAAAATTAGCTAAAATTATTGGATCTTTAAATACCAGAAATGATTGAAAAATTCCTTCAGAGGAATTGCTAAGTTGCTCCTATTTAGGTTTTAACGATTCTTTTAGCAGTTTAAAAAATTAAATCATTAAATGGAGCACCAACTGCAGATGAGCTAAACTTCTGAGTTTTGCTTTAACAATCATAAGAAAGAAATTTGCTCAGACCGTTTATTTCGTGTACTATTCAAGCCAATATCTGTCTCAATAAAAAGATTTTTAAAAATTAAACTGAGTTTGCCATCCATAAACTATGAAGTAATGTTCCCTGTGCCTGATTTTGATGGTTGAGTCTGAAATCTTTTGAACGTAATTCCAACCCACGTGATGCATTTTTTAAAAAAAATTTCGTGCATTAGAGAAATAATTAATTTTATTTAGTATTTCGTTCGATTATTTATACCAGTCCACTTAATTTTCTTTTCTTAATAATTCAATTTTTCTTTGTTTTGCTTCAAGAAAACAACGCCTATATTATAAGTTATTTGAGACAATTCATATTCGCAAACACTTTATAGTATTTCTCAGTTAATGCTGTCAACAAAGAAAATTTATCATCTTCGATCTGCATACTGCTCTAGAAATATATTTGCGTTATCGAAATGACCAGGGTTGGAATTGACTCTCAAAAATGCTGCTCTTTAAGCTTTGCAATATTTTATGGCTTCGCCTCTTCTCTGTACAGCTCTTAGACTCTTGTTTAATTTTTTTTAAATTTCTAACGTATTGATTTACACAGTGTTAATTAATTAAATCTACTATAAACTCATATTCATGTTATCTCTGTGTATTTGCCCCCTGATGGGCATTTTTTTTTTTTGCTTGTTTTTGTGATTTTACCAAACAGAATATATATGTATATTTTTTCCAAAATAAAACTTTGCTCGTGGAATCCTTGCCTTCTCCCAAAACAAGATGATTTCATGCTTTGCTCAAAACATTTTCACTTGTAATTAACTACTCTCCTCCATATTATAAAACAACATCAGTATTACTTTCTGGTTTAAATGGGAGTTTACTCCCGTTAGTTTAACGATATTTACTTCCAATTAAATAAATATTTCGACCCCCAATTTTCAAATTAGAATCCATATTACACTCGTAGTTGACTCCAAT
>JAPMOQ010023642.1:4500312-4513822 GCA_026543055.1 Argiope trifasciata
CAAAGTCTGTTAATTCTCGTCGTGCCGCCATAAATCACGAAAAACCTGTTCACATGAATAACTTGAACACAAATGAAAGCTCTGGAAAACGAACTGCACATTTATACTTTTTCGCTGCGATACTTCTGCCATCTGTATATTTGCATATTGCTATCCCATGACTTTTGTCACTTCAGTGTATATATATATATATATATATAGAGAGAGAGAGAGAGAGAGAAAGAGAGATAGAGAGAGAGAGATCAATTTTTGTATACATTTCAATTTATTGTTATTTTTACATTCTCTTTATAGATAAGCGGTAAAGTTATGGAAGATATGGATTATCAAAGTACTCCAGGCCCTTCAGGTTACACGCCAGGCCCTGCAGGTAACTGTCTTCTCCATCGAATTGTCGGCCAGCCACCGATAAATGAATACCAGCAGTTGAAGACATTAAGACGCCTTCTGAAGAAGGGTGTCGATTTGTCTCATCAAAATGAGGAAAAAAACCCTCCACTGCATCATGCTGTAGCAAATTATTGTGGGCAACTAAAAGTTATTAAATATCTCTATAAAAAAGGTGCCGGAAGGGTAGTCTATAATGGAAACAATCTGAATGTACTACAAGTAGTAGATTTTAGCAAACCTTCATACAAATTATGCAAATATCTTTTTGCAATGGGAATTCCCACAAATATTATCAGATCACCTTTCCCGTTACAAAAAGCGGTGGAAAGTCCAAACTGCAGTCCTAAAACTGTGAACCTGCTGATAGAAATGGGAGCTACAGCAAATTCTGATATATTAATGAAGGCATTGCAAAATACCACAGTCAGAAAAGAAATTATTGAAATACTCATAGAGAATGGCGCGAGAGTTAATTCACATGATGAATTTGGTTATACTCCATTACATTATGCCGTAAGCAATCCTAACATTAAAGCAGAAATTGTCCAAAAACTTATAAACTCAGGAGCAGCGGTGCGCTCTACAACCAAGGAAACAGAGTTCTCCGCCCTTCATCTGATGGCTAGAAGGCGCCAGCAAAACCCTGCCATATGTAAAATATTATTGGAGCATGACTCTGATGTGAATGGGAAATGCTATAAGCGACGAACTCCCCTGATGTATGCTTCGAAAAAGCAAGAGGGATTTGAAATTGTAAAGATGCTATTACAATATGGGGCTGATCCAAATCAAGTTGATTGTGATGGCTTCAATGCATTGCATCATGCAGTTACAAGTTTTTCACCCAATGGTAAAATCATAAAGTTTCTTATAACGCAAGGAGTCAATATATCTCTTCAAGCGCTGAATTTAACACCCTATGAATGGTATTTGGATAACCCACCCGAAAGATTCAATATAGGAGCGTTTAAGGCGTTTTTTGAATTTGGGGTAGATGTGCATTTTAAAACTTTTGACAATAAATCAGCTTTGTCCATACTGCTGGAAGAATGCCCTGATAACTTAGATGTCATTATATTTCTATTAAATAATAAAGCTTGGTGCACCCAGGAAGAATTAGCCTGGCAATCGGCTATTAATTCTATTGCAAATAATTGTAAGGGAAAATATTCAAAAGACCTAGAAGTTGTAATTAAATATGCATTTTTGCACCAGTTTTATAAAAATGGCCAAAATTTTACCCTACGCGTTCCAAAAGAATATATTAAAGTCAAATCTCAGTGCATATATGAGTCCTATCAAATGTATATGGAAGAGCTTCCTCACGGCAATTTACTTCACATGTTGCTAACCCAAAATTTCTGTAGTTGTGATGAATGTAATTCTGCTATTCTTTTGTATATTAGCAATAAAATTAATCTGACTTATTTTGATACACTGTTGCAAATGATTAAGGAAAAATTTCTTTTGGGATGTTTTCAAAGACTAAATCTCTATACTATATCGAACAATAAAATTATCTCTTTAAATAATGATTGTGTCCATATACTTGCAAAGTATCTGGATAAAAAACAATTATATATGTCGGTTTTAGCATTTTCTACTAAAACTTGAAAAATGTAAATATTGAAGATGACTAAGTGAAAAATAAGGTGATGAAGGCGCTTTTCATTTTTCTGGAGTTAAAAATTTTATTATGAAATATTTTCTATATAAAAAAAGAAAGTTTATTTTAAAATTTTTGAACTATGCGACGTTTGTATTTCGTGAAGCATTTTAACATCAATATGAGGTTTTTCGGAAATGAAAACCAAATTCATGCTTATTTTATAAGATATACATAAGGGTCTCATTGTTTAATATGTATTTGTAAAATGATGTATTAAATGTTTCACGGGAAGATTTATAAAGAGTAAATTAACATAGTTTACTATTTGTACAAATATTCAAAATAAATAAATATTTGATATTCAAAATCCCGTAAGGGCTAGTTGTGAATATTGAATTAAATATTTGCACCAAATGAAAAGTGCAAGAACAACTAAATACTTCAAAAGTATTTAAACTATGTACTTCAAAAGTACAAGAATAGCTCTATATTAAAACTGTAATACTTCAATTCCCAAATATTTTTAATATTTATTAGTTCAGAAGTACTCAAAAGTACTTCAGAAGGAAGTATTTTAATATTTTGGAACTTCATGAAAGTGCTGTTGTTTAAAAGTTATATTATAGGCATTAGATAAAATCATGAAATGTTCCTACTAAGATCAACATTGGTATACATACGTACTTTGTAAACAAAATGGAGTGCAACTAGTTTCTTTACAATTCTAGGATACATTCTAAGAAAATTATTGATTCATTTTTCTCTGTTTTCAAATATTTATTATTTATTCCATTCATATCGTATCTTGGATATGATATCAATGTTCTTCATATTCGCACAAATAATTTAGAATTGTATGCGTATATATTACATTGCTGTACCTTATTCTCCCTTGTTGACAATTTTAATTCATAAGGAATCGCTTAAAGTACGGCAAAAAGGGACTAATGCAACATTTGAAATTTATTTGTATCTTTTTGATGCTTGAATTTAGTAATATATAAACGCTTACTACATTGAAATGCTGATCATTGGACATCTTACCAGTATAGTTTTAAACCTAGCAAAATCTTTAAAACTTGAACCTACTAATATATAAGCTATATGCTTACAATAAAACTAATAGTTAAATTATAAGTAATGAGTAATTTATTAATAAATAAAGCAGCGGGCTGTTCTCATATGTTGATATGTTTTTTTAAAACGTATCAACGTAAGGGAACAGCCTGCCTCATTGACTTCCATTTTGTATGGAAATCAATTTTTTTTTTCAAGATAAATAAAATGAATGAATACCAACTTCTTTGGGGTTGCTATTTAAGTAACCTCAAAAAAAGTTTTCTTGCTTATGTTCAATTTTTGAGATAGATTGGATTTCTTTTAGTTTGGTTTTAATTTTTTGTCAGGCTGTTTTTCTATTTCATCTTATAGGTTGCAATTGCATTGTAACATTTTAATATGTCTTAAGGAAATTAAGCCATATTAAAATTAAGCCTTCTAGCAGGTATTATTCTGTAATATATAATTAATGTAATTTTTAGCCTGTTATAAAATTTTTGAATTAAAATATACTGTGTTGTATTATGTGATATGAGTATTATTATGCGGATGCACATCTCAGATTCTTCGACAGTAGCTTAACTATTTGCAAGGAACTATTTAAACTATGTTTTAATTTTGTTCATATGCCTTATAAAAATATTATTATTTGTGAATGTTTAAATATTATTTCTATAACTATCCAAATTTCTGAAATTTCAAAATAAAGTTCTATAAATCTTCTAGCAGGTATTATTCTGCAATACGTTATTTAAGCAAATAATAATTATTAAAATATTTGTTATATAATCGAAAGAATGCTGTTAATAAAGTTTGCTATTTAATATAAAGCGATTGAGAAAAAATATTAAATTATAAATTTTAAAATTTGTATGAGTTTTAACTAGTTAAAACTTTTAAGTGATTTAAAAGTGTATGTGTTCTAGTCCTAAAATTATAAGAATAGCCAAATGTTAGTGGCGCATTATGCATTGCTATGTCCAATATAATCCTTCAATGGATTGCAAAATAAAATTAAGAGAGAGAGAGAGTACTCCTAAAATGCGTACTATGCGAGCATTTTTGCAATCTAAAAATTATTAATACAATAAATGCATTGAAAAAATAATTGTACCTTTCACTGCATTGCTTTATATAAATGTTTTATGGAAAATATGTATCTGTAGTTTTAAAGTAATATCAAATGAATGGAGATAAAAGATTTCGTAATAAATCTAAATACTTTTATTTAGATAGACCGCTGTTTGTTCAATGTAATTTGCAAAATTACTTATGCTTATGCTTTGGTTTAAATTCTTAAATGACTGCAATTGCTGAATTTTTTGCTTTGGATTGTTGTGAAATGTATTGTGTCTGGATTCAATTTTATGCATGTTTCTTAAATTAATCAATGTATTTTCTCAGAACTTCTTGGCGTAAAATTCGTCAAAGTATATATCTATGATAGTATGTATGTAGATCACACGATATTGAATGTATAAACAATATGAATATCCACTTTATATGTAATGTGTCTAATCACATTTATAACTTTTGGATGTTTTTAAAATAAAATGTTTATAATATTTTAAGCAGAACATAAATAAAATTGTTCGAATAAAATTGCTGAATGTAATTTACTGCATTTATTGGTGCTAAAACATTGGACTTAAAATCTTTTTGGATTTTTTACTTTATTTTCTGCAAAACAAATGTTTGTTGTAGATTATTTGATGACCTGTTATATATGAGTACTAATGTTCCTTTTATTACATAATGCATTTTTTGAAAACCTCCTGTCCCTCCTCCCATTCAATTTGTCGATGGGTATATTTGTTCATTATACTTCACGATTATAGGATAAATGTGCATTAAATTTATGTGATGTTATGACACCTTGTCTTATTTTTAACAGCAATTTGTTTTAAAATATATTATGTCGATTAGAATAGAACAATTTTATCAAGTTATAACAAATAGAATGTAGCATCTGAATGTAGTTTAACTGAATGTAGCATCTCTGTGAAAATATCTGTATTATTCGGAAAATAAAAATGATTAAC
Source organism: Argiope trifasciata (assembly GCA_026543055.1). NCBI lineage: Eukaryota > Metazoa > Arthropoda > Arachnida > Araneae > Araneidae > Argiope > Argiope trifasciata. Next base: position 4,505,413 of record JAPMOQ010023642.1, read on the forward strand.
GTAATGATTTATGATTTTTACTTCTCCATTTTCTCTAAAACAGCATTTAAAATTGTTTCTAAATATATTATTATGTATTTTATATCTGCGACTTACAGAAATAAATATTTTAAAAAATGATCTGCAATTAGTCATTTTGTTATTTCAGATTGCTAAAATTTTCTTCTGAAATCTACTTGTAATAGGATTAAATTAAAAACAATAAAAAGAAAACCATTTGGTTTTTGAGAATGTAGAGGGGAAAAAATGTTCCAATGTGTTGTTCCTCGAAGGATCGAATTAATGAATGTACTACTGAAAAGTTTAACTTAGACACCCATCAAACAGCAAAATAGAATTCCATCAAGACAAAGGAAGCAACTACATAAAATAAAATTTACTATTAAATTCTGTGAAAAAAAATTCACTTGAAAACCAGTATCAATACAATGCTTTAAATTTAAGTTTTTGCTAAATCATGTGAAATTTTATATTTTTAGAGGGTAAAAAACATGGAATAATCATAGACTTAAAACTATCTACATAATATGGAAAGTTGTGGAAGAAGAGTGAGAAAACTATTTGTATTTATTTTTCGAATTACATTATTAGCATGAAATTTAAGATGCGGGCTGTTTGTTAAGTACAAAAGCAACCAAGCGAAACATTTTTAGAGTAAAAAATTTAGTTAAAAAAACAAATAAACTTTTCTATATTATTTAGTAGCTATGCAAAAAAAATTTAAACACGCTCTATTTTACTATTTGTTTCAATTAATATGAATATTCCTTTTCAAGTTTTGTATACTGGCGTTTTATTTCATCTTTAAGCACTTCTCGGCTGTATCAATCAGTTATAGACGCTGTTAACTATTGGCAATGTGAATTCTGAACTCATATGAATTAAATCTCCAGAAAGAGGCCTTTCTGTAGTATATATTTAAAATGAGTAGGACAGTTGTTTAGACAAATGATATCACCAACTTCAGTTATTAGCTTTTTTGAATAATACTTCATCAGTTGATAGACAGTGGTAAAAAATGCTATTCCACATCGACTCAACACAGCGTGTAAACCTCACCACCTCATATTTTCTTGAATTTCGGCACATTTATACAACTGATATGGGCTTGATAGAATATGAAATTTTATTTAGACATGTCAAGTCCCTTTTGAATTACAAATCTCTGAAGTTCTCATAAATGGGGTTTAAAAAGTGAATAACATTATTTTGAATTATTTTAGAAGCCTTCTTAATTGAACTAGAGATTATGAATAGGATGCGACACTATACAGCATCTTCCAAAATTGTAGAAACCCTCTAGAGAAAGTTTATTTTGGAGATTTGAGGGCTCGCATCTATAATATATTTAGAGTGATGCCATAAATTGCATATCATTCGAAAAATAAATTAATTATAAACATAATGCAATGCAATACATTTAATTATCTGCATTCTATTAAAAGTTACAGCTAAGTAACAAAAGAAAAGGACTGCTTGCTTAATTTGATATCAGTAGCTTTTCCTCAATAGAGTGCAGTCAATGAGCTTGAATGTTTAAAGAGACAATCAGGAATCATTTTGTTTTGTCAACGGATTCATTAGATAACATTAGGATTTTCTTGAGTTGAATATGAAAAGTCATTGTTGATAATGTTTTGAACAGTGCAGTTAAAAAGTTGAGGTGGCCTTTGAATTTGGATAGAACCTTTGGAAACAGGCATGGGCTGCCAGTCTTTTTATAAAACGCTCTATTCCATCGTAAAACACTTTACTAGAAGCTGTGGCAGAAAAGTACCACTTTCCTCTCACTTCAAAATTTTGATGAAGGATCTTTGGAGGGGGATTTTTAAATTTGGTTTCCAAACAAGGTATATGTTTCTTTTAAAAAGTGAGCGCAGTAACTGTAAGGCGCCCTAAAGAATTATAAATAATTACGTAATTAACCTGTTTAACTTCATTTTCCATTTTGAAATATATTACAAAAGGTTGGATTATAACATGCTATCTTTCCAGGGGTAGCTTTATGCTTCATCTTGCAGGACTATGCTGTAGTTTTCTGAAAAATCAGAGATGGCAATAAATCTATGAATCTTTTAATATTTTTTTGAGTAGTTTAGGAAAGACCTCTGTTTATTTGCAACGAAATCAAGCTAAATTAAAGAATACAATCTGCTGCAGCACAAATCAATATATTTTTCTGAATCTTTCTCTAAAATAAACAAATTACAACGATTAATTGTAACACATTAATATATTGTGGAATTGTACCTTTTCAATCGAATTATTAGCAAAGCATTGTTCAATTATTTTACGTATCTCCAATTTATCGGGACAGTAAACATATTTTCTTAAGTAGTAATCAATAGATGATAGAACAAAAAACGTTTTGCAAGGTAGTGCTCATAATTTTTCATTTTATTTTTTGTTGCAATATTCATTTTAGTATTTTCTATCATTAGTTTCATGTTTTAGTGAGTTGTGCAAATACAAATAGAATGAGTGCCACTTTGACTAGCTGAGAACAAATTTAGAAAAATTTGTCTCTATACTGATAAACTTGCACTTAAAATATTTATATGCTTCTTTAAGGTTGCACAATTCGAGTTGTTTTGAAATTTTTGTTTTATTTGTCTCTATTTCTGTAACTATCACTCAATCTTTAATGCATGACATTGGCCTACTAATTTTCTCATGTTCATAAAATGAATGCCCAGTTATGTCCAAGTTTTGGCATGCTTTTTCCTGGTTTTAAATTTGGACCTTCTAAAACCCTTTAAGAATTCTTTTTGATTACCTGACCATGTAGGTTGCAGCATTAAATTCACGCATTATCTTTCTAATGTTCCAATTTTTAGACAAACAAGTTAGAAGGATTAACTTTTTTCTTCTGCTTGTACTACTTAAAAATTAAATTTTTAGATTTTTTTTATAATTTCGAATTTCTTAGTATCATCATCACTTTCTGATGAATATCAACAGCAGCAATAAAAGGTTTACCTTTAATAGGTGAGAGAATTCTTTTTATTTTCGATGTGCCATAATTCTTGCTTTTCAATTTTATTTTTAGAAATGAAAACTCGCATAAATGTTAAAGAAATATATTAAGAAACTAAACAACTGCTGAATTTGTTGTAAAGTTTGTATCGTTGTCCAAGATTTTTTTTAAAGTTAGATTGACCATTTTCAACATATTTCATCCCTTTGGCGATGTGCATTTTTAATGCAGTAATTCCCTTCCTATATCTATCACAACTTTTTGGACCATTGACTATTTAGGTGGATACAGTTCAAGTATCGATTCTGTGAAATTTCTACTCTTTTTCCTGTCTCTTGCTAGTCCTCCCACTAGTGTGGTGTGGTGTGGAGAGGAGGGGGCCAACTCAGGTGTCGCCCTCGTCATATGACCATGGTTCAAAATTACTAGGTTCGCCCCAAAATAACCCTAAAGTTGCTTTAAAACCGGACTTAATATAACTAAACTAAACCTGTCTCTAACTGATTTGTTCTCTTTAACAGATTATAACAATGAATCTTAATGTATTAGAATTATTACTCCATATTTGAGAAATATCATACACAGTGCTGAACTATCAATAACTTGTTAAATTTTAAGCAGTAACATTAAGTGTGAATTAAAAAAATAGTTTTACATTCTCATAATTAGATTTAAGTTACTCTAAAACTTCCAATTACATTTTGGCTTACTGAAGCTCTAAAATAATAACAGTATTAATTTGAAATAATACAAGTAATCTTAAGAACTGCCACACTAACTTAATGAACACAACTAATTCAAATTTCGTCCACTCAGGAATGACAGTACTCAGTGTATGATACTTTGTAACAAGCTAGTGAAACCGGCAAGTTACTTACTGGTTGTGACAAGTTCAACCAGTTTTCAACTTTTTACAACCATTGCCGGCTGATATTTTTTACATTATTATTCTTGTAAATTTATAATAAATTTATATTTCGTTATCATTATTTTTTGATTATCCTCTGTTGTATTAAAAAAATTTTTATAAATTATATAGAATACTTAATGTAATTAATAATTTAAGTAATTTATTGTTTAAATTTCATTTCACTACTTTATGAAAAGGACATCCAGTCATCCTCTTTAAAACAATGAAACCATTATTACCTCACATTTTTATTTTGCCATGTGATTTATAATAATTCAAACTATCTATGAAATTAATTTTAAAATATGTACTTTTATAAAAATTTTAATTTAATTTTTAAATTAAATCTTGGAAAAAGTTTTCTTTCTTAATCCTAGATAGTGTTACATGTTGCTGGAAAGATACAGTAAAATGGTAACTGCCCCAAGCTTCTAGCCCACTTTTTACAGCTATTTAAAAAAAAATGCTGTTTCTTCATGTTAGCTCCATTTATGAGAATTTTAGAGCATTGTAAACGATTTGACATATCTAAGTAAAATTTCATATTTTTCCAAGTCTATATCACTAGTGCAACTGCTCCAATTTTCAAAAAAATCTAAGATGGTGTGGAAAAAAAAATGTTATTTTTCTAATATGATAAATTGACATGATATCCATATATCTTAATTTGAAATACTGTAAAAAAAAATTAGAAAAATACCACTCGGGGTGTCAGCTTACTTGTGTTGGAATTTGTGGATTGGCTAAAAACCGCTTTATTGTGCAAGGATAGATAGAACAATATCAATTTTGTTTCACTCCTTGTATCTTGCCCACTAGTTTAGTAGGCCTACTAGTTATTCGTTTGCCCAACAGCAGAGTGATTATCTGTGGTGACTGTGAATTCAAATGTAAGGCTAATGCTGGTTGAGCAAAATATTTCAGTTATTCAAGTGGGTATGAGATCTATGCACGCGGTCCAATGGTATCGATTTTAAAATATCGTGTAATTTGTTATGCTCTGCGGTTATAGAAAATTCGAATTCATTGATTATTCAAATTTTTCCAGTTTCAAAAATTTTCTATTCATTTTATTTCAAATTAATAAATTTTAATTTTAAATTGTTGTAAATTTTAATTCATTTTAGTTAGTTCGAAGTCAAAACTAGAAATCATGTATTTCTGAACTGTCATGTATTTCTGAACATTTGTTAAATAAGTCCGTATCTTGTGTTATAAACAGTTGCAAGTGAATTATTTTTAGAGCTCTTAATTCACTGTTGGCGTCACTGCCGTACAATGTATTCAATAAAAGAGTCACATTTAATCTCGGTAAATTTGGGGATTATACTATTTATTTCGAAAGTTTATTTATAATTATTGCCTTCAAAGTATTGTATTCTGGTTTTTTAATCATTTTATTAATTTCTAAAAATTTAACTATTATATTATTTATTACGATTACTTACTGTTTATTTAGCATTTATACATTGTAAAACAGTTAGATTTAAAAAATAAATTTTTACTGCCATTTTCATTTATGGTTTTTCTCTTGCCGTACTAATATTTAAACATAGCTTTTCATACTTGGTGTTGTTCGAATAATTGAATTTTTAGTGTGATCTCTGCAGCTTCCAATTAGCAAAATTCTACTGTAGCAGAGCAGTGATGGCAGATTACGTCAGTGCACACCCTTTTTTATTAAACCTGTTACTTTAGTTTCACATTTCAGCACATACTTAACACGTTGAAAACTGATTTTAATTTTTAATATTTTTTAGTATGCTTTTATTAATTATCTCTAATAACTCTTCAGCGCATGATATTCACGTTCTTAGATAATCTATTTTAATTCGCCTCTCGATGTTCCTAACCACGTTGGGCCGCGGTGGCCCGGTGATAAAGTCTCGGCTTCGGAACCGGAGGGTTTCAGGTTCGAGACTCGATTCCACCAAAGAACCGTCGTGTGAGGGGGTCTGTTGCACGTTAAATCTGTCAGGCCAAATGGCCTCCCGCTGGTGTGGCGTGGTGTGGAGAGGGGGTCGCCAGTTCAGGTGTCGTCCTCGTCATCTGACCGTGGTTCAAAATTACGAGGTCCGTCCCAAAATAGCCCTCGTGTTGCTTTAAATGGGACGTTAATATAACTAAACTAAACTCATAAACACGTTTGCTCTCTACGCCAGTTCTTAGCATATCAAGATTTTTCCTGTTCACAATTCCAAAGACGAAAGTATATATCCCTGGTAAGTCCTTTCTATAAGTATCAACTACCCCTAAGGCGGGCATCCGGATGAACGCTAGATTTTTTAACTATTTTGTTGTCTTTTTGTGTGTAATATATGTAAGCATGTAATTTTTCAATCAGAAGGCAGTGAAAGACTTTCGATTTTTTTTTTTTTGACGTCGTTTCATTTAATCTCGAGAAGACACGCATTATGCAAAAGCAGGAGCGATGAGCACACTCACAACACAGAAATAAGAGAAAGTTAATGAAAATATTATCCGTGGTCTTATATAACATGAAATATTGATAGAGAAAATTTTTCTTCGCAGTGCTTATATATTTCCACAGATTTCGATAGGGATTTTTTCTACACGCGCCGAACAAGACAAGGGAAAAAAGTTTGTTTAAATATTCAATTTTTTATCCTTTCTCTCTCAGCGTGGGAATCGCTGACTAAAGTATTTTACAAAACTTCTCTTGAATTAATTAAATAGAAAAAGTGGGACGGGATCAGGAAATAAGAGAATATTTTAGAATGAAGTTAATACGGACTAAATTGAACTAAAAATTAAGAAGTTTATTAAATTTAAACTCTATTTTAAAATATCATTATATATATGCTTTGATTGGTTCAATAATTGCAAACTAATAACTTAATAGTCAGTTTTTCCTTGTGGTTTCGATTCAGCAAATGTAATTAAATTTGAAAGAAGTTGATCGATTGACAAAATATTATAGTATTTGAGTATCGTGTAATCCCTTGATTTTGTATCTGTTACAAATTTATTTATTTGACAACTAAGCTAATTATATTTTTAATCGATCGACCTGTTGTCTCCTTAGCATCAGAACAACTACTCAAGGTGACCAGCCTACCAGGAAACTGGGAATTGTCAGGGCATTTAAGGAAATCAACAAAAATCAGGAAAGTCAGGAAAATTTATTCTCAAACCTGATATATTTTTAAATAGGTAATTCTGGTTGAAAAGGAGAATTTTCATGTATTATTTTAATCAGAAAAGGTAATATCATTGGCAACAAATTAAAACCATTCATTTACTGACTGTAAATAACAGAAGCCGTCCACGTTTTTACGTAAACACTAGATTGACGATTTCTTTTTAAACATATGAGTGATTGAAATTTCAGGTATGTAACACAATTAATACTTTTTGAGAAGTTCTTACAATTCTGAAGAACAACTCTCGTGCATTTAGATTATAACAGATTTTGATTCAAATAGTGCTGGCTATTCAGCGCCTGTCAATCAAACTATTACTTGCCTTACTTTTATATTTTATACACTTATCGAAAAAAATTATTCATTTACCCCGTTTTTTTTATTATTTGTGAAATTGCAATAGTAATTTTATTATATATTTTTTTTAATTCATCGTTTTTAGATGAAGTCACGTTTGAGGTTAAGTTTAGCCTTAACCAAAACAGATTAGGTACAATAAAATTGATTAAATTAAATTTCATTCTTGAAAAAGATGATGGATGGATATGATACTATGGAAAAGAAAGATTAACCATCATATTTAATTTATTGCATATATACTATATAAATACATTTTCGAAAAGTGTTTGTTTGCTTTCTTTTAAGACATCTGTAAATTACAAATCTGCGTAAAAAAAGGTGCAAAATGTTATGAAGATTAAAATTTTAAGGGATTAAGCTTATTAAACTACAAAATTTAAATTTTTATACTGACCCTGTACAAAAAATTTCCCAGTGAGTAAAATGTGCCCCACCCTTTAATAAGGTTAAGTACAAAATTTCAGAATTTTACTATAAAAATTCTCAAAGAATGTTTTTAAAAAACTGGTGAAGGGTCAATCGCAAATTAAAATGTAAATATTTACAGCTTTAATGTCTATAAAGCGTCGCAGGAATGCATAGTAAGGAAATAAAATATGTTTCATATTTTTAGTTTTAAAAACAAATTTTAAAATCTATGCTTTCATAAAAATACTTGAAAGTCTTAAATACTGATTTACAGAATAGAAGTTAAAAATAGCGTAGTCAATGAGCTTTTAAAAAACTTATGTAATGATTCATCTAAGTTATTATTTCTATAAATTTTTAATACTTTTGAACCAATAAATAGCAAAATGACAATTTATTTATTCAATCATTACTTTCTTTGTTAATTTTTGGACGACCCCTAAAACATGAACATCTGACATGATTTTTCTTCTTTGCGAACTCATATCCAGTCATCGAAAAATGATTTAAATCAACATTTATGTAATATCTATCTATCTATATATGTGTGTGTGTGTGTGTGTGTGTGTGTGTGTGTGTGTGTGTGTGTGT
>JAPMOQ010023642.1:4513832-4552597 GCA_026543055.1 Argiope trifasciata
GTGTGTGTGTGTGTGTGTGTGTGTGTGTGTGTGTGTGTGTGTGTGTGCGCGCGCGTTAAAACTCCTCATATCTATATAAATAAAAACGAATGTTTGTCTGTATGTCTCTTATGCCTTCCTAAACCGTTCATCCGTTCAGCTTATTGTTTATAGCTACGAAATGGTTATAAGGATAGTACAATGATCTAAATTTTTTTTTAATCGAATCACAGCCGCAGCTATTAACCAAGGATTGATCTCCAACTAACTCACCTAAGAGACAATAGATTCTGTAGAAATGCTAAATCCAAGTAAAAGGTTAATCTTCTGTAGCTATAAAACACAAATGCCATGCAAGTTATTCTCAAAGGTAACAACTTCATAACAGATTATGGAGGAAGTTTTGAAGTGACCAACCCTGGGGGTTTTAAATTTTAATTAAATGTTAGCGTTTTTCGTAGTAACCACCAAAAATATTGTAGTACAAGTAATTTTGCACCATCTTAATTTCCAAAATTATCTTTTAAACTTTATTGACGATTTTATGGCATAAATATATTTTCTATGTTTAATCAATTTTAAAAGAAAATATTTTAATCATATTTTCTACAATTAAATTTGAGAATTCTGAACTAATATTAAACGAATCATAAGATACAACAAATAGTTTCTTTCATTACCATTCTGAAAGAACACATAGTTTTATAATTATAAAAAAATACATAAATCTAATATATAAAAATGAATATTTGTTTTTGTTTTTTTGTATTTTATATACAGTCGTACCGTTCATCCTATTTTGATAAAACATTGCCAAATTATTGATTGATTGCACTTGTATTATTTTTTTCGGCGACAGCAATGCACCGGGTACCAGCTGGTATTCTATAAAAGGCTCCTTAATTTGAAAATAATATTAAACAGAAGAAATTAATTTGTTTGATACATAATAAGTACCCATCTCACTTAATTTTCGTAAACAAAATTTTTTTAGGTAATGGCGACATTTTTCATATGAGTTTCGATGTATACGAAACCGAATGCCACGAAACTTTACAAAATTCCTTCATGCTATCTTTTTTTAAATTTAAGCCTCTAAAACACTTTTCCTTTCATAAAATCAAAGAAAAAAATATGATAATGTCTAATTCTCGATTTATTTCTGTGTATTGTGCTAAGCTGTCAGTCAGTATCTAGGGGTTTTGTTTGTTTTATTATATTGTGGGCTAGAAGTCAAAGCATATTTCATTGAATAATTTTTCTTTTTTGAAAAGATTTTTTTCTTCTGTTCCTAAAATTATTGATCAGTGCTGATACATGTGTTGGTGAACAGTATGGATAGGGAAAACTCATTGGAAGGAAAATGATCATTTTATTTTTAGGATCTCTGCCAATATCCCTGTGTTTTTGCACTTCATTTTCGTAAGTAAATCTGACAAACAATTTTAAAGATAAGACTGGTTCTCTAAAAGCTCCAAGAGATGAGCATGAATCTTCTAGTGTTTGTTACTGTATTTTTTTAAAAAAGTAATGTTTTACATATTTGCAGCTTATCCAATTCAATAATTGAAAATAATGTGTGTGTTTTTTTGTTGTTCGTTTTTTAAAGCACTGAATTTTATTTTACAGCGATTTTAGTTAAAAGAGTAAAACAACTTTTCATGTAAAATTAAATTCATGTAAATTAAAAAGAAAAAAAAGCAACATTATTTTAAGGTCATTAGATACATCCGAAAAAATTGAAGGAAGTTTCTTTAAAAATTTGGAAATACCAAGAAAATTCAAACTATCGAAATTCCGGTCACCCGGTAACTCTAAACAACTAGCCGTCTTGTCTTCCTCGTCGAAAATGCTCCTCTGAGAGCAGGCTCGTATATATCTTTCAATATTTATATATCTGCCGGTTGCATAAATATTCTACAACGAAGGGTATTTTAATATAATTTTATATTTATGCTATTCAATTATTGTTCATAGACAAAGAGTGATAAGCTATAAACTTTTAATGTTTCGTTACTTCTTGTACAAAATAGTTTCAAATTTTTTACTGTTACTGTAGTTGAGGGTAATCTCTCTTAATATCTTAAATTTAAACTTCTCTGAAAGCACATGTATTACAAAATTTCAATAATCTTTCTATTAAATGTTAGACGTTAAAATACAGTCAGAATAGCATTAGTCTTAGGACTGAATTGTGTTACTTTTTAAATTGAATATTCTATTAACTTTTGAAATAAGGGCTTCCTATTAAAATTTCAGGAAGATTTATTCGTTTGTATGTTACTTAATATTTTCAGATTCAGTTCAAATTTATTTGTTAGTCGAAATTTCGAAATAATTTATTGCTATAGTAAAAAAAAAACATCTCCGTAAATGTAAATAGCTAATAGACAGAATTTCAAAGTAATTTCTAAATCTATACTTTATAATAATATTTTCTATCATTTATTAATTTGTCTCCAATTTTAATACAGTTATGATTTTCTAAAAGAAAAGAATTTTTATTTTAATATAATCATGATCGTAATTAATTTCTAAATATTAATACTTGCATTTTAAAAATATGAATAACTAGCAACTAAATAAGTTATTTTCTTCAATGTAATGCATCTGCAAAGTCTTTAAAAAATATATTGTTTATAAATAGATTACACTTTGAATGATTGATTTTGATCAGTTGGTCCCTATTTTTTTCTGTAATTTAATTTTAAATAATATTGTACATTTTTATAAATGAATTATTTAAATATAATATGCTCCATTTAAAAGTTTGAAATTAAGATTTTGTAATATATGGTTTCCAAGCATCCACCGCTTGAATGTCTTCTTTTGTGAACCGAAAGTTTACAAATGCTATTTCTTGGGTTTAAAAATTATTTGAAATTTGCTATATCCATCAAGAATTTCTGTTTTTTTTTTTGTTTTTTGTTTTTTTTTTCTAGCATTATTAGAAAATAAAAATTCGATTATGGTGTTGGAAGGTATGGATTGCATGGGTCTAGTTGCAAGTCTTCAGCTTCGGGTCTGGAGAACTCCTAGTTCAGAATATGCTATCATTTTTTTAAAAATGTGTATACGTTCTCGAATGGAAGAAATTTCTTTTAAAAGGAAATTTTGAAAATTTTTTTTGAAATTTTTAGATACACAGTGAAAGTGAATGAATCAATTTTAATTTGCTTAGTTGGATCATGATGTCATTTCAAAGCTTCTTTGCTGGTCATTTTGAGACGGATTATCGAAATTTAAACCGTGGTCAGACGACTTATGCTAAACCTGAGCCAGCACTGTTAAATTTCCATAATGCAGCCAATCGCCGTTCGACAGTGATACATTTAATGTATTGTAGAATCAGATCTCAAATCCGAAACCCCACCAAGCCATCTTGGACCGTATCAATAAAATATGTTGTTCAACTTTTTTCCATCCCTTCCTTCCTTCTTATAATAAATCGATTGTTTTTTAAGTAGATTTATCTTCACTTTAAACTTTATAATATCTTCCTGCGATTAGAACCTGATTTGAAACTTTTAAAGTCTGGTCTTTTTATACCTCATATGTGTGTGCGGTTATAAATTTTTTAATCTCGTGGAGTTCGATTAAAAATTGTGTTGTTACTGTTATTTACTTTAAAAGCCCACTGAAGTACTGCCAGCAATTTAACCGAGTGTGCAGTTGCTTCTGAGGACCTTGAGCACCCGGGGGCAGAAGTTGGACATCCAGCTCATATGAAGATGATACATGGGCGAAGTTCTCTGAAATAAATAAGCGTTATTATATAAAAGACTCTGCTATTGGATACAAAAATCGAACCTTTCAAGATGAATTTTACGAAATCTAACATGATTTAACGTAAAATATATTGGTCCTTACTTTCTTTACGTTCTTTAAAAAAATCTATATTGTTTCTAAGTTTTGAGAAGAAAAAAAAAAAAAAAAGAGTTCTTGAATCTAGTGTCTCCATTATCCTTTATACATAAGATGAATTTAGAATTTCCCTTTCTAAATTTTAAAATTTTGTGTTTAACATAGGATAAGATTCAAGAATTTTTCAGCCTTTTAAAATCTTCTGATTTTATCAAAGCCTATTCTGTGTAGTTATAAAACGTTTTCTTTCAAAATTAAATACTCAATAATCATTTAAGTAATCAGTTTCAATTTTCAGTTATAATTATAAGAAAACTCTAAAAAATTATTAACTTAGAAAATATCAACTCGAAATTTTTAAATTTTTACATAATTTATATTAAAATATTTTTAAAAAATCGTTTATCTTTTAAATACTAAATTAATAATAAAATAAAAATGCTTGATTTATAATGTAAGGTAAATTTAGAATAATCAATTTATGTCGCATTATCTTATTAATTCTTGTCCAGCATTTGAGTTGTCAATTAATTGGTTTATTCCCCTTGTTCATTCCTTTATTTTAGATAGAAATACTCCTCTTAAAGATGTATTCGTGCCTTTTTGTATTATTTGTTTTATTATTTATTAATATTTGCGGATTATTCAAATATTATTATTGATATTATTTGTATTAGTGCATATTTAAGTTTTTATTAAATATACTATCTAATATGATATAATAAACTAAATTATACATGTTGATTATCTTTTATGAGTATGTTTCAGTGGAAAATGGGAGTGGGGGGGAGTCGTGGGATGATCTATCATAGGCGATCTGGTCTGTCATCTTCCAGTTGCAAGATTATGGCAGTAGCTTGGGATTGTGGAACTTGTGCTCAGTTGCATTTGCGATATAGGACATTCACAAAGAGAACACAGAAGCAGAACCATGCCCACACAGGGACTCGAACCTGGTACGCGCAAATCCCGGGAAAGTCGTTCTACATCTATGCCTGGACGCCTATACGTAAGGCAATGAGCTTGTTAAAAGCCTCAATCATGTTTAAAAATTCAAATAATAATATGCACTATTGCTATATATTACAATTAATTTTATTTTTCCCATTGCATTTTCTTGGGCAAAAAGGAAAATAATTACAAATTTTAATGATATTGAAAAACAAAAAACAATTTAGAGGGGCAAATATTAGTAAAGAAAAATATAAAATTCACAAAAATGTTATCTTTGATCCAATAAGCAGCAAAACTGTTAACAACAGAAATTTAAGACAATGATTTTTTTTTGAAATTATTTATTTTAAACAAAATATTTGTAAAGAATTCAATGGAAACTGAAGTAATACGAGATGAAACGTGAACAATAATTATTGATTAGTAATGCATTTTCCTGTAAAGAAACATAAAAGACGAATTTTTCAACATTAACTTTCTGAAGTTAAAAATTAAGTTGATTGGTGATAGATATGCCTTTATTTATTTAAATGGTAAGCAAAGAGTATTCTACCAATGTTTTTAATTTCTAAGACTTTTAAAAGAAGTTTTTCAAAAGGAGAAAATGGTGAAAATATTTTCTTCTATTTAGATTTTTTTAAAAAAAGGGGAGGATTTGTTCTGTTACCATGACGCTTGTTTTTTCCGAGCAAAGGTCAAAACTCGCATGTCAAAGTTCGTTCTGTATCCAAAATAAGTATCTTATATAACAATCTGCAGTGCGCTTGACGAAAAGGAAAACAGAAGCAGAGATGTAAACACGAGTAATCTATGATTGGTTAGCTGGGATTCGGGGGCGTGGTAAGCGCCCACGTTATTAAAATTTTGTGCTTATGACGTAGTACAAAACCTGATATTATCGATTTAATTTTGAGCTATCGTGTATGGGGGACTGGTTCTAAAACTTTTAGTTGTCAGGAAACAATGGCGGTCCATCCACATCTCCATTGTTACCATTCAATTATTACAAAAAGTAGATAAAATTTTAAAAAGATATACGAATTGAAATGAAAAAATACTAATACAAATTTTGTAATTATATACGAAGTGAAAATCTTATCACATAAATAACACACAAATAGTTTGTACACTTAAGAAATTCATGTTTTTCTCAGACTTTAATAGTAAATACGAGTGCTACGAAACATGATTTAGTAAAGGTTTCATACCAATGGCTCCGTAATGAAATGGTCCATTTCTTTATTAATTAAAAACTATTCTTCCATAAGTTTAATTATTTAATTTATCTTCCATGATGTATTTTATATGAATGAAAAAATTGCAGATGCTTTAAATAATCTTACCTATTATTCTCAGAAATGCTGCATAGCACTAAATTTAATTTTTATTAAAATTAGTAATAATTTATATACACAGTTTCGCACAGTTTTGGAAAAAAATTGTTATTGCACTAAATTTTTTTTAATTTATGAGATTTAATAACTGTTTTCTACAACTATCATTCACATTTTAATAAATATCATGAAAGGATTCATATAGTTAAAATGTTATTTAAGTAATAATTTGTAATTAATTAATAATAATAAAATTTTATATATCATTTTACATAAAAACATCTTTCAGATAAAAAAAATACTATATATGTCTTCTAAAAATTACATTTATATGTTTGTGAGTTTGCATTCTGACAGGTGTTATTGTTAAATATATTTTTTATTTTCTATCTTGAGACATTTACATCACGTACTCAGTCAACAGCAATCTGATATGATAACTGTAACCTTTGAAATCTTACAAACACTTAAAATTTTGCATACAACTATTGAAAAATTAAAACGATTTCATTTAAATCTCTTTAATTTTTCGCATAAATATGCAGTTAAATTTTTTATTTCAAAAGTAGTCGGCCATAACGACCAACTGGTTCACAGGAGAAACCACGATTCAGCGACTACTAAATTAAATGAAAAAAAAAAAAAAAAAAAACGGATAAAATTAGAAGAGCATTGATATCAAATTTAGAAGCTACCTCACGACATCATAATTATTTTAAAGAAGTTTATTTATTAAAGAGTCAGAAAAAAAAAGGACATGCGCTTTGATAACATAAGTTTCTCTCTCTCTCAATCGATAGAAGTTTTATAGAGATCCATCGAAATTGAAAGAAGGATGGATATTTCGAGTATAAGATCAGAAATAAGCTTGAAAATCAGATGATACTGAAACCACCTTAACATGTTTAAGACTAATATCTAAATTAAATATTACGAAGTATAAAGGAATAGACTATCACTGATAAATACAAGTTTATGAATAATTAAAGTTATTTTATTTTTATTATTGGATAAATTATGTCTTCCATGTTTGTTTGGGAAAAATGCATCCAGATTTCATCAGAATTTTTTTTTATCTTCGTGGTACTTTCATCAAAATGATCAATTAGCTCATTCTCTACGTTTTCAGAATTCACTTTATTTCAATTGACTCTGACACTTTGGACCCCGGACTTTTATTGTTGACATTCATATCAAATACAAATATGGATTTAATCAAAACACTTTTTAATACTCTTTCGGAAAACAAACTGTCTTCGAAGAGTTTAATGCTAATCTACATTCTTCAAAGTCCAATATCTGCAAACTTAATTTACAATAGTTCAGTCTGAAACTTTTTTTTCAGTCAAAGATCAAACCACTGTTTTATTCTTTCTGAAGAGATGTAATCATGATAAAATAAAAAGCTAGAATATGTGATTTCCCCTCTTTCACATTATTAATGCTCACTTGCGGCGCCAGTCCCCCTCCCCTAGAATGGCAAATGAGTAAACTCCTCACTTCAGACTAGGCTTGCGTGCGAGCTAGAGCAAGGGATAGATGCGCCTCTACTAAAGAGGCGAAATCTTCTTATCAATCATTGTTCAATTACTTTCTATTAAGCGAGAGTATGATCAAATAGTACTATTTTATAATGCTTTTAATACTAGTTTTGTCAAATTATGATTTGTTTAATTAGTATTAATCCAATCATAATTTGATATAACTTTGTTGAGTTTCCAAATATGCCGTTTTAATTACTACAGTCTACTTCATTTTATTAAGGGGAAGACATTATTTGGTCCTTCGAGGTCATTGAACTTAAGTACTCATTAAAAAGTCAACCTCAAGAAATGGCAAATGATTCTGAGCAAGTGGATAGCAGCCTTGAAGAACTGAAGGTAAGTATTACTTCTGTTCTCGCTTATTGAAACCACTATCCAATTTAAAAGATTCATTTGTTGAAAGTATCAAAACTTAAGTTCGCCCGCCAGAAATTCAGTTCCCACCGTTTGCCGGAGCATGTTGTTTGTCAACATTTAAAATTAAATTTATTTATCTGACGCCAAATAATAATAATTTAAATGGCAACCAGAAACGGTTTTATTTAAGAATATATCTCAAAGGAGAGGCTAAACAGTTAGACTCATCTGAAGATGCATTTGATTTCCTGTTTGGGGCATTAAATGAAAGATTTGAAAATGAAAGACTGTTAGGTGATAATCATGTTATTTCCAATTTTGAATTATGATAAAATACAGAAAAAATAAGTAAGGAACTTGGTTATTTAATTGACTGTATTTAAAAGAACATTCAAGGTCTTAAAGTTCAGAATTATGAGCAAAATAATTTATTAAAGATTTTATTAATGATTAAATTTCTTCTAAAACTTGACAAAGAGTCAAGAGCACTATGTGAACTTCCCTTAAAAACATTACACGTTCTACAGTGTATATCCAATATCCAATTCAAAATGCTGCTGGAAACAAAAGTTTAAAAATGCATTTAAACAAAATTTTCTTGCGATAAAACCAAATAATAGAAGCACTTATAAGAAATGCATTTATGGCAAAAATATATATTCATAAGTGTATAACCTTTCAAAATAGGAGCGTAGAAAAAAGGAAAGACTTCTTTTCTGCTTATGGTATCTGCAAATTTTGCCTTCAATTCATATCGATTCGTACTAATTCAAATTCAAGTGTTTTGTCAAATATTGCCAGATGGCTCAAAACTCTCTAATACATGAGGGAAGAGATGCATTAAATCAATCCCCAGGAGGAGTGAACAATGACATACCCCCCCCCCCCACACACACACACACTAGCTTAGATATCATCGAACCCTCTTCTCTGTTCTAAAAAGGGAGATGCGCTCAACCTTAGCAATTGCGCGATCGGATGAGATGTGAATCCCGTCTATGACGTTAATTTGTTTTTAGAATGCTTTGGGAGAAAGGGTAATGATACGATTCCAGGAGTCAAGTATGCGCCATTATTACCGAATATGCTGAGTTGCTAGAGATAAAACAAGAAAAAACAAATATTTCTGTTTCTGTATTTAAGGGAACCAGTAACACAACTAAGTGAAAGGTAGAAATGAAAATCTCAAACTTAAAACAGGATTTTATTAGATGTGTTTCATTTTATGTAGTTCCTTCAATAGCAAGTTTAACTTCATCTACACTACTAAATGTAAATATTTCTAAATTATCCAAACAAATAATTTTAGAGTATTTTTATGAAACCTAGTCAACGCTTTAATAGAAGCAACCTAAAGTCAACGCTTTAAGGTATCCGAAGAGATCGAAGCGCTTTTTGAGAAAAACATGGTGCAGACATACTTTAACCATATTTCTAGGTTTAAGACAATACGAAATTAGTAATAGGATGTCAATCTTTAAAAAAAATAATAACACTTTTTGAAAATTGGCATTTAATGGCATAAATTTAAGCAAATTCTTCAAATTAGCTAAAAAAAACTATAATTCTCATCCTAACCAAACTTATAACAAAATAAACTGCATAGTTTTGTCTCAGGAATGAACTGTAATCGCACGGTTCTAATTATAAATAAAAATTTTACAGCCAGTCAAAGATTTATTAAGAAATTTTTAGTAAATTTATGATATTATTATTCATACAATTGGCTGTAAATTAAAAACTATTCACTATATTTAAATTTTTTTTGTTCATTCATTAGAAAATATTACAAAGACAAAGTCCATCAAATTTCAAAGTTATATGATTATAATATTTTGTGCTATTTGATTTGAAGTGAGCAAGAAATGAATAAAAATCAGTTTCGAGAAAAAATGCATTTAAAATATGTAACAACTTGTTTTAAAAATAAATAATGGGCTTACATGCTTAAAATTTACCGCATTTATAACTTATAACTTCTTGCTGCTAATTTCTTAATAATTTTCTTTTTTTAAACACTTAAATTTTTTTCTGGCAATTGTTTCATTTGGCAGTGAATGCTGCTTAAATTCATTTTTTCTGTCTTTGTCGAGCTCCTCAAATGTTCTAACTGAATTTGCACTAGAATATGCCCCAACAATCTTAAGGATATTCAATAATCCTATAAAACTTCCCTTAAAATGTATTACTGATATAAATACTCCTAATCTGAAGATTCAAAGCTCATCAAAGACATTTTTAGGTATAAATTTCCACAAAACACTGTTAAAACACTCACTAACATTTTGTGTTTTTCTGTGCCAAACATTTTCCGTATTTAAAACTAAATTTGTGTTTATACAAATTTTTGACATGTTATGGGGCCTTTAAATTGCTATTTCAGGTTATTTAAACGCCCTCTTCCGGTTTACCGATCATTACGAAAATATTAATATCTTGACTTCTAATTAACGTAGAGACAAAAGTAAACCTGTTTTGGATAGCTCAAAAACTGGCTTATCCAATAAAATAATTTTTGAAAAATATTTTTTTTTCCAAAAATCGATCTTTTCAACGTGTTCGGATAATTTAATAGAAGCAGTTTTTTTTTTCTTTGAAGTGTTAAAAACAAATAAATTCTACGATTTCTAGCATAATTTTGTAGGACAAAATTTTAGGTGATAAATACGAATGATAGGGTGATAGATACGAAATCTTAGACAACAATGGGTAATTTTGTGGTCTTAATATCAACACACTAATAAAATCCAGCAAATTTTTTGGAATATTGAATCTTTAGGAAAGCATGATCGCATTTTAAGTAATGAAGAGGAATTGTGTGAAAAAACATTTCCTTGAAAATTATTCAAGAATACCAGAAGGTAGATTCGTTATAAAAATTTCCTAATATCTTTTTTAACAATTTAGAGGATCTCAGACTCTTGCTAAACAACTTTTAGATATTTTATCTTAGTAGGATGAATACTTGAACTTGTCTACTGTGATTTTATCGCGAGTATTAAGATTTCGGTCATATGACTGAAGTTAAAGAAGTGAATGAACCTAAATTCGCTGTTTGTTTACCTCATCAGGGAGTTTATAATATCTTAAAATATAATATCTTTAAAAAATTCCGTGTGATCTGCGATGGCTCTGCTCCGACAACTACTTGAGAGTCTTTGAATCAAATACAACCAAACCATGGAAGTAAACATTATTTTGTATTTATAGCAGATACTCTTATGCTCCAGATCAGCCTATAAAAGCTTGCTAAATCAGTACAATTACTTATGGTACAGCTAGTGCACCTTATTTAGCCATGATGACCTTAAATCGGATAGCGGGTGACCAAAAGATTATTTTCCCAGATAAATCTAATGTCGTTCAGTCAGATTGTTATATGGAAGACATTTTAATAGGTTCAAATACCTTAGAAGATTCTAAAGAACTGCAAAAACAACTTGTGCTGTTACTTGAAGGAGGAAGTATGACTTTCCACAGATAGTGTACTAATATTGAAAGTCTTCCTGAAAACATTCCAAATAATAATGATTTTCAATTTAACCACTTTAAACACATGAAACTTGTCAAAACTTCAAGTGTTTCGTGGAAACCAAATTGTGGTTATATTTATTTAATATAACCACTTTAGTGCAAAATGCCCACACCAAGCTAAGTACCCTTTTCGACCTTTGTATAATATTAGATCCTCTTTGTTTGCTTGGTCATGTTGTTTCAAAGGCCAAGATTTTTATGCAAAGACTCTGGTTATTGAAACTGGGTTTGGGGTCCATGAATTTACAGATGCTCCTTCTGTAGCATACGGAACTGAAATTTATTAGAAGTGTTCTTCATCTAGAGACTCAAATTCTGAATACCTTTATGTGGCAAATCAAGTGTCGCTCCATTTAAACCTGTAACAATTCTTAGACTGAAAATATGCGCAGCACTGTCAATGTCGAGACTGATACAAAGAAAAGTAAAGGCTCTTAATATTTCAATTTATGAAGTAATTCTCTACTATGATTCACATTTTTATTGGATAGGAAAAAAAAGTTTTTAAAAAAACTTGTAGAGAATTAAAAAGATTTGTTAGCCATCGGGCAGCCACCATTCAATAGATGACTAAAGACTTTATTTGGAAACATGTATCATCAGAGAAGAATACGGCTGATCTCATTTCTAAAAGTATGTCCTCTGATTCAATTCAGTCCAGTAATTTATGGTTGAATGGAACTTCATTCGAGATGAATTAAAATCAGAAGAGTCATCCGTGTTCGAACCAGTCACAGAAAAAGACTTTGTTTGTGAACTAAAGCAACCAGGAAAATGCATCCTACCCCTTCTGAATGTAACTATTCGTTTTCTCATATTATTTCTATCAGTAATAATTATGTAAAATTAATTCAGATCTTAATTACATTTTCAAATTTATTTCCAATGGTAAAATAGATATTGTACTTAAAAAAGGACCTATTTCTTAAAATGAATATAAAAATGTTGATGTTCGTATGTTAAACTGGCACGATATTGATGTTGATAAGTTAGTAAATCACTTTTTCTGAGTCTTTTATTTTGAAACTTAAAATAACAGCAGAGGCTTTACCTCAGTACAGCCTATGCATGCGGTTGAATTAGATGACTATTTCCCCTCACAAATTAATTAAACCCTGCAGAGAATGCAAAACTACTCTCCATTACAGCGTGATCTATGCATCCATTCCTCGCTTAAGAACTACGACCAGTCATTGGACTGAAGGTAAGTTGACCCCATAACCCTCCATCAGTGAAACAATAACTTTCTATAGTGCAAGTATTTATCTCTTTACATGAAATGCTCTTGATGGAATTAAATTTTTAATTATACGAAATTTTTAATACATGAATTCAAATGAGGTTTCCTAAATAACAGGGTAGTTACTACAAATTCAATCCCAATTGAGAACTAAAAAGATATTCATTTGCTTAGCTTATTAACTTATTTCAACTTTTTTACCTCATGTTTCTTCATTTCAAATCAATATAATTATTCATCGTTATGTTCGAATTAGCTCCCAAACACCAGGAGAATATTTTTAGAATGAATATTAATTTTATTGGTTAAGTGAACCGAAATGGGCCTTACTAAACGTAATAAAAAATACTTTTATATCGTTATAAAAGTTATATGAGTTTGAATTAAAAGCATGTTAAAACTGAAAAATTGTGTTTAATGTGTGAAGTTAAACGAGTTGAAAACTGAATTTTAAAATGTTTACAAAAATTATGAGATAGTGCTATAACACATTTATTGATTAATGTTTTCTTTTTAAGAAATAAATGAAGGCTTTATTTATGTGATGAATGTTTTCGTTTTAAGTAATAAATGAGAAATTTAGTAAATTTTTTCGATAAATATCTTTTGCTTAGCTAAAGAAAGAAATTTTGAAGAAATTGAATATCTAATCATTCATGATTATTAATGTAGTGGGATTCGTCTACTTCAGACGTTTTTAATTCGTATTGAAAACGAAATTGCATTTGATATTTCGAAGTTTTTATCTAATCCTTTGAATTTTCTGTTAACTTAAGAGTAAAAAATATTTCAAATTTATTTTGGTTAATTCGAAATAGTAGATAAAAATCCTAAGAAATTATTTCTATTTTTTTAATTGTTTTTGTCCGTTAAATTCGTCTTTATCTTAAGTTCTCGCAAGTGATCGCAAGCGAATATATTTTATCTAATTCCTCATTTCACTCAAGAGTTATTTAATCCTTCTTTAGTTACGATTGATTTGACAAATCATTCGAATATATATGGTGTATGTGCTTGAAATCAGCAGCTGATTGTTTCAAGCCTCTTCATTAACCCTTAAGATTCAAGAATTCATCAAGTTTGGGTTGCAAATACCCATTCCCAAACACCGGAAAATATAGTGATCCATCAGAGGCCAAAATAGTAATCTTCTTCCCTTAATTAATTTTCTAATTTTTGTTTGATAAAAAATATTATATTTGACGTAATTGAGTAATAGGAAATTTATATGACTTGGGGAGGAATTTCTTCATTGTTGTTGTTTCAAAATCGGTTATATGGAATAAAATTTTATGAAAATGAAAAGTATTTTGAAGGAAGACAAGAATGATATATCAATTTTTGTACGATAAAATTGTGTGGCTTCATTTCGCATTTTTATTGAACAGACTAGACTCCCTCATAATAATATTAACACTCAAATTTTCGTGTTAAAGAGATGAAAAATTAGTGGATTATGTCTATAAAAATTATATGAAAGTCATAGAAATTAATTGTGCTCTTATTTTCTTTTCCACTTTAGCATTACAATATAAAGTATAATAATGTATGCAGTTGGCATTTTTGTATTCTTAAGTGCTTTTAACACACATTTAGATTGATTATTTAACCGTTAATATAACCAGAATTTATTTATCATCAGCCGACTTCGGTGACCGGGATAGGTCGACTAGAAGACTGGTCATGTTTAATTTCAATTAAATTTCTTATACATAATGTTTAAAATATTCTCAATATAACATCAATAAATATCAAACTGTGATAGCATTAAAGCCGTAAAACCAAAAAGTGGAGAAATGCAAATATCATAATTAATTCTAAAAAATTGCTCGAAGATCCATATCCTCACTCTCTAAGGTATATATATTTATGCCAAATTAGGTTGCTCTAATTTAAGCGACCTGGTCTGAGGAGCGATAACAGAGGAAACACATTCTTCCTTATTAATAGAAACACTAAATACTTTATAAAAGATATTTCAATAGCTTATTAGATTGAAAGATACTCCCTTAAAGATCCCCTAATTCTGGGAATAATGTTTTAAGATTTTTTTAAAATAAATTTTGAAGCATTTACATGAATAGTCCTGATATGCTTTACAAGGAAGAATTCTGCTAGGTTTTCAAAATATGTTTTGAATATTGTCCTCTCATTAAAAAAAAACCACCACTTTAAAAAAACTGATTTTCAGGATTTTCATAACTCTGATTTTAATGATGAAGGTACTAGCACTTCATACAACGTGCCTAATCTTGTAGTTTAGAGCTTTATGTATCTCATGCATTATTTGAGTAAAAGTACAATAGGTATTTTTTCATGGTTTTAACAATTGCTTAATACATTTGTTTCTTTCAGCAATTAAATGTTTCTACGTCTTAATTATTAGTAATTTTAGTGAGATTCTAAAAAAATTGATAATTCATAACAATTAAGTGCTTTATT
Organism: Argiope trifasciata; assembly: GCA_026543055.1. Classification (NCBI taxonomy): domain Eukaryota; kingdom Metazoa; phylum Arthropoda; class Arachnida; order Araneae; family Araneidae; genus Argiope; species Argiope trifasciata. Next base: position 4,529,081 of record JAPMOQ010023642.1, read on the forward strand.
TCATGACAATTGAGCAGAATATTCTTATACTCTCCTTACAATGCTTTATAATTTAAAAATGAACCCAATACTATTATTAGATAGCATTTAAATTGTGTTAATAATAATTCAATTTCTTTTACTATTTTATTTAAATTGTTTTTAAATTCGAATTCAAACTTTTTTGTTGGTGGGGTACTGAAAATAGTCATCACAAAAGTGATACGCAATAAAAAAAATTTATAATTGAAATTTATGAAAATTTGCATTTTAAAACTGTTTATATTGAGATTGAATTTTTTAAAAAAGCACCCTGATTTTAGAGCCGATCAAAGAAAATTTTATATTGAGCAATGAAAATTAAATTAAACTTGTAAAACTATTCACCGTAATGCTCTCCTTCAATTTCGATAAATATCCGCCATTGCTTTCAAATCTGACGGGGATGCACGTTCCTTGAAGAAGATGCATGCATGCTTGCAATGTAGGCAGATGTCGCAATTGCTCAGCCCCATGGCTCTCTTCCGCAGTCTCGCTTGCAGGAGAGAGCAAACGGCCCGCATTCGGATGACGACAGCATTTGCCTAGCAACGGTCCGGTGCCACGGGCAACGAGATCCTTGGATTTCCAAGAAACCTCAAAAACAGTTCGATTTATACACGTGCCGCTCTTAAACTGGGCTTCGTGGAATTGTCTATTTACAAAATTAGCCGCCATTTTTCTCCTGATGATTTGCGAGGGAAAGAATAATATCATTACAATACATTAATATTTTCAAAAATTAACTATCTACTTATTTGTTGATTATTATTTATTTATTTAAATATTTTAAAAAATAAGAATGAAATATTTGATTAATTTAAAATTTCGAATGTAATCAAAAGAAAACAATTTCTTCAGATGTTGTTCTTCCAAAACCATATGTTTGTCTTAAAGATATATTTTTTTTTAATTTATTAAGGACAGGAAATTTTATCTACCTCCGAACATATAATTTTTTATGACAAGAAATTAGGAAGTTTAAAAAAAATTAAACTAAATCAAAATATTTATTCTTAGAATTACGGAAATTGTGAGGTTAGATTTTTTTTTTGTTTTTTGTTTTTTGTCTTTTTAAAAACTAATTGATGGAATTGTAAAATGTAAAGTTACTTAAAATATTTCATAAAAAATTTGAAATTAAATTATTAAATATATAAGACTACAAACTGGAAAATAATAAATATATAAAACTTTAAAAGAAACAGGCTTTCGATATTGTATTGGGAGAAGAAAATATTTTTGTTATACCAAAAATCTGAAAATCAAAACGAACTTTGTAAAACTTTGCAGAGTTGAAAGTAATATCAAAAAGGAATATCACAATGATCATCACAATAAAGTTCATAAAATTTATTATAAAGAATATATAAAATATTGGGAGTTCGATTACAATTCTAATCTATTTAGAATATTTAAATCTACGACTCCAGATTTTTTTTTAATCTCTTTGTTACTAAACTTGGCATACACTTATTTCTTCTCCTTTTCAATATTTATTAGTTAGTATTTGTATATTAATAGATAGTATTCAATATTTATTATTTATTATATTTATTATTAAAATGTTATTTGGTTTCTTTTGATTGTTCTGGTTTTTTTTTTTTTTAGTATATCATCAATGAACAATATATCATCAAATTAAATCTGTTAAACATAAAAATTGAATTCTATTCTGCTTGGCATTTAAATGATAGATATTGCGATTCGTTGACACCACCAGACGTGTGCACACAAGAAATACCGCCTAGAGCGAATAATAAAACAGCGCTCTCCGCTCATTTATTAAAAAACTGCGATCCACATAATCCACCCATGAAAATTAACGCCACAGAATTTAAAAATGTAATTGCAACGAAACCTGAATAATATAGAATTTTTTAATTAATTTGATTTATATTTTACCAACTAATAGTCCTCGAATACCAGCTGGTTCACCCATCAAATCAATGGTATTAATTTCATAATGTCAACGAACTTTAATTTAGCAGTATTAATTAATCAACCTTTGACAAGACGAAAATATTAATTGCTATAAATAAGAAAGAAATGGATACAAAAATACAAAAAAAAAATTCCTTTTTACTATTTAAACTACATTTTCGCACTCAAACGAAATGAAAATGCACCGAATTTTTTGCACCAGGTGAAATTCATGATTTAGGTTCATCCCTTTAACTGTTTAAAAAGCATTAGACAGCTTTCAAAAAAATATGAAATTTGATTAAAATAATTTATAATTTTTGTCAAATATAAATTTAGCTTAAGTTAAGATAAATTATATATATTAATTAATTATAGATATTTAAGAAAAGTATATTAAGCAACTGAATAATATATTAATTACTGTACTTGTTTTTTTTTTCTGAATTAAAAAAAAACATTTTATAAAATGCGCAGTTAAATATATCGTAAAATTATTTTAAAAAATCATATGGAGACTATTTAAATCATTTACCTACATAAAAAAGGTTGTCAATATCAAATATAATTCTGAAATTTGAATTATCATGTATTCATAATATTTTTTTTTTAATCTACAGAAACTGAGAAGAAAAATCCAATAGTGTACAAGCTGTAAAATATCTAAAAATTCAAACTTTCTGCAAGAATATATTTAGAGTTCTACAACTGTTAGATTTATTAGGTAATGAACTTGCATATTTAATACAACGGTATCGCAAAAAAACAAGTAACATAAAAACAATAGCTTCAAATATTCTAACACTTAAAATCAGGAGAAATGCCATTTTCTAATGAAATGCACAATTTCAAACATCTGTAGCATTTTGGGAAACAGAAAAAAATTTGCTATACAGTGTATGCAGATTTAATAAATATTATTCAATAAATTCAATGGTGAATTTTTGTCAAGGCAGCTGAACTTGAGAGGATGGGATGAGGTGACAGGTCTTTTAGAAGATGACATTTTCCTGGTTATTACATAAATTTTCAAAAAAATAAAACTTTTTTGAATTATAAAATATTAAGACAAAAACTTGTATTCACGATAAATTATTAAAATTATTAGCTGAAATATAATTCATTAATTATTTATAATGAATTCGAATATTAATCATTCATTAATTCTTTTAATTACATTTCACCCGACATGTTCTGCAAAATAATTTATATATTACATTTATTTGAAATTTATTACATTTTTATAAATTATCCTAATAATTAAATGCTTTTATTATTAAGTAGGGAAGTTATTGACTAATAATTATGATTAATTTTTCAGGAGATTCCCCCCTCCCCTCCCTTATTTTCTTCTCTCTTTAGTTATTTTCCCCCAAAATACTTAACAAATAAATATTATAATTAGGAATATATTTTTTAAATAATTGTTAAAATAAATATAAATTAAATTAATATTTAGTTTAACAGCTATTGTTGATGTTTTACTTAACAGTAGGTTGATTAAAAATGTATAGAAAGGTGAAACTCAATTGATCATTACATAAAAGGGGAGGATTTTATAAAGTGCAGCCTCTAGGGCAGCAAAATGCTTAAATCCGTCACGGGGAAAATCTAATTCTATTCCTTATGTATTGAATATATTGTTCAGCAGCTGAATTTAAATCTTTAAAGAAATAATTTTTGGAATCTTATTCAATTAAGTGAAATTAAAATTGTTTTTTGCGCTAATATTTTCAGACGTCATTACTGAAAAACTTCAAAATTTTGTTTATCGTTTAATTAATTAAAGTTTCAAAACAAATTATTTCGAGGTACTCATATTTACCAAACATAATATTTGTACCAAACTGAACAACTTTAAGTCAAATGGTGGGAGTAATTAAGTGAGAAGGGCCACAGATACAGGTGTTATCAGAAAAGATAACTGAACTATACGCAATTAATATACACAGTTCTTTCATCTAAAAGGCGCATAAGAAAAAAACATATTAAAAACACATTTTATAAAGTCATTTATAAGTTCATTCATAAGAAGTGATAAAAATTTATGCTACACTATTACTAATACTTACTTGCGTATTCACATGCAGAGCCAAATACAATATGTATGAATATAATAAAATTCAATATTAAAAAAAATGGAAAGTTTTTTTTATTAAAAAAACTTATTGATTATGGCAAAAGAAAGCAAAATCAATAATATTCACTAATTTGATTCAAAGCATCAGTAATTTATTAACGTTCTCAAAAATAAATTTCAAGTTGTAGTAAAATATATGCCGCTATTTAATATTTATTTTGAGGGAGAGAAGTTGACGAAATCATGACTGTTTCAGTTAATAGAAAAACTTCCCCTTAGATTCAGATTCAAAAACACCCCTCAAACCCCTAACGGTTATTAAAGGAGAAACGCACTGTGAAATGACCGTACTCCCGTTCTTTTCCCCCTCTCTTTTCATGAATCACCGCGCATTCATTCCCTTTAATCCATATAATCAGCAGTGAAAATGAATGACACCAACCCGTTCATTATGTAGCGGAGCTCAGCGGACAAAGGGTCGCAACAAAATCTGTGCACAGGTTTTTTTTTATTATTATTATTTTATTTATTTATTTTTATGTTTTTACTTTGCAACTATCATGACCCCAAACGACAGAAAGTCTAGAAATCTGGCTTATCTCTCCAGACATATTTAGAATTAAAAGAAAACCAATAGTTCATCTACATTTGAAATATTTCATTCAAATTTAACAAATTAAAACACTGTTTATTATTTCATTTTTCAATTTTTGGGATAAGGAGAAGTCACAGAAAAAATTTGATTTTTCTTAAATTTCATATTTAAAAATAAAAAAGGATTCCAAAGTATTCAGAGTAAAACAGGCAAGAAAAAGGGACTATTTTTAAGCTAAAAATAATAATAAAGATTTTTAGTGTCTGACATTTGTAATATGTAGTGAATAAATAAGCAATAATTAATTTCGATAACTAGAGATAATAATTATAATGCAAAGATCTTAATAATTTTAATAAACAAGAAAGTAGTTTTAATAATTTATTATGTGTTGAATTTTTTTTTTTAATGAAAGGGTTTGACTATATACATTGTATGACAATTAATCGTTTATTAAAGGCGACTATTTTGGGCCTCATATTTGGCAATTTCTTAGGTCACATGATCATTCCTTTATCTACGAAAAACCTTGATATTAAATTTTTATTAATGAGCACATAAAATATTTTTATTTTTGAGTGTATTATTTATATGGTCATACTCTTGCAAAAAGTTTATGAATAAATAAGTCAGATTTAAAGGGAAATTTTAATTAAAATATAAATAAGTTTACAAAGCCATTGTAAAATGTTAAAATAATTACAAATTGGAATAAATTAACTTTGATGTCCAAATATGTATAAAGATATCGATTATTAACGAATGAAAACAAAAATATCAAAGAACATATAATCATACATAGAAAATAGAACCTAAGCCTTAATCTTTTTCACAAGTAATAGCGTCTGGCAACCAGTTTTGAATTTATTTTTTTCCAAGCATTTATTAGTCACCACACTTGAAACAGATAAATCTAGCTCACTATATGTGCAGAGAGCTTTCACAGGGTAGGCAAGTCTTTCGATGGAGTATGATCTTATGTAAACAAAAAGGAGTACCGTTTTCAGGAAATTATCTTTTTAATCTTTATGTGATGGAGAATAGTAAGGCAGTATTCTGGTTTCGAAATATTGTCAGTGTTCTACAAGCAATGAATTTTCCCAGCCAGTTATCAAAGAAATACCATGATTTTTTTGTTCTGTTTTAAGTGCTAATAAATGAAGTCTAGCTATTTATTCTTTAAGTATTCATCAATGCGTACAAAATTACTGAATTTGTACATTTTCTTTCAGATCATTCCTGTGCTTATTTTTGTAAATAAGGCTAGCCTACTTTGAACACTGAATAGCGCAACAAACAGTGAGCTTTTCTATTTTCTGTTGGGTATCGTCTAAAACACATTTTCTTCAAAGAAAGCCGCTTCTCAGCTGCACCGATAGGCGTGTCGATTTTGGACCAACATTCGAATCATTAATTATACATTTGTAACTGCAATGCATTTGAAATTCTAAGAACTCAGACTTTCAGGTGCCGCTTCTTTTCATGTTTCATCATCTCCGCATTCTTCCTGCACCGCCTTCTCTTGACCACCTTGACTTTCAGCAGCAAGAAGACACCATAGCCGGCTAATCTGGAGCGTAAAGAGCCTGGATTAATGCTGGGGTAGAATTACAGCTAGAACTACGGATTGTATAGAATTTATACATATTTCTCAATCTCAAGTGTTTTGTTAAAATCGTATGAAAAAATGAATTCATTCAATTTCTTTCACCAGCAATCATCCGAACAATGAACCCATGAGCAGAAAATATGAGAGATTGCATAAGTTCAATAAAACAATTGAAAACCAGGTTCTTCAAGAAAAAAAAATATTTGCTGGTACTTTGAGTTTCGATATTCATTTTAGATCCCCCCCATGTAATTAGGAAATTAATTTTAGCTTTAAATCTAAACAAAGAATTTTATTAGATATATTTTACTTCTAACCTCTCTAAAATTATTACAATAAAAAAAATGCCAGCACAGCTCATTCAATAAGGTGATATTTACAAAAAATAAGAATGGAATTTCAAAAACTGATGAATGCTTTGCCTCTATTATGGTAGAGGTAAAATTAAATAATATGCCTATGAGAATGGAAGATGATTTTCTAAGGAAATTTTCTTTATGGTTAAAAATTTAATGTTTTACAGAAATCAAGTTTATTAAATTCATATTTGGAATTAATTTGTTCTGTTGATTTAGTAATTTATATTAAATAGTTTTATGATGATGCATTATAAAAATCATTGGAGATCTTATGTTTATTATCTTTTCAAATGAAATTATGTATTATTATAACATATTTATATCCAGAATTTAACAATGTAATCAAATTATCATTACTCGGGGGAGAAATGTGTGAAATGTAAATTCATATATCTATCCAAAAATTTTATGCGTGTTTAAAAATTTGTCATTCAAAAAATGCTTAAAATACAATTCTTAATAAGTTTAGTATTTTGAGTAAAACTAATTATTTAGGCTAGACTTTCATAATGAAAATAAACTAAAGTTTAAATTTTTTCTGATTTTATATTGAATAAATGCTTGATTTGAGCAAATATTTTTACAAGTAAATAATTTTAAGAATTTAATCTATAAATCCAACATATGCATCAGATTATCTTCATTTATTTAAAAGAAATGTATCAATTTCAAAATTCAACTTTGAATCTTTTCAGAGGGGGATTAGCTGGAATAGTCATTAAACACAATCTTTTCAACAAACACAATCTTAAGTCAGAAGAAACTTTCAGACGTCTACCTGCTGGAGATTGCAGAGAACAGGTCAAGGATTATTTTGGTGATGGCATGGAATCTACAGAAGCAACCAAATACCGCAAAGAAATTCTGAAGGTGAGATCAGATTTCCAGCCAAGTGATCTGACAAATAATAGGAATAATCCCACCCAAACAACCACTGAATACTGGTTCTCCACATGGGATCTTCTGGGATCTCGAAATGGCCATGACATGATTGAAGTAAGTTACAAATTCTTAAATTTATTACTTATGTGAGCCATTATTTTAATGATTTGCAGTTTTATTTCATCATTTCATAAAATAAGTGGTGAGTTGAATTTGTATATTTTATATCAGTGTTTAATCATCAATTAAGACTTTTGTGATTTATATTTATCAATTAATATTCATGTTATAGTTTTAAATAAACAAGATCAATAAAGTGCGTAATGCTTTCAGCAATTGCCTGTGAATTAGAAATTAGGGGTATTATAATAAATAAATATAAGGGTTATTATAAATTATTTTATGAAATATATTGAATAATTGTATTTACATGGCTAAAAAATATAGAAAAGTGATGCATGTGAAATGTGGTTCACAACCTTCATGTTGGATAAAAGTTATTATCAGTAAATATAGTCATGCATTATATCTCTTGTAGGTTATATGCCTTTGGAATTTCTTATCATTAAGTCATTTTTTCTTAAATTCCTTAACAGAGTTCGCCCTTTATAGGAGCTCCTGCAATTACATAAGATATTTGTTGATTAAATTTGTTTATATGTCATGTAGGAAAAATTCATATTTTTACATCTTTGAAGTAAGCATGTTTTTTCTTTTAGAAATTGAGGGAATAAGTAACAGCTTATTCAAATAAAAATATATAAGTTGCCTTTTGCTGTTGCAAGTGTGAATAATATGAAAATGAAAAAATTTGAAAAAATCTCTTCGCTTAACAACATCGTAAAAAAGCATTTTTATTGATTCTATAAGTTCCTGCGATCCGGAAAGTCATTCTGTGATATTCATGAGTGCACCTTGTGCTGCTTGAGCAGCACCCGGGGGAATCTTTATCACAAAAGGTAAAACAGAGGACTCATGCAAACAAGGCTTTACCTTTGTTCTGAATATTTCATAATAGTCAGCTTTCTATCATAAATGGGGGCCTACAGTTTTCATTACAGATGGTTCAGATGCAAAATTTCTGCAATAAAGAAAATTTGGCCTAAAAATCATTTACATTTTTCATATAGGGAAAGTTATTTGAAGAAGGTTTGAGCATTCTAAAAATGGAATCACAAATAATTATCAGAGACAACTCGTGTCTCAGTTTCAGAAAATAATATATGTCCAGATACTAGGTTGTGCAGATCAAGCATATTTTAATGCAGCTGGCTATATTAGTCTTTGCATTGAAATTTTTCTATAATGGAATAATGGCTTGCTGTAAAGTTAAAATAGAAGATAATTCTGGAGTCTAGTTTTTTTAGATGAAACCATCAGAGGACACCAATAACTTACCAGAAGTGGCTATAAGAATATTTGAGGATAAAGTTCTATCATTAGTAAAGGAATATAATACTATAGCCTTGATAGATTTCTGTTTAATCATGCTGGAAAATTATTACAGCAGAAGATTATATTCACGAAATGCTGTAACAAAGCTTTTTCTTGGAAAAAAATGTAGAAAAGAGCATTGTATTCACCATCAAACCAGACTATATTTAAAAAAAAAAATAGAATATAATGAATACGAGTCAAATTTATAACATTTGCTGTCAAAATTAATAATTATTATTTGAATGAATATTATATAGAACTTATTCTTTAATCATTATTTTAATATTACTAAGAATGCCGGACAATTGCATATTAAAGTCTTTTGACTAGTGCAGCCATCTAGTGGCGGAAAACTAACATGCCGTTGCAGAATTTCGCCAATTTGTCATATAAAAATTAAAAGGTAAAATCTTTGATATTTTTCTAGAAACCTGTTTTTTCAAGTAAAGAAATTTCCCCTTTTAGGTGTTAATAATCGGAATTTATTTTTCAAAACAAAATCTATTTTTCTTTTTAAATTTTTATAGTTATTATAATACGATGTTAAGAAAAATTTTAAACAAAAGTTGTCTGCGAATTGTAGATATCTATTTAGAAATTCAGTGACAGTGAATTTCAAAGGAAAAAAAAAAACTATTGTGTTAATATAAGTAATATTTATATAACTAAAGTGCGCTGAAGTTATGACTAATTTTTTGTAACTTTTTGTTTCTAACAGCTCTAAGAAAAGGCTGTAATGCGTCAAGAAAAAATATAATCTGAAGGCAGTGGGAAACAATTCTAGCAGCTCTTGGCAGTGATGTTCTTCTAAAGCGAAAGGCTGAAATAGCTATGAGTTTAACCTACATTCATTGCCCGAAGAATCGTTGGAATCACAAGAGGCAACAAATGATTAGTATGCAGTCGTTCATCTAAAGGGCTTCAAATTCCCCGCAAAAAAGAAGGCATAACCTTTTAGAAACTATTTAATTAAGTCAACCGAATGCTAAAAAAACATTAGATACTTTTCTTGAATAAAACTTTGAACGATTTATACTATTTTTGTATGTATACTGCACAATTAAAAATTTAAATTTATCGCAATATTTATTTGAATATTTTCTCTACTTGGAATGTTAAATTTCTTATGTCAAAAATGCTTTTTTGTTTATGTATATACAAAATGTCAGCAATGAAAAAAAACTATATTGAGCTAGTAACTAAGTTGCTGGAAATATCTGTAGAATTTATTAATGAATAGAAAAGCCTTTTAGTTCTATTATTTTAATGTATACTTCTCTGATAGATTTAATCTATACTAATATTATAAATGTGAAGGTTTCGATGGATGAATGTTTGTTACTCAATCACTCCAGAATAGCAGAACAGAATTGGGTGAAATTTAGCACAAAGATAGATTATAATCAGGAATCGAACATAGGCTACTTTTTATTCCCGTTAATTGTTTATTTTTTATTAATTAAATAACTTTTGCGCCAAAAAGCTGAGGCCAAACCCGCCAAAAATTATTAATGCTCCAGTTGTTTTTCCGTAACATAAATGGGGTTAGGCGTAGGAGAATTTCGACCGATTATTTCAAACGATTCTATTTATTTTCTTTGTGTTTGATGTATTTAAAATCAAATGTTGTTAATTAATCGAGCTTTTGGATTCATTCTGAAGTACTTTTAAATTAAAAGAAAACAGAATAAAGAAAAAAAATCTAATCTGCATTGCATTACCTCAACTGGCGTAGGAAAGTCAGACATGTGCGTTACGCCAATTGGCGTTGAAAGTTCGCGCGGGATTGCTGCCAGCTGTGTTTTTATTTAAATTAAAAGTTTAAAAATTATGTGTATGTTGTAATTATCTCAATCTCGATTAATAAATAACATAGAATTGACAAGATTTTATTTGCTGTTTCATTTTATTTTGGATATACAATGTAAATAAATTGTTTTTACTTTAGTTGTAAGTTTTTATTATGAAATTGTATTTATGTTATATATATTTTGTATATGCTTATACTTTTAAATGTATCGTTTTTAGGTTAGGTTTAATTTTTTTTTATTTGTCATTATTTTATAGTTTTTCGTACATGTACATCAAAATTTCCAGGCGTACAGAGTCGCGAGTAATAGCTAGTATAGTATATATGTTTAAAAGGGTTGCTTCTTGTCATTTATTATGAAATCGTAAAATAATATTCTTTTTGTAGAAACTTTTTTTAAAAATACGATGCTATTGCTTATATTGATACTTTAAATATTCGATAAATACTTTCTTTGTCTTTCAAAAATATTAGAAATACCTTAAATTTATATTTATTATAAAATTACTAAAAATAAATTGTCCTTTTAAATTTTTGAAGTAGTTACACTATAGTTTCTACCAGATTTGTGTAATAAAAAATATAGAGATTATTTTCTTTGGTATAATGTTTCTATTCTAGTATATCTACCTGCTTGATACATTTATCGTCATTTTCTTTATTATAGAATTCTCTTATTGCAATTGTAAATATAAATACTATATTTTTATTTTAATTAAAAGTTACCTCTACTTCTCTTCTACCTTTAAAGTTACTTTAATTAAAAGTTGCCATTCAACTTTAATTCAAAGTTACCTCAAATGTATTAATTACTTACTTTTGTTACATATTTTGTAATATTTATTTTTATGTATGGAAATGTCAATAAGATTCTTTTTCTAGTGTTAAATTTGCACTTGTTCATTATGAATAAACGAAAAAAAATTAAAAAAAAATATTTGTCATACAGACGTTCTTTAGAAGATGGGAATAATGCACAAACCGGATAAAAAAAAATTTAAAATAAAAAATTTGATTAGAATTTTAATCAATAAAAAATAAAGCAAGATTTTGGTACCCCCCATAATTGTCAAAAATATTACAGTATGAAAATAAATTTTACACTATCTTAAAATTAAAAAAAAAAAATTAACTTTTCAATGAAGTCGGTTTAATTACTGTACATTGTTTGTAAGTATTTCATCATTTTTTTAAAAAAAATTTAAACCTTAATTTGCAACATTATATTTCACCGTTGTAAAGAAGCTCAAATAATTTTCATTGTTTTTACAAATATTTCGCATTGAACTGTTGTTCTTCCATTGTTTAAAATAAAGAAATAGGCTTATTTTTCCACGATGAGTAGGTTTTTATTCACAGTATGCTTTTAATACACTTTTATAAAATTTTCCTTTACTTAAAATTAAGATTTAGCACCCCAAGCAAGCAATGACGAAAAAATATTTTAAATCCCCCCATTTTTAAATAGTTTCAACAAAATAATTTTTATATTAGCTGTAGTTTCATTAATTTCACTTCCAATCAAGGTTCAAATTTTGGGAGAGATAATAGAAAATTAGGGATGTATAATATACATTGTATAAAGCATAATGAATAAAGTGGTGTAATCTTATGAAATACTTCATGTTGCACGCCTATCAAAATTTTCAGTGTAAAAACACTTAACTGAAGAAGAAACAGTAATCTGCATAAAATATTTAATGACATTATTTTTCAACCATTAATCCAAAAATGGTTGATTTGTTAGACAGCAAATGATAGAGGAGGATTTGCATGTGCTATTACCTCACAAGACTGACTGTTAGATTAGAGCTACAAAATTTGGCACTATTATACTTCCGGGAATAAAAACATGCATTTGTGGGGTATTTAAAAAAATTTCAACCATAATTTAATGAATCGAAAATTGAACATAATTTTTGCGTTTTTCTAGATAGAAAGTTATAATACCACAAAAAGTTTTAAGCCATTTTAAAGTACAAAATATTATGTTTTAAATAGTACCAATTTTTATAAGTGTACAGCAATTTTTGTACATGCACTACAATTATTTTTTCTGAATTTTGGTAATTTTTATATCTTTTTTTAATAATATATTTCATTACGAAGTGAAATTAAAATCTTATTCATCATTTTACCAGAATTTTAATTGCATTATTTTCTTCCATTGTTTAAAACAAAGGAAGAACGAATTTGTTCATTTGTATAATTTATTGGGTCGTTCGGAAAGTCATTTCGTATTTTTGTGTCAAAATGAAAAGAAATTTTCGTTTAATGAATAAATTATTTATTAAATTATAAAATTGCCATTCTGGTCTAATACCTTTTGCCATTCTGGTCTAATACCTTTTGGTAGTAACATGATTACACGCTCATAAAAGTTTTGGTCTTTGCTGTAAAAAAAAACTGATCGAGGTGGTTTTTGGCCTCCTCATTTGAAGGAAAAATTTTGCAAATCAGTTCTGGTACTGATGTACTGTTAACACATCTTCTCCACACATATTGGCTAATTTATTTCTGGCTTGAACAGCATTTTTACCTTTTATAGCAAAAAAGAAAAAAATGACGAAAATGCTGTTTATTGCTCTCCATATTTAAAAGGGCACCATCCAAAAACTACTGCGAAGAATCAGCTGCACTTTTTCACACTCAAGCCTTGCTATATCAGCTCTTAAAACATTAAATGATTTTGCGGTTTAAGTATGAAATTGGGTGCGAAAAATGCAATTAAATCCTTTGTCAGGAAAAAACGAAATTACTTTCCGAACAACCTAATACATGAAAGTGAAATTACAGTACCTCACAAGTCAAAAGATAGAGCAAGACAAACTATATTTTTAATAGCAATATGATGTTGATTCCATTAGGTAGGTTTGTTTATACAATAAGTAGAACAAGTACAGAGCAATTAAAATAGCATGATTCTAATGTATATGGTAGTCTAATTTTTAAAAATACATTTTTGTGAAATCATGAATATCAAAGTTGTACATAGGAAATTAAATAAAAATTAAGTACAATCAATATTCCCAACGAAAACAGTTCTTTACCAAAGGTAGCTAGTTAAAAATAAATTTGTTATGATAAGAGAATTTTGTGCAAGTAATTAAGGACAAGAGGATTTTGTACAAATAAAGTAATTATGATTTTATTTAAAAGTATTATTACACTGATGGAAAAAAAAATCCCAACACCAAGAAAAAATTATTGTACAGTAATGAAATTTTAGGAATACATTTGTCTAGGTAACATATTTAATTGATTAAAGTTTCAAGATCACAGGTAGAGCCATTTCAAATGTGAAATGTTGGTAAATTAGTAACCGATGTAACCGCCAGAATTTTGAATGTAAGCATGCAAACGTGCATGCATTGTGTTGTACAGTGTCGGATATCAGTTTGTGGTATGGAGTTCCATGCCTATTGCACTTGGGCGGTCAATGCAGGGATGGTTAATGCTGGTTGTGGATGACGCTGGAGTTGTCGTCCAATATTGTCCCATACGTGCTCGATTGGAGAAAGATCTGGTGATCTAGCAGGCCAAGGCAACATGTCGACACTCTGTAGAGCATGTTGGGTTACAACAGCGGTATGAGGGCGAGCGTTATCCTGTTAGAAAACACCCCCTTGAATGCTGTTCATGAATGGCAGAACAACAGGTTGTATCACTAGCCTGACGTACAAATTTGCAGTCAGGGTGCGTGGGATAACCATGAGAGTGCTCCTGCTGTCATACGAAAATGCTCCCCAAACCATAACTCCAGGAATAGGCCCTGTGTGTCTAGGCCGCAGACAGGTCACTAGCAGGTGTTCACCTGGCCTCCTTCTAACCAACAAACGGCTATCACTGCGACCAAGGCAGAATCGGCTTTCATCAGAAAACACAACAGATCTCCACTCCGTCCTCCAATGAGCTCTAGCTTGACACCACTCACGTCGCAAACGGCAATGGTTTGGAGTCAGTGGAGTGCACTGTACAGAGCGTCTGGCTCGGAGCTGTCCTTGAAGTAACAGATTTGTAACAGTTCGTTGTGTCACTGTGGTGCCAACTTCAGCTCGAATTTCATCTGTAGACGCAGTACGATTAGCCACAGCCATACGCCGAATACGACGGTCTTCCCTCTCAGTAGTACCACGCGGCCGCCCGGAACCTGGTCTTCTTGAGGCAGTACCTTCCCTTGACCACTGTCGCCAATACTCATACACAGTGGATACATTCCTGCCAAGTCTTTCAGCAATATCGCGGAAAGAAAACCCACCTTCTCGTAGCCCTACAACACGACCTCGTTCAAACTCAGTGATCTGTTGATAATTGTTTCTTCGTCTTCTCAGAAGCATCCTTGACTAACATTAACCAACTACGTCAAATCTCAACTGTAAATAACGATCAAGAACCTTACAGCGCTCATTTAAAGCAAACCTCATTTGCATGTTCATAGTGTCGCTACTAGTGCCACACTTACGCGCGTAGCTCGAAATTTGAATCGACGTCATCTTTCAGATGTATAAACACGCCTACCAAATTTCGTTTATCTAGCACAGCTCCTTCCTAGTGTTGGGATTTTTTTTTTCCATCAGTGTATATAGGTTGGAGATTTATTGATGATTTAATTTTGATTGACTTTGATATTACCATTATTGTTACTAATTGCTGTTCTAAAGAATTAATTTTAACAGAGGCAAATAAAAATCAAATTGAAACTACTTATCTGGATTTGAGGATCGAAATTGCTAATGATAAAAAAAAATTAGTTGGTATTTATGATAAAAGAGACGAATTCAGCTTTAAAATAATTAAACTCTGTAATTATCACTCTAATCTTAACTCTAAAATTTTCAAAATTTTAATTTTCTCACAGTTTAATAAAATTAAAACAATTTGTAATAAAAAAATTTCACTTATAAAAGCAACAAATAGTTTTATTAATAATTTAAACAATAATGTTTTTCCCAAAAACTACAGCAATATCAATATTTGAATAAAAAAGAAATGATGAAATATTAGTAAAATAGATGGCGCTCATAAACTATATTTATCTTTATTTACACTGAATTATAATTGGAATGGCAGTTCAGTGATATGGCGAGATTTCATCTCCTGTTGCTGATATGTTCTTTCTCTTTTTGTTTTCTTAATTAATTAATAGGGTTGCTCGTTTTAATTTTGGTTGAATATTCTTTTGTAGTTTTATTTTATATATTTTTGTTTCATTTGGTGATGTTTTTAATGCTTTGCTTTGTTTTTGTGTTTTTTGCTGTTTAAATTGGTTTGTCTTTTTTGCCTTATTTTTCAGGGGATTTTTGGGTCATGATGAGTTTTGGATATTGCCAGAGGCCTCTCCCAGAAAAAATCCCTTATTTTAAATCCTTGCCTGGGAGTGACCCTTGAAGAAGTTTTCAGGCCGGATTCTTTTTCTATTGGTTGTAATTTTGACTCGGTTGTATTCTTTTACTGTGGATAGTACAAGTACTTTACCTATGGTTAAAAAATTAAGCACAGCTTTTATGATTGAAACTTCAATAAGTTTTTAAGGGTTGCATACTACTACGTTGCATACTATTTTTTAAAAAAATTGTTTAGTCAAATTATATAGGAGTTTCTTCTATATTTTAAAGAGAAGCTCTTTCTGCTAAACATTATTAATAAAGCTACAGAAATGTATTCCATGCTGATTGTAGAAATGTATAGCATGATACATAAAGTAAAGTAAGACAAAAATCAGTTGAGATAGTCGCACCGTTACAAACTACAATCATGCAAAATTGAACGAAAAAAAATTAAAAATAATAGAGTTAGAAGTAAAGAATCTGAAGTTTTTAAAAATATTCGCACGTTGTAAAATTTTTTGTAAAAAAATGTCATCATACAAAAATAAAACGTAAATATTTATACTTAAAAAAAAACTTTATGTGTCTGCAGTTTCATTTTCAGAATTTAGCAATAGCAGATAACGTATCAAAGACATCTTTAAGAAATTATTATGTATTATTTAATTGATGTCTATATGGATGTGAAAAGGACTAACAACACTAACTAAATAAAAATATATACAAATAAGTCTAATAAACGGTAGGAAACTGATGTCGCATTTGAAAATGTTTCATTAATAGGAATGAATGCTTCCTCAGATTGCTTGCAATTTTTTTTTGTGTGTGGTTGTGTGTGTGTGTTTTATCTTGAAATTAGCTGGCAGAAAATTTTGTGAACCCTCAAACATCCTCATAGATATCAAGGTGTGAGGAATAAAGAAGTTATCTCCTGTTATGAGACATATAGCAGTCACATCCAAAGAATCAATATTGCTGAAAATGAATCCTGTGCCTCACGAAAAATGGGCATTATTATAAAATTAAATGTGCTTACCATATAACATGGTATTTAAGTTCTTGAAAATACCATGTTATAAATATACGACATTAATTTTTATTTAATGCCTCATCATCATCGTTATTAAAAACACAACTAAAAGAGCGTTATCATTATTAAGACTTTACTCTGAGAATTTTCTTCAGCATTTTCATTGCTTTTGTTTTGTAGTTATTCTAAAACACAATTTAAAAAATTATTTGAATTGCTTGCTTTTACCTTAGATATCTTAGTGAATGTTATTAGTTACTTCTGAACATTTGTAAAATTCTCTCTAAAACTTCCTTCATTATCAGAGACTGCATTAAAAAATTACTTAGCTGCCTCTAAATTTCTTTGCATCCCTTCTACCCTTTTTTACTAACCCTTAGTTTTGTATTTATTTATCGAGTTTTCGCTAGTGCTATTAAACCTGGAATTAAATTAGCTTATTCCAATAATCTTTTCCAATATTTGATTCATTAGTTGTTTCATC
This sequence comes from Argiope trifasciata, assembly GCA_026543055.1. Lineage (NCBI taxonomy): Eukaryota > Metazoa > Arthropoda > Arachnida > Araneae > Araneidae > Argiope > Argiope trifasciata. The sequence goes on from JAPMOQ010023642.1 coordinate 4,546,635, forward strand.
CATCAATAAATTTTTCAAAGTCGAATCCTTAGAATCTGCTCCCTTAAGATTTGACAAGTTTCTTTATCTAATCTATTTTGTCAGTAGATTACATTTTCATTTTTAATAAACTACACTTGAATATTTCTCAAACACTTGTATAAAATAGTTTTATTTATTTCTTTTACGGATGAATTTATAAGTCTTATAAAAAAATTTTTAAGATTTTTATGATTCCTTATATTTGCCATTGATTTTCCATTCCTTATATTTGCCATCAGGCACTGTGGTTGGTGCTGCTCTTCATCGGCACGTGTCTAAAAGATGGCAACCTTTAGCCCTTTTCTCAGACTCCCTCTGAAAGATACATTAATCAAGAAAAGTTTTATGTAAAACTTTAAAACGAATGCTTTAAATATTCTAGGATATATAAATATTTGTATTAAATAATTTATAACTGTACTTACGAGGTACAAAGTACTTTTTTATCTTCTAGTTTCAGCATCAGATACATGACAACTTATACAGAATTAACTGTTGAATATCGTTAAGTTTCAGAAAGATATTGGCATTGCAATGATTTTAAGAGAGAACTACTGTCTGTCCATTACAAGAACTCTGCCAGACGATCGTCTATGTTTACGGCGGGCGTTATAGAAACAGGTTACTGAAGGAAAAGTTCATTTTGCAGCGATAGAAATTCTTTCAAATTTCTCACGCAAGCACATTTAGCGCCAAACTGGCGATATTATCTATTATTGCATTTAATTTTTGAAAACAAATTTAAAAAAAAAATCACAAAAATGAAATTTATTTGAGTACTCGGAATGTTGAAAATATCTCATATTCCTATTATAAATATACAAAGAATAAAGCAAATCAAATAGAAAAACTGAATAATTATTTGCATGTCTAACGATTGCACAAGAAGAAAAAAATTAAGAGGTAAAATCATGCAAGACAAAGAATTTATTCTCATCCTTTCATTTGATTTAAATTTATATATTTTTGATATAAAATTCTCCTCAGCAAACAATTCTAATTTAACATAAAAACAATAACATAATTAATCGCAATTATTTCATTAAAAGTTGCTTTTATTCTGTTATAAAGTAAAATATTCATATGCTTGAAACCTTTCCAGATTTATATTTATTTTTAGATTCTTGGAATCATATCTGCAAAGGAAAGCTATTGAAACAACAGGAAGGCGAGAAAACAAGTCTGGATACTAAATATCTATTTTTTTTTGTACTGAAAAAAAAAAGAAACGCACTACCTATAATATATTTTCTTCATACTATTATATAGATGATTAATATTTCGCAATAAAAATTTAATAGAATTACTTCTTAACAATTGCAAATGCTCATTCTATTCCAGAAAAGAAATTAAAACTTTCTAAACTCTAAATATTTTTATATAGTATAACAGAATCGGTATTTTTAATTTCAAAGTAATTCTTTTTTCTTTTAAAAAGGTAATATAATTTCTCTTTTTATTATTTAACATTAAGAAGAAAAGGTTAAAATTTTGGCTTCCTCTTGCCTTTTTATCTTGACAATTATTGTGATGGGTGATAACTGAATTATACCTGTAGATTTAAGGAAATTATTCAATATTTTCAATGAAAATAAAGTACTGAATTGTAAAATATACTTAAAAAAATAATTAAATTTTAAGTTCCCTGCAAGAACATTTTTTAAACAAATTTTCAAATCAAGAATTCACAATTAATAATCAATTAATTTTACTAATACAAATAACTGAGTATAATTTGCTTTAAAAGTTTCAGTTGTTTATTGTTTTATAAATATGATCTTGAAATGGATTTCTATATTTTCCAGTTCCGTACATCGATCAATTCAAAAGGTGATCTTATTTGTGTTAAAAAGTTATGTTCTAATTTACGACAATTATTTTAAATTTCAGTTCATAACATTAAATAAAAGTTACCAGAAAAAGCTATAAATATATGTTAAGATAATAATTAAAAAAAAAAAACTAGTCTTCAATTTTAGTTGAAAATCGTATGATAAATACTTTTATAATTATATTTTGCTTCACTTAATGTAAATCATTAAATAATAATAATAATAATGCAATTATTCAGTACAAAATAGAAAAAAAAGAGGAATGGAAAGATTAATAAGGCATTAATAAAATATAAATGAAGGTAAGCGAATATAAAGATCGTGCAACTGCGACTAAAGCGAGAAGACGAATGAGCAACAAGTTTCTCTTATTGCTACAAATTGACGCCAAGAAAAAGAGTACCTCCCCAGACTTCTGTTCGATTCTACCCATTCAAAATGGATCTTCCCTATCGAAACCTGTTTCTATAACGCCTGCCGTAAACATAGACCATCATCTAGCAGAGTTCTTGTGATGGACAGACAATACAAATTCTTTCTTAGGATATTCTTTTTCACCCTGAACAACAAGAGGGGGGGGGGGGGAACTGGAAAGAATTTTTTAAAGCAACTTTTGAACAATTTCTTGCTTTATTTTCCAATCATTCATAAGTTCGTTGTCCAATGAAGGTCAATTAATGTGATGACAATTACATAACATATGTAATTATGTACGTCATCTAAATATAAAACAGAATGTTTCATGACATAATACAGAGTATATGTACTTATTAATAATGCTTTACCTTTGCTTTGACGCAGGGTTTATATTTTACTTGAACTTTTGAAAAAAAAATGTGTAGATTTTCATACAATTTCAATAATTATGATATCATACAAACTAATACTAAAATGTTTTTGAAAAAAAAAAAAAAAAAGAAAGAAAGAAAGAAAAGAGCTTTAGTATGTATGAAACTGAAGGTAGTTTTTCTTATGTATTTTATTATTATTCTGCTTTCTTTGCATAATTATAAAGTTCGTTCTTTACAAAGCATTAAAAAATGTATAACTAATATCTTAACACATAACAGAGAAATGGATTATAATTTAATTCAGCAAAAAAAAGTGTAGTTTTTATAATTTGTATTATCGCATGAATACTGAGCATAAATTGTGTTGCAATAATATTATTATTAACAAGAATTAATTTAGAAGATAAAATTCGAAAACATTTAGAAATCAAAAACGATCACAACTAAATATTTATTGGCAAAAATATTTAAATACAAAACATAGAAATCACATATAGATTTTTGTAAAAATATTCCATTTGTTGTCTTAATCAAATAATTCACATATAAATAGTATTACTGATAAGTAAATACATGCTTAGATGGATTGCAACCATTAACATGAATGAAAACAGTTTTCTCTATATCATTCAGGAGACCACTGGCACCAATGCGGAATAAATATGGATGCAACCACTTTCGTCCTAGTTCTTTTTTCATTAAATTTTGCCACAGAAGAACATCTTTAGTTGAACGAATGCCACCAGCAGGCTTGAATCCAACCTTAAAAAGACAGATGGGATGAGTTAAAAGTCGAGTTTTCGAGATAAATCCGATTTAAAAAAAAAACTTTCTAACTCCATTCCAAAATTTCGAAGACATAAATATTAATAACGGACTAAAATTATAAAATATAATTAACTTAATCTTTGAAAAATGCATGCCTTTCATTTATGTTTCATAAGAGTTTAATACATATAAAGAATTACTATAAATTGTATTTAGAAATATGAAAGGGTCGGGATAACAAGGTACCAAGCCACATTTTAGACAAAGTAAATCCAATATTGTAATTTGTTGCTTATTAATGAAAATTATATTAAAGTACATATTTTTTTAAATTTTAGTGTTAATAGGAGACAATGTATGTCACAAGTTTTGTTTTTACCCAATGTTTCTACAGATTTTTAGGGCAAAGAAAATTGTCAAGCAGCAAGAGTTTCGTTTATAATCGTCCAATATAGGAGAAAATGAATGTCAATAAAAATTAAGATGATTCTGATATAAATGAACAGCTGGATACTGAATATGAACTTACAAATAAAAAAGTTCGTCTACTGCAATTGAGATAGAAATAAATACAGCTTGGCATTATTTTCACTCAAAAAATATTTTCGTTTTTCAGTTCTATTAAAGATGAATTAATTTTTATAAGATGTTATTAAGTTTATAACATATTTTCTGCGTCTGTAAATGGCATATTTTCTTATGTCATAAAATTGTATTATTTTCCGTTTTAGTTACCTTGAGCTTTTTATCAACGCCAAAATATGTTTTCATAACTTGAGATTATTGAAAATAAAAGTATTTTCTACATAATTTCCCATAATTGTTTTTGCTGTACAGTATTTTAATTTATTATTGCACGATATTTTCATTAAATATAGTCAAAATATTATAATCAATTAAAAAATTTCAAATTTGTTATTAATATTATAATAATTATAAACTTTCAATATAAGTAAAGGTTATAGTGAAAGATTAACAATGCATACAATTATTTTTAACACAACAGACAATGTACTATTTTATTATTATTTTCCGTTTACTAGGATAATGATTTAAATGTAAAATTGTTAAAATTTAAAGAAAATAGATAGAAGACAAATACAATTGTTTTTAAGCTGCAGAAAAATACAATGCTCCAAAAAAAATTTAGACTGATAAAAATAAAGACATTTTAAAACTTCTAGATTACACTCGGCTAATCTACCATAAACACTACAAGAACATTGTTGTTGATCTTGAAGAAACAAGAAAAAAAAATTTCAGCAATGTCATAAGCAAATATTTTGTATTTCTGATTTGAGTTAATTTTATGAATCTTAATTTTTCTCCTAGTTGAAATTTATTTAATTTAAAGAATTCGAATGCTCCTTTCAAAAACGGGTGTTGCCAGGAAGACAGTCCATTGTACAGAAAATAATTCAATATACTTTAAAAAACCGTTTTCATAGAAAGACATAAAACCCTAGTTGAAAAGAGTAATAATTAGAGCGTGAATAACGAGCAGTGTCCGAACACTTTTTCGACGAACTGCGCAATAATTTCAGAATGCAGTTTACTCATGAAATGCATTTCTAGAGAATTTATTTTAAAATTAAATCCCGAATGGTAAAAAGCTTTTATAGTAAAATTGTGCTACAACGGAAAATCTCGAAAATTATGGAACCAAAAATATCTTGCAGTTCATAGTTAAAATAGACATATAAGCTAACTTTTTTTTTCTAACTTTGAAGAAAGTGAATATTTCAGTTACACAGCATCAGAATTACGGCAGTTAAAACTCAATTTTACTTTACAACCTATGTATTCATTTTCATAAATTACTGTTAGTCAAAACAATGACATTCTAGAAAATAAACAGCATAGCAAGACACTTTACCAGTTGTGATAAAGAAAATGGCACAAAAACAATACCAAGAAAAAATAAAGAGAAATGGTTAAAAATATTTTGAATTAAGTATCATTCTGTTATCACAGGTCTTCTTACTTTGATGATGGCAGAATACAATATAGAATGATTGGGTACGTAGCAAATGCTGAAGTGCTCTTTAATAATTATTTTTAAAAATCTACTCTACTTTATAGTTCCCACTTCGATTCAGTCAGCAAATTCGTCATTACTATACTAGATTACTGAATTCAAATACAATTAAAAACATTCAAATACATTTTGCAATTTTTGAATCTTAAAAATTGATAATTTAATTTCAAATTTCCGATGAGAAATTAATGCTTCAATTTTATGCAATTTAAATAATCACATATATCATAAATTTTAATAACTTTACTTTTAGTAGTAAATGTATTTATAATTTCTGATTACTAGTAAAAATGCATAACTACAGAAGGAGCGAAGCAAGATGGGATCACTATGTTATCCTAAAAGAATTACACCATTATAAATGGGAGTCGGTGAGTGGAGTTAGCAAGGGGAGTAACCCCCTTTAGTTTTATACAAAAATTTTTAGATTTCTTTTCCCATTTTGTCACTCTAACAGCTTATGAATATGTTAAGTGAAGTGAGGTGAAGAGATTGTGCTTTGAAATGAAGTGA
>JAPMOQ010023642.1:4552607-4583103 GCA_026543055.1 Argiope trifasciata
GAGTTTTTAGTGAGTTATTTTTGAGTTTTACCACTGAGCTATCAACATCTGGTCCGTCGAAGCGGAGTAATTAAGTAAATTATGCGACTGAGATTCATTTGAGAAAAAATGTTTAGGAATTGCATAAAAGAAGACCTCAAGCAGGTCGCAGAGGAGTTCTGCGACAATGTGCCGTCAAATGCAAAGGTAAGCGAACTAAAAGAGCTTATTTTAAAATCCAAAGCATATGAAAATGATAAAGATTTTGTATTGGATTATGTTAATAGTATCGTGAGTGAAAGAAAGTCTCACGAAGAGACAAGTATGAGAACTCTTGAAATTGAGAAAATTAAAATGGAACGAATAAAACTCGAATTGGAATTGTCGAAAACCCACTCGAGCTGTAATAGCAGCAAAAGTTTAGATGAAACAGAGAGTGATAGGCACAGTTGCTCATTGGATGTTTTAATTAAAAGTATTAAAACCTTAACAATTAATGTTCCTAGGAAGCCAGAATCGTGGGGATTCTTTTTTTCGTCTCTAGAAAGAGCCTTCGTTACGAAAAATGTGCCTGATAATCTAAAAGCAGAAATCCTTTTAAATTTACTGGGTGAGCGTGCATCTAATATTATTGTTTACATAAAGGATGACGAAATAAATAATTACGAGGTAGTGAAATCGATAGTTCTGAGAGAGTTTGAACCCACTGCCCGGGCTTGTTTGGAAAATTTCAAGAAGGCGCAGCGTATAAATGAATCACATGTGCAATTTGCCTCGCGGCTTTCTACAAATTTCGAGTACTATTTAAAATTAAGAAAAGTTACCGAGTTTGAAACTCTAAAGCAATTAATTGTTTCGGATAAGATATTCCAAACTTTGGATAAAGAAACAGCAGCGCATATAAGTATAAAACAAGGAGAGAGTTGGTTCGCGCCAACGGAGCTAGCAAAACAATGTGATTTGTTTTTTACTTCTCGTGGAAAACCTTTAAACGAAAGTAATTTTGTTAGAGGTTACAAAAATACTACTAAAGTATTTCTATCGGATTCAAAACCTGCAAAAGATGCATCTAAAGTATTCTTATCGGATGTTAGGACTGCAAATTGTGCATTTTGTAATGAAGCCCATTTTTTGGCTAACTGCCAGTCTTACTTAAAATTAAGTGTACAGGAAAGGGTAGAATTTGTAAAAAATAAGAAGTTATGCTTTTGTTGTTTGAACCCGCATCTAGTTTCAAATTGCAGATCAAAGATTAATTGTTTTTGCAGGCGGCGTCATCATAAGTCTTTGCATTTTCCAAAAATTAATACTGCTGAGAGCGAAAAAGAATCATTTTCATCGATAAGAAATAAAAACTTAAAGGGCGTGGCTTTAACGGTCGATTCTAACCAAACTGCTGATTCAGCAACCTTGAACGCGAACGCGGAAGAATTCGTCTATAACGAGAAAATATTTATGAGTAGTTTTTCAAATAAAAAGAATACGGTGTTGCTATCAACTGCAGTATGTTATTTAATGGATGAGGCAGGAAATAAATACAAAGTTAAATGTTTGCTGGATGTGGGAAGTGAATCAAATTTTTTATCTAGTGATTTAATTGAGTTTTTGCGTTTAAAACGAGAAAGAATTAATGTTCTAGTTTCAGGAATTAATGATATATCCTTGACAATAAAATTCAGAGTGAATGCATCTATTTGTAATGAGGATAACAGTTTTATCAAAAATTTAGATTTTCTTGTAGTCCCAAGAATTTCTACTGGTAAAACTCCTTCTAATGCTATTGACATTTCAGGACTAGATTTTTCTAACGTAAATTTGGCTGACAACAATTTTAATCTACCCGAGAAAGCTCAAATGTTACTTGGAGCCGAGATTTTTTATGAGCTGTTAAGACCAGGCCAAATTCGCATTAATAATTCTAATCTTATTCTTCAAAACACTGTTTTTGGTTTTGTAGTATCGGGAAAAATTCCTACAGAGGGAAAGAATAGGATTCATTGTGGACTTGTAAGGGACGAAACTAATTTAGACAAAACACTTAGAAAATTTTGGGAAATCGAGAGTCTTGAGACTGAAAAGCCTCAAAATAAAGAAACATTAATTTGTGAAGAACATTTCGCAAAAACTTTCACACGAGATGAATCTGGTAGATACGTTGTTAAAATGTCTTTGAAAGAAGATCCAGTTACTTTGGGAAGTTCCAGACAGATTGCATCTAAAAAACTAAATTCCTTATGGAATCGATTAGCAAAAGAGCCCGAGTATTTAAAGTTATATTCGGATTTTTTGAGAGAATATCAGCAGTTGGGTCATATGATTGAAATCCATGAAAATGAGGAAGAAAAGGGATCATATTACATTCCCCACCTTGGAGTGTACAGAGGATTGGAGAAAAGTAAGTCAACACCCTTAAGAGTTGTATTCAATGCTTCTTCGTTAACCCCTGAGGGGAAATCTTTAAATTCTATACAATACAATGGGGGCGTCATTCAAGAGGATTTGTTTTCAATTATGTTACGATTTAGAAAACACAGTTTTGCCTTCACTGCCGATATAAAGAAAATGTATCGAGCAATTGCAATTCATCCTGATCAAAGAAAGCTACAAAGAATATTGTGGAAGGAAAGCCTTCATGAACCTATAAAAACTTTCGAGTTGACTACAGTAACATACGGAACAACCAGTGCGCCTTTCCTGGCAATGAGAACCCTGAGACAACTTGCGCTTGATGAGGGAAATAGATATCCTGCAGCAGCAATAGTGTTAGAGAATGATTTTTATATGGACGATGTACTTTCTGGATCTGATTGTATAGAATCTGCAAAAGCGCTCCAACGAGAGTTGATTGAGATATTGGGTAGAGAAGGGATGGTTTTGCATAAATGGTGCAGTAACAACGCAGAGCTTGCAGTAAATAGCGAATCATATCCATGCTCTTATGCAGAAGAAACCAAAACGCTGGGTGTTATTTGGAAATCAAGAGAAGACTGTTTTGCCCTCAAGGTGTCGAGTGAAGATATAGGTGTGGCAAAACGCCAAGTTTTGTCAACCATAGCTCGTATTTTCGATCCACTCGGTATTTTGGGTCCAATGGTTGCAAGAGCAAAAATATATTTGCAACGGCTATGGCTACTAGAGTTAAACTGGGACGATCATCTACCTACAAGGGAAAAGGACGAGTGGTTACGATTTTCATCAGCCCTTCAATTTATCAATAGTGTTAGAGTAGAAAGGTGTATATTACTACCGAGCCCAGTTTTAATTGAAATACATGGCTTTGCAGATGCGAGTGAAGTCGCTTATGGAGCAGTGATTTACTGCAAATCACAGTCAAAGACTGGTGAAGTGTCTGTAAAATTGGTTGCTAGTAAGTCCAGAGTGTCACCCTTAAAACGTCTGACAATTCCAAAATTGGAACTTTGTGCAGCAGTTCTACTTTCTAAATTAGTGGTTAGAGTGATTTCCGCCCTGAAACTTAATATAACCAACACTTATTTGTGGTCCGACTCCATGATTGTTTTATGTTGGCTGCAAAAAGAACCTTGTCACTTAAAAACCTTTGTGGCAAACCGAGTTACATTAATACAGGCAGCAACCAAGGTGAACCAGTGGAGACATGTATCTTCTCACAATAACCCAGCTGATTTGATCTCGAGAGGTGTGGATCCTGACAAACTGTCTGAGAACTCTTTGTGGTAGAATGGTCCTGAGTTCCTGACCGGTAGAGGCTATACAGAGAGGGAAATCCCATCAGCCACTTTCCAGAATGATTTTTTTGAGGAACTGGCCTTCACTAACTCCAATGACTCTAATTGTTTTTCTGTGTTTAATAATGATGCTTGTGATCTTGTTCATAGTTTGATCAATTTAAGTAATAACTATTGTAAAATAATCCGTATTTTTAAAAGATCTATATCAAAGGTATGTTTATTGCCTATTGAAGAATGATTATTCTTGTGTATTGTGTTAAAAGGTATTCCTTGTGTTATTAGCTACTTGTTTAGAAGTCAATTTCAACAGTGTAATATTTAATATTTTACTGTAATTTATAATGTTTAAAATTTTATTGCAATTTAATATTTTATTGTATTTTAATGAAATTTTGTTCTTCGTGTGAGATGATTAACAATTAGTTGAATGTGAACATGTCAACGGGCGGCGGAATGTTAAGTGAAGTGAGGTGAAGAGATTGTGCTTTGAAATGAAGTGAGCTCTCTTCTGTGTTTTGTTAGTTGGAATAAAGTTGAGTGTTCGTGCGTGTGAGTTTTTAGTGAGTTATTTTTGAGTTTTACCACTGAGCTATCAACAGAATAAATAAAAAGTATTACACATTTTCACTTATATTTAGATTTAGAGGATTTGTGAACTCTTGAGGCCTTTTTAATATCAAATACCTCGGCAAATAGACAATTTTAATATAATATCCAATATCAAAAATCTCCACGTTCATCATCGATTTCCGTAGCATGCTTCAAAAGTGACAGTGTGGAACAGCTTCACCTCATCTTTCACCGCTGATTATTTTTTTAAAGAAAACTGGCCCCCAGGGCAATGGTATATTCTATTAATGGCTCAGGATAAGCAACAATGCAACGAGTCTTTGTCATTCCATCGCTTCAACAGAGAAACACTTCATGATAAAAAAAATTCATACAAGACAAATCTCATTATTTATTCAAGAGTTAATTAAAGTAAAACTTTTGTATAATTAAGTTATTCGCAGGTCATTTTAAGCCCCTTAGCTGGTTCAGTTACTGAACTAAAACCTTGTGATCTTTGTCAGTTACGATATTTAAAGAGCTGATTTATAAAGTCAATGCTCCAAACTTATGCATTGAAAGACAATTTTGCAATATGTATTCCTCCCTCAAGCGAATGACTTACATTCTGCCATCGAATAGGTTATCATCGAATGCCCTATCTAGAGCAAACAGGAGAAGAGCATATCCTAGTTTGGTTCCATCAGTGATAGAAATAAAAGTTGTTGTAAGCTAATAAACTTTTCTTTTGTCGATATTCGTTCCTTCTCCACATGATAGTTCGCATTAATTATCATTGGTATGCACGTTACGAAATACATAAATTGCCTGCTCCAAAGTACAATTTCTTCCCCTAGAGGCTGAAATAAGATTTTTTCTTTCAAAAATAGACACCATATACTCACGAAAGCATGTTCACAGAATTTGAATGGAATTTACTAAGAATTTTTCCCTTCAGAAAAGTCTAAAATTTATCGAATATTCCACCTTAATTTATATTTATGACAAAATTGCAAGACAGCATTGAATAATGTTAATGCTGAATTGCAGAAACAATGTTGAGCTCAAAAGAAATTAGTCCAATTAAAAAAATGACTAAAAAGCTAAGAGATCAGAATTTTGAGTTGCTTAAATTTTTCGAGTTGCACATTATAAATTGAACCACCCGATGCAAATTATGAACGAATGCTTTTCAATACCTCATATCCTGTTAGATCAAAATAAGCTCTTATAGCTCGAGCCATGGTCATTCCAATGGGCAAAGTTGCATTAACGGATTCTTTTCCTGTAGACGTCTTTATAAAATCAGAACCTATAAATAAAATCTATTAATTTCACATGATAATATCATAGCAACTTTAGAGCTTTATAGAAGGAAAAAAAAACCTACTTAAAATAGTGGAAATCTTTTACTATTCAACAAAGAGAATAATACTTCAATCACTTATCTAGTGAAAACAACCTCTTAAATTATATGATATGGAAATTCATCATAGAAAAAGATCATCTGATTAGACTTCAATTTCGCAGTTCATTGGTTCAATTATCAAATACAATTATTATGAAAAGCTCTTACCTGTCAGAAAGGAGTCGAAAGCAACGATCGTTTATAATCACATTTATTACGAACATCACACATTACCACAGGAACGAAACAGAAACACACACAAAGACAAAGAAAAGACACACTCGATTCAGATTCACATTCTAGTACTAACTGCCGATGGTTAGACTGAGCATAAACAAACCATTGGTGAGGCCCACAGCGCCCTCTGGAGGAGAGCCTTGAGGGTTCAAATTAAAATTTTAACACACTCCCCCCCGAATGACTTAAAGGTTCATTCAAATTTAAAAAAAAAACATTTTGCATCTAACACATTAGGCAGAATTGCAACTATTATATAATATCAATGTTACAAATTCAATGTTTCATCACAATAGTTTTATACTTACCAACTCTTCATTAATAATAAAGTTACATACAAGTTTAGGATAAATATCATCATATTTCCATTTAAATTTCAAATCTCAATACAGGTTCCTAAAAAACGTAATGAAATTAATAATACTATTCAATTTAATCATTCATCAATTTCGAGGTTGTATAACAATTGAACAGGTCTTTTAATAACAGACGTATTCGTTTTAACTTGACAAGATCTAATTTTACCATCTCTGCCAGGAAATACAGCTACTATCCTTCCTAATTTCCAAAAATGCCTAGGAAGTTTATCATCATTAACTAATACAATATCATCAACTTTAAATTCTCTAACGTTACCTGTTGGTTTCACATAATGAGTAGATCTTAACGTTAAAAGATATTCTTTAAACCATTTATTCCAAAAATGATTAGTTAACCTTTCCCGATAATTAAATCTTTTAATTACAATTTTTTTGTTGCTCAAATTAGCATCAATAGTAAGCCTGACAGGAGGTAAACTATTCACTCTTCTTCCCATTAACAAATGAGCGGGAGTAAGAGGAATAGGTTCCTGAAATTCAGAAAACACATAAGTTAAAGGACGGGAATTAAGCACACCTTCAATTTCAATAATTAAAGTCTCTAATTCTTCTCGAGACAAAGTCGTTTTTCCTAAAGTTTTTCGAAGGGCAAGTTTCACAGATCTAATAAGTCTTTCATAGAAACCACCCCACCATGCCGCTTTCTCAATGATAAAGCACCACTGGATTTTGTGGGAGGCATAAAAGTCTTTCACCATTGGATGACTGATGACACTCCACAAATGTTTTAGCTCCAATTCAGTTCTCTTGAAAGTTTTGGCATTATCTGACCAAATCTCAGAACACAGTCCTCGACGAGCGATAAACCGTCTAAGTGCTAGGAGAAATGTTTCAGTAGTCAGATTGTCAACTAGTTCTAAGAGGAGAGCACGAGTTACACCGCACGTAAACAAAACGATGTAGTTTTTATCGTCGCAGTTCTTGGTGTAGAGTGGTCCTCCAAAATCTATTCCCACAATAGAAAATGGAGGTAACTGCTCCATTCGCACAGCTGGCAAAGGTGTAGTAGCTTGAACACCTGGTGAAGAGTTGAATCTTTTACACAAAACGCATCGTTTTAGAAGATTCTTTATCGTTTGTCTTCCTCTCATTATCCAGTATTTCTCACGTATTTCCATGAGAGTTTCAGAAATTCCACCATGGAACACTTTTCTATGCCAGTTTAAAACTAACAAACTCACGAAATGATGCTTTGCAGGCATAATGATTGGATTTTTTTGTAGGTATGTAAATTTCGATTTCTGGAGTCTCCCACCAGCGTGGATTATCCCAAAGGAATCAAGAAAGGGATTTAATTCTAAAATCTTGGAAGTTTTCAATATTGATTTTCCTTGCTTTAAATAAGCAATTTCTTCATTAAAAACTTCTCCTTGTACTGATTTTATCCAATAATTTTCGGCACCATCGAGTTCTTCAGCACTAAATTCATTATATTTTTTATTAGTATTTCTAACATTGTGTATGAAGCGAAACACCCAACCTGTAACTCGTAGCAATTTATTCAAGCAACTGTATTTGTTGATATCAAGTAAAGGCGCGGAGTTCGTATGAGCTTCACACACAAAAGTTAAGATTTCGTTTTGATTAATTTTTCTCTCGCATGATTCACTAGAGAAATCGTTAAAGTCCGAGCCTTTAGACCAATTTTCTTTCTCCTGAAGAAGCCACTCTGGACCGTGAGTCCAAGTCGGACTATTCATAAGCTTCTCCATACCTGCTCCTCGAGAAATGTAATCAGCAGGACTTTCATTTCCGCTGCAGTGATACCAATCCGCAGGATCGGAGTTGGATTGAATTTCCATCACACGGTTAGAAACAAAGGGTTTCCATTTAGCAGCTGACCCTTTGATCCAATGGTGAGAGATTAAAGAATCACTCCACAAAAATATCTTGGAAATGGGAAATTTAAAATTTTCTTTTATATACCGCAAAATTCTGGCAGCAATTACAGCTCCCATTAATTCCAGTCTAGGGAGGGTTAATTTCTTTAGTGGTGCTACTCGCGATTTTGATGTTACAAAACTGGTGGATATACATCCATTGTAAGTTGCATAGCGAAAGTAACTCACTGCTCCGAACGCTCTAGGGCAAGCATCCGAAAAGATATGCAGTTCTAACTCTTTCGCTTGATTCAAAGGAAAGGGGAAATATTTCCTTTCAAATGTCAAGTCCTTTAAAAGATAAATTTCAGAGCACCAGTTTTCCCATTTTATCTTTAATTCAGTTGGCAGTTCGTCATCCTATCTTAACCCATATTCCCAAATTTCTTGCAATAGGCATTTAATGATCACAATAAAGGGAGAAATAAATCCAACTGGGTCATAGATCTTTGCAGCCGTCTGAAGAACGCTCCGCTTAGTGTTTTTCAAATTCTCTATCAGTTTGAGAATAGGCTGCACATCTAAATTAAACGTATTATCATTGGTATTCCATATTATTCCTAAAACTTTCAAAGGACGCATGCTGGACTCTTTAATATCATGCATACCTCTTTCGCACCACAAATGTCTCAGTTCTTTGGAATTGGTTTTGAATTTTCTCAAATTCATGTTCGCATCTTTAAGAATTTCTACGGCAGCTATAGAAAGGTCTAAAGCTTCATTTAACGTATTAGCTCCGTAAAACAAATCATCTACGTAAAGTGATGAATTAAGCATTTCATAGGCTTCGCATTGCTCTTGCTTATATTTTCGAATATGATATTTAATGGTTGCAGCAAGCATAAATGGACTAGATGTTACACCGAACGGTACGCGTGTCATTCTCAGAATTCCATGAGACTTCGAATCCTGGTCATTTGGGAACCAGAAAAATCTCAAATAATCCCTATCTTCCTCTGCTATTCCAATTGTTAAAAATGCTCCACTACAAAATGCATATTCAAATTCGCGGAATCTCAATAGCACATCAAGGATTCTGGGATTTAAAGGCGGACCAGGTGTAAGACAGTCATTTAAAGATTTGCAACCTTTACCTTTGGAGGATGCGTCAAAAACCATTCTAACCTTCGACGTTTCTTTATCGATTCTTACAACTGCAGAATGTGGCATATAGTACGCGTTTTTATTTTTCAAGCAGCACTCCTCAACAATGTTCAGATTTAATTGTTCTGAAATAATATTCTTATATTCATTCAAAAGCCAATCATTGTTTTTCATTCTCACACATAAATTTTCAAATCTTCGCCTAGCTATCTCAAAGTTATCATGCAATTCGTTAGTATTTTCATCCCAAAAGAGTTTAGTTTCATATCTCCCATTTTTGAATTTTAAGTTGTTTTCAAAGCGCACAATTAAATCCTTTTCGCAATTAGAGACATTTTCCCTATCACTTATTCCCATCGCATCTAAATCCCAAAACATTTTTAAAGTTTCATTTAATGCTGAACAACATTCTATTTTCATAACAGAAACGTTCTTGTCGCAATTTAAATCTATTGGAGATATTCGACCTTGTACAACTTTACCGAAAATTGTATCAATTACAAATAATGTTTTAGTTAAATTTTCTCTTTTGCCTGAATGAATTTCCCAAAAATATTGCGCTCCAATTAGGAGAGAAAATCCTTTTCCGAAAGACTCACAAGCATCTGAAAGCTGTATTTTCTTTTTACTAAGCATCTTTTTTAGTTTATTTGACGATACTTTAAAAGGAGAACTAGAAATAACATCGCAAAGCAAAGCTTCAATTTCAATGCCATTTTCAGGATCACGAGAATCGCTAAGAGTAAATTTTACAACGTCATATATTTTCTCAATCGGTTCTCTTGAACCAAATGTATAAACTAGCAAATGTATATACTTATACCAAAAATGTATATACCAAATGTATAAACTTTTTCTTTTCTTATTATAGGGATTTTTAAATCGTCCGCTATTTCCTTTTTCAGAAAGCATCGCTGAGAAGCGTTGTCAAGAAGAATGTTTAGCATTTTCCTTTTTTCCCCAATTTTCAATAAAGCGGAACATGATTCCAAAAGTATTTCATCTTCATTTACATTTATATTAGAACAAGTAGCTACATTTTCCCCCTCGAACGACCTTTCACCCTTAGCGGGTTCCGGCGGGGTTGACGCATCGTAAATTAGTTCAGAGTGTTTACGTTGACATTTACCACATGTCTTTTTCAAGGGGCAATTTCTGTAAACATGACCTGCCTTTTTGGGGCACAAGAAACATATCCCATTTCTTCTTAAATGCGCCTTCCTTTCATGGATCGGCAAAGTACAAGAAAAGGAATCGTGTTTGGATTCAGGTTCTACACAAAATACACATTTTTTCACGTCTACTACAAAGGCAGATGCATGCGGAGGATTCGCGCTCGTTTCTTTATTTCTATAAAAGAACTCAAATTTATTTTTATTAAATTTTCCATACTTATGATTAGGTTTTTCAAAAGTGTTAACTTTAGATTCTGTACGTGCATCTGTGACAAATTCTTTGAATAAATGTTCATTTCGCTCACGGCATTGAATTTCAAGTTTTAAGAAATTTAATAAATCCGAAATAGTATTTTCTTCTTTTATGTACATTTTACGTGAAAATTCTAAGGATAATTCTTTAGGGATAGATTTTAGTAATATGGGGTGTAGTAAAGAACTATAACTTTAGGATTAACGACACTATTTTCTAAACCGCGTATGTGCGTTTCACACATAGAATATAATTTACGTAACGACTTAACATCGTTTGCTTTACGCACAGGATTTAAATTTAGTAGTTGGGACATATGAGCATCAATAATCATCTCGGTTCTACCAAATCTCTCTTTTAGAATATTTATCGCACCTTCATAATTTTCCAATTTTAAAGCCAGGCCACGAATAGCTATTTAAGCATCGTTAACTAAATAAGATTTTAAATCAGAGTTTCCCAAACTTTTTTGTGTCGTAGACCACTTGCCATGTTTTTCCGTATTGAATAGACCCGCTACTTACCTGATATTGATTTCCTGTAAATTTCTAACTGTAGTGAAGTTTACTGTTAAAAACTTAAAGTAAAAACACATGTTAATTTGTACATTTATTAATTGAATTTAAATTTATACTACTCAAAATAAAATTTCGTATCTGTTATGTAAAATCTATGTAACATGAAATAAACATAAAATAAACTAACATAAGCAAAAAGTTAATATTTTTAATGAGAAGGATGAGCCTGATGCTTTAACAATAAATTATCAACATTTGGAGTCAATTTTGTAAGGGTTAATCTTAAATCTCCTCGGCTAATGATGTCCAGTCTGTTTCTTTTATTCGTTAAGAGATTAGTAACAGCGCTAAACCCTTTTCCACTAGGTATGACGATGGAAAGGAGATTAAAAATTTCCTCGCTATATTCCATAATACGGGATAAGTAACGGGTATGTTGCAAAGAAGCCAGAATTGCTGATATCCGTTGCATAAAAGGCACATAGGCAATTTTTTGTCCGCCAATGATGGAATGAAGCCAAATTTCAAATAATCAACACTGTACTGTCTACATTTCTTTTTAGATTCGGACAGGGCATCAGTCATCTATGGGCATAATAAAATTATTTAAATAAGCTTACAGCTTACAAAATTTTATAAACATATATAAAATTTTTTTTACTTCATAGGTACTTTTATGAATAATGTAAATGTTTTGATATTATAAGATAGTATGACGTGAGTAAATAGGTACTATCAGTGTATGTGTTGAGATTTACTATCGTGGATCCCCATTTTCATTTCATGGACCCCCACATTTTTTTTTCGCTGACGTAGACCCCTTGCAGGTTGTCATAGACCCCTAGGGGTCGATATAGACCACTTTGGGAATCACTGTTTTAAATAGTTCAATTTTTCAACATCGCTAAGATTTGAATTTTTATTTATGGCTGTATCAAATTGAGAATAAAAGTCATTAAATTTTAGAATGTCTCCATCATATTGAGGAATTTGTAATCGCGGAAGTTTAACTGAACACCGTTGAGGATTTCTGTTAATAGTTCTATCATTGATAGTTTCGATTTCAAATTTTCGCATAATTTTCTCAGCTCGCATTTTCCAGGTTATTATTTTATCCCTGTATTCTTGCTGCTGTTCAACTTCATTATTCAGATCTTGTGCTTTGCACAAATTTAAAATATCTGAGTCAAGTTTCTTTAGTTGATCATCTTTGTCTAATAATTTCGCTAACAGTTCTTCGATTATGTCTAAAGATCTGTGCTCTGTTTTATTTATTTCCTGCTCTAGCTGTTTACAAATTTCAGTTGCAACCTTTCTGACAGGAGTTCTAATCTTCTTTAAAGACTCTAGATCCATTTTAACTAATTCGCATCAAATTTCTAGTTTCGATCTAAAGGTATCTATGGCCGAATCGAAAATCCCGAGTTTCGGCGCCAAAAATGATTAGACTTCAGTTTCGCAGTTCACTGGTTCAATTATCAAATACAATTATTATGAAAAGCTCTTACCTGTCAGAAAGGAGTCGAAGGCAACGATTGTTTATAATCACAATTATTACGAACACACATTACCACAGGAACGAAACAGAAACACACACAAAGACACACTCGATTCAGATTCACATTCTAGTACTAACTGCCGATGGTTAGACTGAGCATAAACAAACCATTGGTGAGGCCCACAGCGCCCTCTGGTGGAGAGCCTTGAGGGTTCAAATTAAAGTTTTAACATCATCCCAGGCAAATAGCAAGACATTTCATAAGATTACCATGAAGATTGGAGCTACTATCTAATTGTAGAAACCAAAGAGAAGCATTGGAGAAAAAAAATTACTTTAAAGTCGCAATTTATGGAGAGATTACAGCATATGAAAAACTTGATCTTAAACCTATAATTCATCTGATGGATTCTATTACCACAGATTTAATTTATATAACACCTTCAGAAATATTGCAAACAAAGCAAATCACAACAAGCTCTATGGGAATTCACATAATTTTGAAGAAGAATTTCATATCATTATTAGACGGCAAAGAAGTCTGATATGTCTAGTTAATTTCACTTGAAAACAAAAGAAAAACCCTGCAAAAACCACATAATTCATCTGCTCTCATTAAAGCATTCCAGGAAGTAAAAAAGTGATTTCAGTGTTATAAACCACTGAAAATTCTATAATACTTGCAGAAAAAAAAAAGATAAAAAATTAACCCAGAAACATTTCCAATGTTTCAGTGTAAGTTAAATGGCTCTTTATGGATCATGACTTGGTCTGAATATGTATTTATTAGACTATATTTCAATGGATTATTTAAGAAACAACCCCAAAATTTATCCTATTCCAGACCAAAAACTTGCAATTTTGATCAAAACTGAAGCACAATATATCTAACCTGGAATCACATAAATTTAAAGTTGAAATAATTGGCTGATTCATAATGTTACCACAAAGAAAAATTCAATATAGTTTAAATAAATTTAATCAATGGATTTTCCCTTACCAGCTGCCATGCATACAATGCTTGCTTTATATACATTATCAAGTGATCCAAGTTCTCCAGCAGCAATTATAGTCTTAAGTAGAATTTTAGCTCCACAGGTCTTTTTCATAGCTTTCACTTCTTCATACAAATCTGGGGGGGAAAAAACTGTAAATAAAATCTTAAGGAAAAAACTTAATAAAAATAATGAAAGCATGCACACTAGTTGAAATTTTAAATAAATATTTTGGATGAAAAATACATAGAAAATCAAAACCCAATTTGCTTAACGAAGAAAAATAGAATGCAAGATCGAAAAAGGAGAAAGTGAACACCTATTTTTGTATGAAAGAATTAGGAACAATTTTACATGTCGGACAGTCTTGAAAAGAGTAGACAATTCTCACATCATAATAACAAGTTTTTTAATCTAGTAGCGTTAAAGTAAAGGAATGACAAATTCAACTAGCTATTCTCATATAAGAAATTTTCGAACATTCATTCCACAAATAATTGACACAAAATCAAAAAAGTAGTTAGAAAAGAAAAGAGTAAACTCCATTGAGAACAGAATTTCATTAGAATGCACACATTGAAAGAGAGAAAAATAGAATGAATATCTTTGAAATTACAAATGAATGAAACTAGAATATTAATCAGTGGTGGCTTGCATACTCAAATGCAGCCAAATATATTTTCAATGTATGAAATACATTCAGTCTAAAACAATGGAGTAATATCCTTTCGTTTTATGCTTGATTTTATAATGAAGAGAATCGAGAATATAGCCCAGCTATCTGCCCATAATTCTACTGGGTCTAAAATTGACGGTTTGATGTCTAAACCATATATCAAAATTTATGCATCATGTCTAGTATGTTATGGAGTTATAGTGTTCACATAAATACAAATATACAATCAATTTGTACAATTGATGGATAAGGTAAAAATTACTAGATATATTTTTAATTCTAGAATAAAATTCAGATGCTGAAATTCATTAATTTATCTTGTTGCCTCACGAATGAACGAATCGACAAATTGGTAAACAGTCAATCCAACAAATATGGTTCAATATTTGATATAGATGTACAATTCTAGTAATTGAAATTATATGCTGAATTTCATCCATTTAACTTTCTGTGTTTTTAAGTTATTCTACTGACACATGCATGCTCTCAGTTACATAAGCATATTTCTTTTGTTACAAACAAAACAAAACCACGGCTAAAATTTGCAGGAATTCCATAATTTTGATATAAAAGCAGTGCATTAAATTTAATCCCTCAAACTCAATAACTATGTTTGTTAGTTATTGAGTTCATAAACACAGTTTTTTCAGGAAGCTTTTAGCGAAATGCTTCATATGTTTCCTTACGCTCGGGAATCTTACATGAAAAGCATTGATTCATTAAATTTTCATAGGCGAATTTTTTGATGATCACAGTATTTTTTCTTTGAATATGAAAAAGTAAAAACTGCTGTTCACTTTTTTGAACACACATTCCACATCCATCATTAGATGATGAACTTTAAAACATTTTAGTTGAATTAAATAAGTAACACTTAATAATTTTCCCCATCTAATTGAATAAGAGACATATATTTAGGGGAATGTGTTCACAACACAATTTCATAATCATAGTAAAATAATTTTTTCTATGATTGATTAAAAAAGCAAAGAAAAACAATGAATGTAACATGTACCAATCCGGAAACATTATTTTCGTCCTAATACAGAAATAGGAAAAAGAAAAAAAAAGTAGGGTGAAACGGAGATGTCAAGAAAGTAAGTTTAGGATTTTCTCTGAATACAGGGTGGTCATAATCAAACTGATAGTGCTCACAGTGTTCTGTCGCGCGATCTATTTGCGAGAATGACGCCACATTTTGAAGGAAGATTAAACAAGACGGGGGACAAAGGATTCCGCGAAAAAAAATTAGTTCCAAAAGTCACCGCTAGGAGAATATATGGCGCTGTGTAATAGAAAATAGAGTATTAACAAATGCAAATCAATACGGAAAAAAAATTACCTTTTATTTTGCACATTTTCTGATTTAGTTCAGGTACAATATGGCAACACTTTTAAAAAAGCAAAAAATTTACATAAACACCGATAGAGTCTCTTTATCTGCAATTTCACTTACTAGGTAACAGAGAACGCTGAGCAGAAGTTCTTTATTCATATTTCACGTTACATCCATTGGAACAGTGCCAACTGCTTGGGCTTTAAAAGGCAATGTGTTACTTTTCGAAACAATCGGATTAAAAGTTTATGCGCAATGTCTCCTTCTTTAGTCCGGCGTGCGTTACTGGTCAAGTTCTTTTACCTCAACCAGTGCAACGCGTCAGCCGCTCTTCGTGCTTTTAGAAAGCACAAAAAATGCGTAAAGGTAACGGTCCTTTGTCAGTTAATGGGCTAAAAGCAATGGTTGCGAAGTTTGAGAAAACAGGTTCTCTGAAGGTTCAGTCAGGCAGAGGACGAAAACCTGTGCCACAGGATACAATCGAAGCAGTTGCCACGGCGATTGTCGGCAAGGACAAGACAATATTGCTGCCACTTCTAACGCTCGACAGTAGCTCGGAATATGGATATGCCTTACAGTACGGTATGGCAATTATTACGAAAGATTATCCGCCTCGATCCGTACGAAATCAGCCGTGTACAAGAATTAGATCACACCGACCACGATAAGCGATTGACTTTTGCTTTCACTTTTCTTGCCAGAATGGAGGTGGATGATGCTTGGTCGTGGAAAATCTTATGAGGAGACGAGGCCCACTTTTACCTGAATGGAACTGTGAATACCCAGAGCTGCCGAATTCGGGATGACATGCAGTCACGGCAATTCCCTTACATTCACTAAAGGTTTGGTGAGGGTTCACAGCTGAATTAATCATAAGTCCATTCTTTCATGAGAACATTATCCCGACAGGACCGGTAATCTGTTTTGTTACTGGAGAGAAATATCGGCACATGTTGAACAGCTTTGTCGTTCCGGCACTTCAGCAAAGACAATGCCTGGGGGAAATCATTTTCATTCAAGATGGAGCCTCCACACGTTGCTTTACGGGTACAACAGCTGCTACGACAGAAATTCACAACAGAAAGAGTCATTAGCCGCTGCTTTCCAACTGCATAACCATCTAGATCCCCTGATCTTACCCCATGCGACTTCTGGCTATGGGGTTACCTTAAGTTCAAGGTCTATCAAGGAGTTGTCCAGGACCTTGCTAAGTTGAAGGATAACATATCACGGACTGTACGGGAGATTCCAGCAGACATGTTACTTCCTGCTGTTGTGAATACTATGCACAGAATGCAATATGTGGTCAACAAACACGGTAGCCACATCGAACATGATTTGAATGCGCAAAATAAAATGTAATTTTATTTCCGTATTGATCTGCATTTGTTAACAGTCTATTTTTTGTTACACAGCACCACATTCCCCAAGCGGTGACTTTTGGAACTAATTTTTTTTTCGCGGAATCCTTCGTCCCCCGTCTTGTTTAATCTTTCAACAAAATGTGGCGTCATTATCGCAAATAGATCGTGCTACTGAACACTGTGAGCACTATCAGTTTAATTATGGTCACCCTGTATTGCTAGTCTAAAGAGAAGCCATGAAAACTCTTTCCACCATACTTTGCTCTATTTTAATCAGCATATTGAGATGGACACTGAGTACAGACTGGAGCTATTCATATTCGGAATCTGGCAACTTATGCTTTTGACTTTCACGAGTAGTGATGCTTCGACAAATTACAATAGGTTTACACATCTCATCTTGAATATAGGTGGACGAATAGTTACATTTTTATTTATTTATTTGAAATAGAGATAACATAAAAATTTATCTTTAAAATGACTGATTTCATCATCATTAAGAAATTTTTAACCAATTTCGTTTTCTTAACCGACAAGCATAAACTAAACCATTTTTGATTTTTTTAAAAAAAGTCATGAGAACATATAAAAAACTAATTGATGCTGGTAGTAAAACTCAAAACAATAGAAAAATAATAGTGAATTTTGTGAAATCTAAATATTTTTCTGTTAGATATCATTAAAAATAAAAAAAGCAATAAGTATAATTTTACACACTTAAGTTTGAATGAAATTTCATAATCATAATACCTTCCCATTCTCCATTAAGCACCAACTGACGGCTAATAACAATATCAATTTCTTTGGCACCATCTTTGATACAACATTTGATTTCTTCTAATTTTGTATTCAAATGATACTGTGCACTAGGAAAACCAGCCGCAACGGCAGCAACTGGAACGTTTGACTTGATATTTTTTAAAGCTTTAACAGCATCTTTTACTCGGGCAGGATATACACAAACAGCACCAACATGAAATTCTATAAAGATATATCACGCATTAGAATAACAAAACATTGATGAAATTTACTATACAACTATAAAATATAGCTTTATTTTGAAAGACAGCCCTGCAAGGAAAAAGCTTTATGCAAATTAGGCATTATTATTAAACAATTGGCAAACTGATTAATCATTATTAAAAAAAACCTATAAAGATATATCAATAATTTTTTTTTCATATTATAATACCTTATAACATTAAAATAAATAGCAGGAAGTAACAGCATAAACTTGTATACATGAATAGATAATCTTTTTTTAATTTATCGGCAAATTTCCAAAATTAAATCTACAAAATAAATGTATTCGTGGAAAAAAACCCTCACTCTACCTAAATGGCATGATTAATAAAATTATGGAACAAAAATAATTAATACTGATACTGGTAATAGTAGTATGGATGGTGGTAGATGCACTCAGTTGCATTTGACTCATTAATCAGAGCTTCCTACCTTCACGAAAAAAAACCTGAACATGATTGCCGTAAATAGACGAGTCTAAGTAAGGAGGAAAGTAGGCATTGAAGAGGACCACAGCATTTGGCTAACGAAGCGCGTTTTATTAGGGCGAGAAATTCTTTTCGTTTGTCTTAATACAGATGTATTTATATGACAATTAAATAAAATTAAATTGTAGATAAACTTAGAAATTCCTTGTTATTTAAGCTTTAAAATAATGCTTTTCATAAGAAAGCCTTCAACGATATTTCTTCAACTGCTTTTGTATTGGTTTTTTTAAGACCCGAGACTGCTGTCGATTAAACAAAAAACAAACACACACACTGGATAATAACAAAATACTTTCACATTTTCTCGAAGATCAATGTGTCTTCAAGGGTGGAAGCTTACGTTTTAAAACTAAATCCCCCACCTCCGTTTTACACTATGAGTTTTTTTTATGAGTTTTGAATAAGGTGAAAACGATAGTTTCAAATAAAAAAAATTTAGGATCAGAAAAAAAAGTGACTTTGGAACTGTTTGATTCATAATAAATCTGCTACTGTTTGATATAAATAAAAAGTAAAAACATGAAATTCAGCAAAAGAATTAAAATATAAATAAATCAATAAATAGCAACATTAAAGATATTTATTCCTTTCATATTCTTTTGAGAACTAAAGAAGTACTTATCAGAATCTTTGTAATAACTCATACACCCTAAAATTGGTTACCCAGTCCACCGTAGCACTTCTTACAGATATATTACACATAACTTAATATTCACAAATTATTGAAGAATAGACGTTTCCAAAGAATTTAATAAATTAAAACATTACTCAAACTATTTAGCTGGCATCTATTACTAACTGAATATATAACTGGCGATTCTTCTAATTATAATGTACCAGTTATTTTGACGCCAAAAGAAATATTGCTCTTTTCTTCACCCCCAAGATGTAATAGAACATCCCATTTTCAAGCCAACTGACCCTTACTTTTAGGGTTACTAGGGTTTTTCTCCTGTCGGTAAGACTATACGTAACTAAGCATTGCAATGGTTGCCACAATGTTAGCTTTATCTTTATCTACAATATTTGGTTCAATAACAACGTACGACACTTGGTAGTTAATCAATGCTAAGGTGAAAATGATACACCATGCCTCTAATAACGGAACAAAACAATCTTGGGGAAATGTTGAAGATACAAATTATTGTTATTTGCAGCAAAAGATTAATATTGCATTCAAAAAGAATGTTATTGTTACGAACCTGTAGTTTTGCTTTCCCGCGCTAATACTGTCATCGTAAGGAAGACAGATTAACAGTAATGTGTATTGAATAGTGAATGGGTGTGACGTCAGAAATCCCAAGGCTTGGCGACAAACTTGGCGACGAATTTGGCGAATTTGGCCACAAAATGGAAAGTAACCGAAACATCGAGAATTTTCCCGATCCGTCCACTAGGAGCCGAGATACATCGAGAACGCTCCTGATTGGCCCAGAAGTTGTTAACTCCACCTACCGTCGGTATATATAAAGCAGGCGACTGCAGTGAAGGAAGTAAGTCGATGGGGTTATGCTGCCAGGAGTAATCTGAGACTACTTGAAGTACAACAAAATAAATTAATACGGCAATTCTGCAATATGCAATATTTTATGTTTAACACCAATATGTACAAATGCTTAGATTACCCTCCCTTCAAAAAATTCATAGCAAAACTAGCAGATAAATTCTTCAATAACTTGGATTCTATAGATAATGTCACCATAGCTGAGATTCCTAAGTATACCCCAGATACCAAAATCAAAAGACCGCGTAATATCTTACTTTACAAATAGCCTTTCCCCCATTTAATCAGACTTAAATTTTAAACTTAAACCCATCTTTAACTCCAAGTAATCCTGGACGGCATACCCCCTCACCCTCACCCTGACAACAACCAATCAGATCGAGTCCTGACACTCTCCACCTCACGCACCCACTCAGCTCCTCAAGACTATTTAAGCCGATGCATCCTGAAAATACGAAGCAGACCACGGCAATATATTGACCGTTAGGCCTCTCTTTATTCATCATTTTCGGGGATAAGCCCCTGCCGGGGCTAGGCGCCCCGTCTAATCCAACTCATAAGTGAAGGAAGTAAGTCGAAACGAAACGGAGCAGCGGAGAAAAAGAGAAAGAAGACTTGAAGAGGAATCAAGCCGAAGCGCGGCAGTGGAAAGAAGCCGAAGCTAAGAAGACAAGTAACGCTGTGGAATTAATAAAGAAGACCTAAGAGAGAGAGGTCTTGAACTGAGGAGTCATGAACGGAGGACTGCTGTGTGGCCTATTCTGACGAAGCCTGTGTCGTAGCCCGTTGTGCCGTCGTCGGGAACGGAGCTGTCCCGAACTAAGGAGTAGTCCCGTTGTGCGAAGTATTATGTCGACAGAAAAGGCAAGAAAAGATAGAGGAATAGTTTCAGCCTGTTCTGGAGAGACCCAGGTGGTATAAAGTGAACCCCTTAAAGATTCCCTCTCCGGCTGAATCCTGTCTGGCGGCTCTGTGAGCTGTGGGCATTGTCACTACAGAATTTCTGCCTGCGGACTACTGTCTGCAGTGTGCTGTCTTGTGTGTTCATCTCGGCTGTAAATAGTTGTCTCCTGTACATATTTTTGTTGTGAATATTTGTCGTCTTTGTGCTGTCCTGTCCTCGGCCTGTCAATAAACGTCTGTGTTGTGTTCGTCAACTAAAGGACTGATCGTTGTGTGTTGTGCATCATCATCGCTAACACCATACACAACCACTATATACAAGGTGAAGTAAAAAAGAATCCGACGGATTAAGGATAGGAAATCCGTAACATTATAAATAAAAAATAGGATAAAAGAAATATGCTTCAAAAATTTATTAAAAAGGAACGTATATAACTTTTCCGTGAAGACATTAAAAAATATAGTTATAATTTTTATGTATATGATATTAAGGTAGTCTAATAAATGCAGATATTATTTTCAGTTTAATGCAAATTTATTCATATGATCCTTTATTTATTTAATGATACAAAACGAAATATACATAAAGTATTTTAAACTGAAGTTTAAATAGGCATCAATAATATTTAATTGTTTTACTAGTTCTTCAATTTCTTTAACAGTATAAATGCCTTCCACTATATGCTTCATATCTACTAAGTGAGAAACTTGAGGAAATTTACATCATTCTTAAAAGTGTTGAACGTAAGAGATAAAGACTTTTTATTTCATCATTTCAGGGAATACCAGAGGCTAAATGAAACATTAGGAATGTTTATTACATTATTAAACTGACTGATACCCACATGATTTGACAGTTGAATTTCAATGTCATAAATTTCTTTCCAAACGCCATTGTTTGTTTGTTTTCCTCGCTTTCTATCATATTATTGATTAGAAAGCTTGAAAATAGGGAAAAGCTTTGTCGATTTTCAATATTAATTTTTTACTGGCTTCGTAAGTAAATTCTCAAATCCGCAAAGAATGCTAATCTTAACTCTGTTTAGTTTTACATTTAATTCATATTCTTTCTTTTAAAATTGAATTTCGGAATTTTTAATTACTTACACAGGGGACAACGATACAACATAGTGTTGTACCTTTGACTTGCAGTCATTGTGAAACTCAACACAAATGAGAAAATGAATTTTATTAACTGATAGTAGTCCTTTTTTATATCAAATCTCAAATTTTTATTCAAATTATTTACATGAATTCGCAGATTTTAAATTATATCTATTATTTACTAAGCGGAGAAAATCTTTACTAAACATTCAAATTTGAAAATAAATAAGGATTGCTTTCAGAATTCATTTTTTAAAGCAGCAGAATTTCCTTGGGTCTCTTTCAGTGTGTACATTTTGAGGTCATCATTTGATTTCAGTACTTTCAGTGATATTTTAATTTTTTTTTACTTGCTCTTATTCTTCGCTAAGCTTTCAGGACTGGTTTCATATTTTCAGGAGATAACATTGAGGAGGTGTATGGTTTATTTAGATCGACAAAATTTTGAGTATTAATCTGTATGTACGAAACTACAATAACTAAATCAATCATCAGCCTGTCAGTTACAGATGAAGGCAGAAACTCATCGTTAGTTAAAGTATTCTAATTAAGGGAACAAAGCATATACACTATAATATTGAATTTTCCAAGACATCAATAATTGAAGCCAAATATAGTAACCAATTCAACCACTTAATGTATGGTAACAGAATTAAGTCTACTACAGTGAAACCTCGTTACAACAATATTTTAGGGACCAAATAAATATATTGTTGTAGAGAGGCATATTGTTATATCGAGGGCCCACATATTTTGAGCATTTAATAAGAGTTTTTTTTCATTATTATTATTAGTTTAAGGTGCATAACATTCTACTTTTAAGTCTATATTTAGAAGAAATTAATTTGTAAAATACAAATAAAAGTGGTTTAAATACTAAAAAAAATAAATAAATAAGATAAATTCAGAAAATAAGCACAGAAATATTCACATACCTGAAAACACTTTTTATTGAAAATAATCCAATATTTTTGTTTGTTTATTCATTTTTTTAACTGTCAAGTTCACCAATACTGTATGCATTGAGTCTAGTGCACGAAAATGTTCTTCATTTGTCGTCGGAAGGCTTGAAAAAAATGTCCGTAGAGAATTCACAGATTGAAGAGCTTCATGGGATGACAATAAGGACTGCGATGGATCTGTATTATCCTCATCATCATCAATATCATCATCATCTTCATCATTGTTTCCTATCTCATCAGTAATTTCAGAGAGAATATCTTCATCAGTAACTCCTGCGAAAACCATAATATCTTCATCTGCTGTTAAATAGTCTTCTATACTAATTCCAAACTTTTTACCGCTTTTTTCTTCAAGTTGGGATACGGATTTTTTGATGTGCAAAACACATTCTTGATCATCTGAGAGATCATTGTCTATGGAATTTTCATCATTATCATATTCCTTATCTTCCATAACACAAAGACCAGCCTTTTTCCAGCCATTCCGAATGGTTTTTTCTGTTACTTCCCACCAACTTCCACAATATCCACAATGAGTCTTAATAGACGGAAAAAATAACAAAAGAAAACGGGGAAAAAAGCATTTGAAAATCAAAATATTATTATAAAGGGAGAAAATAATACTGAAATTTAGATTGAAAAAATCGTTTTACAGAGGTTTATTGTTCTAGAGAATATCGCAATATTGAGGGGAGATTAACATTAGTTTATATGCAAAATCCCCGGGACCACAAAACATTATTGTAGTAGAGGGAGTTATTGTTGTATCGGGTATCGTTGTAGCGAGAGTTTACTGTATTTGAGGTTAACACCCATTAGTTCATTGTCTGTAATCGAAAGTTTCTCTTTACGCGATCAATTGGAACAGAGTGGATGTCCTTTTCTTCACTGGAGAAGGTCCATTCCCAATGTACCTACACAGATTCCATCTAGCCAACTCTCCTTTGCTGTAACTGTGGGGAGATAGGATGCCCAATTCACTATGCCACCGAATGCTTACTGACTCGCTCATGGCACATGAGAAAGTCAGAATCACGTCTTGAGCAAGAACGGTACAGGAGAGTTTCACTGAATACCCTTTCACGCAGCAAGATCCATTCCATAGTAAATTATATTCACAAATACCAAGACCTCTTCAGGGCTATACAACAGCTAAGACCAAATTTCTAATCAAAATCAGCCAAAATTATAACTTCAAAAGTCCCTTAAAAGTGCAGTTCTCAAGAAGGAAAACAAAACCACCGGACCCAGACGGACGCTACAGATTTTGACTCTACAGTGATTGTTCATTTGTTGATACATGTCACGAAGATGTTCTCAATGTAATTTATTAAGCTTTTCTTTTTAGTTAGTACTCTCATTTCCCTATATGTTTAGCCCATAGTCAGCATTTGTTTAAATATTATTGTTCCCTCCACCTAATTATTACTTCATCAAAAACTGAATACAGTCGTGTAGGATTTGACACCAATGGGGTTCTTTCTCGAGATACCTGGATGGTTTGTCGTCTCCTTCTCTCTTCATTGTTTTTATTTCTTCTTTCCTTCTATACTGTGCCCTTCCAACCGGCTAGATAACTAAGTGCTATAGGCACCGGGGGCACAGGATGGCGTTATGTTATGCTATGGTATTGGATACTGCCGGATGCCAAGCCAAGGATCCAAGAGCTTGGTGACAAAATGGATAATGCTCGAAACTTCGAGACTTTTGTCGATTCGTCCATTAGGATCTGAGATAAGACTGAATGGTCTAGAAGCATCTAGCCCCGCCTCCTCGGAACTATAAAAGGTCGGCACTCTGAAGTTGCGACTCATCGTGGTGAATTGTAATCGGAATCACCCAGTAACGAGTCTTTGAGATGATAGCAAAGCAAGGCGCAATGCCTGCGTTGTATGGGGTTATTGCTAAATAGAGTTG
Organism: Argiope trifasciata; assembly: GCA_026543055.1. Lineage (NCBI taxonomy): Eukaryota > Metazoa > Arthropoda > Arachnida > Araneae > Araneidae > Argiope > Argiope trifasciata. The sequence continues at coordinate 4,577,571 of JAPMOQ010023642.1, forward strand.
TGAACATCGAATCCTGTTGTTTACTGTGGAGGCAGCGTCGTAACGTGTGTAATAGCTAGCTGCATGAAGTAGTGAGTAGGAAGCTAAAGCGAGAAAAGACAGAGGAGTGCTTCAGCCGTCTGGAGAGACCATAGGACGAAGCTCCCAGGATCCCCTCCCCTGCTGAATTATGTCTGGCCACTTTGGGTGTTGAGGTCGATTACATGAGTTTTATTTTTTAAAAAAAAGATTGGAATGCACATATATCGCCATAAGACCAAGAATCAAAGAGAAATGGTTCACACAAATTACCATCTTCATCGCAATTTCAAAAGATTATTTAGAGTGAAATATCCAGTTTCCTCTAAAGAGGAAATATTGTACTTTGCCCTGGTCAAAAGAGCAACATAAAAAGGTACAGAAGTACAAATTTCAAAGGAACAAAAGTGTGCTTTCCCCTTTAAATTTCTATAACTCATTTTTGGTTTGGAAGAGAAAAATCAGAGTTTACACTAAATAAGATTAATAGTCTCTCAATTAACTGTATGCATAAATTAATACCATATATTAATAGTATCAAAAAATACTATAAGAGAAAATGTTATGTTTGTAATACTTACCTCATAAAAGCGAAATAAGATATATTTTTACTGATCAAAGCATCCATTAAAAAAAGCTAAATTAAATTAAGGTATTTAACAATATCTTTCTCCTAAGCACAAAAAAGTACAAAATCAAACTTTCAACTTCAAAGAGAAGCGGTCAAAGATACAACACTTTCCAGTCCTAATTTGTCATCCAACAATATCTAAATGACATTGCAGATTTCTATAAGGCCATCAATTTTACAATTATAATTACTTAAAAATTTATAAACATTAATTTAAAACCATAATTTATTAACAATTATTGAACAAAAATGAAATTAATGCAAATCTTGCAAAATAATTGCCAACATCGCTCAAAGTCTGATTTAAATTTTGTAAGATCGAAAACTACATAAGTTAAGAATTCTCAAACGGTCTTGCTTGAATGTTCATAAATTGTTAAAGAAATTTTGAAAACGAACATGTCTTTTAATTACTTGAAAAATGCCATTCTACTTTAATTTTATTAGAATAAAAAAAGAAGGAAGAAGAATAAGTGAAGAATAGAATAATTTTTATGAGTTTACTAAGAAATAAAAAGTGAACTAGAGACTTAACAAATTTCAATTTAAAATACTTTCTCTCCTGATTTACCAAAAACAAAATCTCTGATTGTGAGGGAATACCATGCAAATACCAAACATTATATCATGTAACATATATTTTCCAGGCTAATCATGCTACACAAACACACTTTTCTTAAGATTCACGTTGTTGTTTTTTAGTTTGATTTTAAATAATTATTCAGTAGTGATAACAGCAATAATTACCTTTCACTGAAAGGTGTTAAACGTCTAGAATAATGGCAAGATGGATATATGTACAGGATGATCAATAAGGTTCTTTTAAGACCTTTAAATCTTTAAATTCGATAGCCAATTAATCATATATTTTATTAAAAGGTTTATAATACTTATGTTGATTGAAAGTAAGCAGTAAAACATGTTATTATATTCTAAAGAGAGGAAACTTGTTTAGCTACAATTTCGTGTAATTTATCAAAATTAATGGTAAGATTAGGTGAATCCGTAAAGGGTTTCGTTCAAAAATTGCTTAAATTGGACCTCAAATCCTTCCCTGAATTCCAAATCTATTATTGCAAATGAAATTATTATCTCAAACTCGAAACTCAGAAAGTTATTAAAATCTATATCAGTCTGCATAAATTGGAACAATATGAAACAAAAACTACACATATTACCCAATAGGCATTAAAGATTAAATATAGCAAAAATGTCAACTGAATAAAAGATCATTCACAGTAACACTGAAAGAAACCATCTAGTACCGGTTCATTTCATTTTGCAGAATGAGATTTTAAATTATAAATAAAATGATACAAGGAAGGGATTCAAAACCTTCTAACTTACTTGATGGCTTAACTTTCGGTTATGAAGTAGAGTGAAATTAGAAGATATTCAGCTGAAAACAGATATTGTTCTTGGAAAAGAATGGGCAATGGGGAGGGAAAAAATACCACTGAAAGAATTTGGGAATATGTGTCCGCTATTATGGTTGGTTACAGAGCATCCAAGAATAAAAAATTAGCTTTAAACGTAAGTGTAGTCGAGGCTCAATATGACATAGGCATGTTACACAACATCAAACAAAAGTAAAAATATATTTAGTAATCATCGAAAATAACTACAAAACAATGTTTTTAAGCCACATTCAAACATTTAGAGTATTAAAAAGGTAGAAATATGATATGTCCATAGACAAAACAATCTCCTAAAAATACACAGTAAAAAAGCTGTTTTAAATGTTTGTTTTTTCATTTCTTCTTCTCTGTCTTAAATTTAAATGTCTTTCTCTATCAGCAGACAGGTGATCATTTTGGTCTGCAGGGGATTCATTTTCTGTCCGAAATTCAGTTGTAGAGCGATTCAAAGAAAGCTGCTTATTTCCGCTCATCAAAAGACTCTCCTTCCCTAAGTGTGAACATTCTTTCTCTGATATTCGTTAACCGAACCTTTCCTTCCTCTTTATTTTTTTAATAGTGTAACAAACGAAGCTTTTTAGCATTTAATGAGTTCCGGCTAAAGTTGTATTTCCTTGAAAAAGGCTTGAGAAAATGTATAGCATCATATCTGGTTTCCAAAAAAAATTGTTTTTGGAACATGAGCATCGGTGTTTGCAAAATTTTAAACAAGATATTCAAAATGTCTCCTACGCATATGGGCTCGCACATACGCGCATCGTGGAATGATTGACAATACAAGTTTTTTAGTCCCAAAAAAGTGCGCGCAACAATGGAGAGGAGTAACTAAGTCTATTTCTGAAATAACGGGGTCTCAATAAACCATTTCCTTCAAATGATTAAATAGAAAAAAATCTAAAGGGGTCTAATCTGGAGATGGTGGGAGCCATAAAGTAGGCGTCCCACGTCAGATCCAGCGGTTTGCGTATTCGATATTCTGCCAATGACGCCTAACAGGACTGAAATGTGCCGTAGTTCTAAGCTCGAATCGTAGGGCCGCATATTGCCGTTAAAGGCATACCTAGGACACGCTTAATACACCAAGAAAAAATATCAAATACGAATGTCCAATTCAGATAGTATCATAGTATCATATCAGTACTCATATGGCCCCTACCTTTACAGACCAGGGGTCCTGATGTATCTGCGGGCGAACTGCATGAAGACTGAAGCCTACTCATATATGACTGTTGAGACTACTGAAGACCTCATCACTTTTGAAATGTGCTTCATCTGTCCGCAATATACGTGCAATAAAAGCATTAACGGTTTCATGTTGTTGCAATAACAATTTGTAAAAGCCAATGCATCGCTGAATAGGACCTGGATGGAACTTTTTAACGATATGGCTATAGATTCTCTGCTCGTAATAACCTGTACACAGATGGTTACTCGCATTCATCTCCGTAGCTTATGCGCATGTACTGAGCGCGGGAAATTCTTCTACCAGGGGGAATGTTACATTCATCTATGCAACTGTAAGACCACTGTGAGTTCTTCCAAAAATATCGTAGATAATGTTTGTCGGATAGAGCTTCCAGCCTGTTGTCCAACCTGAGGATCCCGTTGACAATGCGAGGAAGAAGTGATGGATAGCGAGAATACTCTCCAGCAATACGTAAGCCATTACCATTATATTGATCGAAGATAAAGTACAAGTCGCAATATTCAAAATCGGAATAAATTATCCTTATCACAAACTCCTCCCATCTTGGAACTTTGGAATGACAATAGCGCCACCCTACTTCAGTTGATACCCAGACCTGTTAAGGAAAGCCTCAACAGATAGTTTTTGCATTAAATTAAACTAAATTTTAAAAAGCTTTTGATTATAAATGTTATTTATGTTTGTTTTGTGCGCGTGACGTGATAATAAATGTTTCGTCTCCAAGATTATGGATTGTTTATGAGAAAGCGAAATTATTACTCAACTATATTGGCGGTTATGGAATACAAGGTAAGGCTGATTACCTTATTTGAATTATTTTTTCTTCATTCTTTTGCTGATAAAATGCTCGAACAGTGACCGCCACTAAATAGTAATAAGTATTAACAAATATTTTGTATCATATGTGCAAAAGAGTAAACTTAACGTAAATGGGCTGTTTACGAGGTACAGTGACAAAGCAAATAATTAAAATCAAAAGTGACAATTTAAAACCAGATGTGAAAGTCGAAGAGCTAGAGGAATATGATGAACTTTAAAAAAAAAGAGACGTGGAATGAAAAGTAATTAATTCTCAAATTGAAAGTTTGATTAAAATTAATGAAATAGATAAAGAATTCGAAAGTGTAGAAGATTATACAGAAAAAATAACAGAAACGCTGTTCACAACACTTAGATTAATTAGGATAATAAATTCGGAATCCGAATCTAATAATTCTTGGCAAGATTCCAATGTTACTCTGAACAGCTGGTACCAGAACGAAAAACAAAGAAATGAAAAAGAATACATAAAATTGCCAAAATTAACTATCTCGAAATTATTTGGTGAAGTAAGTGGATAGTTACATTTTGGAATTCGTTTAAATCCGCCATTAACGTAAATGAAAATTTGAATAAAATTGAAAAATTTAACTATTTACCATCATTTTTGAGGTTCTGCTTTTATCTTAATCGACGGATTAGAATTGACAGTGGAACAATATGAGCATTAAATTGATATTTTAAAACAAAGACTTGGAGATAAAAATATTTTAATCAATGTGCACATTGAAAAATTACTTCAAACAAGTCCATTAAAATGTGAATGTGAACGAGTCCAATTCACATCTCCAATGTTGTGATATATTTTCGTAACCTATTTAATCATGTACAAAAAAATATTAGAAGTTTAGAAAGTGTATCTGGGAAAAGGGATAGCTATTCAAGTATTTTGGTTCCTATTTTAATAGTTTTTGCCGCGTGGCCTACTTTTAGAATATAATAAAGGAAAAAGTGATACTTCTGATTGTAAAATTGATGAGTTATTAGAGTTTTTATCATCACAACTCGTGGCTCGAGAACAAACTTTCTTAACTATTAACAATTCTGTTTCGGAACCGAACCATCCGCTAGAATGAATCATCCAGACTACAGGTGCCCATCAACTGCGTTAGCATTGTTTAACGAGTCTGTTCATAGTAAGAAAAGTGAATACGACTACATTTTTTTGTAGAAACATCTATAATAATTGTTAAATAGTCAAATATTTGTAATATAACCAAAATGAATTTAAAATAATGTGCGGAAACTAAGCAATAAAAATTATAGATATATCAAATTTTTAGAATAATAACTAATAATAATTGTTGTAGATATAAAAGTGCCAAAAATTGTTAATCGCAATAGTACTCATGTTTAATGTCATTTTAGTAAAAGTAAAATTGTAATTTATATGTGTGTGTGTGTGTGTGTGTGTGTGTGTGTGTGTGTGTGTGTGTGTGT
>JAPMOQ010023642.1:4588696-4688657 GCA_026543055.1 Argiope trifasciata
GAGTGAGTGAGTGAGTGAGTGAGTGAGTGAGTGAGTGAGTGAGTGAGTGAGTGAGTGAGTGAGTGAGTAGAGAGAGAGAGAGAGAGAGAGAGAGAGAATAGCAAATAATAAATAGATTTCAAGAATTCCTTAGCCTTTTCCTTTCAATACATTAGTTAATTTTAAAAAACCTAATTTTGTTTATTTCATATTATGCAGGGAAACTCTTTACAGGGGAAGTCAAAAATTTGTAAAGTGGACTGGTTGCGATGAATGCATATTTCGGATGGACAATATGGGGAGAACGGGGAAAGCTGTAGTACTAATGAAGTACTTTTATCGCTTCATGTTAGTGACTTGAAAGTTTGTGACCTATGGTCGCTTGACTCACTGGGAATTAAGAAACCGAGTATTTCTCAGAGGCGGCTGGAAATTAAGAAGCGGCTAAGACCATTTTATTCGTTCATTAAAAAGAGATGAAAAGGGTAGATATCAGGTATCACTCCCGTGGTTGGAGAAGTATCGGATAATAGAAACCTTGCTGAAAGGCGGTTAAAGTTTTGCGTAAATTTTTGGTTTGGTTACACTAACGTCTCGTTTTGAAGTAACACTAGGGCTATTTTGGGACGGACCTCTAATTCTGAACCGCGGTCAGCTGAAGAGGACGATACCTGAGCTGGCAGCCTCCTCTCCACTTTACACCACACCAGAGGGAAAGTTTTGCGTAAAAGCGCTATAAGAAAGAAACTGTTTCCAAGAGTATGAAAATACATTCAAGGAATGGGCGTCCGAAAAAATTATTGAACCTGTTGAACCAGAGGAACTGAAAAGGGACAAAGGTCATTTTTTACCGCATCAACCCGTTTTTAAGGAAAATTCCACCACTAGAATCCGCCCGGTATTCGATGCGTCAGCCAAATAAAGAAATTCAGTGTCGTTGAAAGATTGTATTGAAAAAGGGTCAAATTATTTGGAGTTGATTCCAAAGATTTTAAACAGATTTCGGGAGGGAAAATATGGAGTGATTTCGGATATCCTACGACCTTTTCTGCAAATAAAACTTTCACCAGATAAAAAATTTCTCATGTTCTTATGGTGGGAGGAAGACGATCTAAAAAAACCTGTTGTATATTCACACTGCCGTATTGTCTTCGGGGTAAATGCGAGCCCTTTGTTTCTAGCCGCAACAATTAGTTAGCATTTAGAGAATGTAACCGAATCCCAAAGAGAAGGAGCATTAAAACTAAAAGAATCTAAATACGTAGATAATTGTGTTGTGAATGTGAATTCCATTGACGAGTTAAACTCTTTTATTACGTTATCTAAATAATTGATGACTTCTACTCAGTTTGATTTAAGGGAATGGAAACATAACCGACCTTGTAATAATCAGAAAAATTCAATACTGTACTTGCCAGGGGCTGAATATAAGGAAATCTTTTCAGTTTTGGGACTTAAATGGAATTTATACAATGATACCCTATCCTGTGCGATAAAGGAACAAACCCAATGCGTTCTTAATAAACGAAACGTTTTGTCAAAGTTGAGCCAAATTTTTGACCTCATTGGTTTTACGTGCCCGGTCACCCTTTGTTTTTCCAAAATTAATCTTGCAGGATTCTTGGAGGAAGAAACTTAAGTGGGAGGCAGAGCTTCTGGATATTTTGTTAAGAAAATTTCTAAAATGGGCTACTGAATTAAAATACATAAAAGAAATATAAACTCCTAGGAAACTACCTGAATTAAATGAGCGCGCTACTCTACATGTCTTCGTAGATGCTAGTAAGTCAGCTTAGCCAGGATCAATTTATATTAGAAACATTTGCGAGGGCATTGTAAACTGTCAATTACTGCAGGTTAGGTAAAGGGTAGCTCCCATAAATTTGATTTCAATACTTAGATTAGAGATCCTCAGATGAACCATTAGAGTCAGACTCGCTTACACTGTTAAAGAAGATCTTAACATAAAAACGTGCCCACTTTCTTCTAAACAGACTCAATAAATGCTTTATACTGAATTAAAAAACAAGACAACTGGGCTACGTTTATAGCAAAAAGAGTCAATGAAATTCGAAAATTTTCAGATCCAGAAGCTTGGCGTCATATTCAAGGAAAATTTAACCCATGGATTTGCCCCATTGGGGGTACAATCCTAAAGATTTAATGGAATCCCATTGGTGGGAAGGACCCAAATGGTTAAGGGTACCACTTGAAGAATGGTCTGCTAGTAGAATAACACCCGATATGGAAGTGTTTATGTCAGAACGAAAGACTATTCTTTCAGTTACTACTTTGAACCTCAACAGATTTGAATTCGTTCATAAAATATCTTCTTTTAACAAAATCGTTTGCGTCATGGCTTATGTAATTCGATTTTGTAAGAATATGAAAGAAAATTCTAATAACAGGAAAATTAGATAAGGAAGAAATAAAAACATCAGAGAAATTAATCTTGAAATAAATACAGAGAGAAGCTTTTTCTGAGGAAGAGAAGTTGAATTTGCGAACTGTAAAAGACAGTAAAGGTCTATTACGAATAAAAACTAGAATTGCATCTAGAAAAGATTTAGAGATATTTAGATTCCCAGTATTGCTGTCACATAAGCACCAGATGGTTGAAAAATTAATAATGAGCAAACACATCGAGTTAGAGCATGCAGGTGTTCAGATTTGATATCCTGCCCCAGAGAATCTTTTTCGGTAATTAAGAGCCGAAAGACAGTGCGAGGAGTGATAAGGAAGTGATTAAAAGCAGATAATTTTCAGCTCGTCCATTAGAAACCGTAAGCATCCCTCTTTCATAAGATAGAGTCAGAGATGGTGCAGTATTTGAAGCCACAGATATCGACATAAGTGAAAAATTATTTCTAAAGAGTGAAAAGAAATGCTGGATAATATTTGTCACCTGTGCTGTTTACCGAATCGTACAATTAGAACTGGTGTCATCTTTGTCTACAGACTGCTTTATCTTGACTTTTCGCCGGTTTATTGCGACAAAAGGACACCCATCCACTGTCTATTCAAACAATGGAAAGAATCTTGTTGGAACAGTCAATCTTCTAAAGAACATTGATTGGGAAAAGAACTCAACTTTTGCTTTAGAAAAAAATTCCTGGAAATTCATTCACCCATCTGCCCCCTGGTGGAGAGGTTTCTGGTAAAGATTGATAGAATTATTGAAGAATATTCTGAGGAAAGTTCGAGGAGCTAGTTAATTTGACTGAAGAAGAATCTGCCACTGTGAACTGCGACGCAGAGAACTTAATTAATTCTCGTCCCTTGACATACCTCTCAGAAGATCCTGATGAACTATCACCGCTTACACCTTCCGTTTCTTCAAGAAATAAGAAAAATAGGTGTTCCAGATCGGGATATGATTGATTCTAAAAGATTGAACAAAAGGTATGCATATAGACTGAAATTGTGTCAAGATTTGCGAAACCGTTTCAGAAATGAATATCTAGGGATCTCAAAAGATTATTCAAAAGCTAAAGGAGATTCCTCAATCAAAGAAGGAGATTTAGTTTTAATTGGAGATACCAACCACAAAAGAATCAACAGGCCTCTAAAAAAGTAACCAAGTTGTTTAAAGGAAAAGACGGAAGATTTCACGTGGTTGAGCTAAAAACTCAATTTGGAACTATTATACACCAATACCATACCAGAGATCTATCCACTAGAAGTTAATACGGGAGACTCTAAATCAACAAATGCAAGATAAGTAGATAATGGTTCTTCCCGCAACAAAGACAGACTTTCTAACGATCGAGACATTCGCCGTTCTCGTTATGGAAGACTTTTAAAATAAATTAAGAAGCTTGATTAATACATAAACTATTGAGAACACTTTTATTTTTTATTGAACTGATTATGGACATTTTTTGAATTTTGGATTATTTGATATAAACTTACAATTTATTGCTATTCATAATTGTTATTTTAATGTGTTTTTATATTAGTTATTTCAGAAGGGTACATTTTTTCTTTTTGTGACTGCTATTAAGATTCTTGTACAGCTTCGAAACCGAAGGTGGGAGAATGTCACTAACTCCTCCCATCTTGGAAATTTGGAATCCGACAGCAGCGCCACCCAGCTTCAGTTGATACCATGACCTGTTAAGAAAAGCATCAACAGATGGTTTTCGGATTAAATCGAAACTAAAATTTAAGAAGTTTTTGATTCTAAATGTTATTGATATTTGTTTTGTGCGCATGACGTGATAATAATGAAAGTGAAATTATTACACAACTATAGTGGCGGTTCTGGAATATAAGGTAAAACTGCTTACTTTATTTGAATGATTTTTTCTTCATTTTTTTGCTGATAAATTGATAATCATCATGAGAAGATTACATGTAGCTATAAGATACAGAGTTTTGCACACGATTCAAACAAAGGTTTGATGGCATTTCACGAGCCTCAATACGCGCGGACATTTCGAACATCATCTTATGTAAATGTATACAAATACGAAACTGAATTTGCATAAATTTAATAAATTTATCAAATGGCGAGCAAAAATATTACTAAAGTTAATACTTAATTATTAGTTAACATGCTTCCATTAAAGATTTTTTTCTTCTATACACTGGATATGATGTCATGCATTTCTCAAAAACTATAGGTTGTAGAGGTACAGTCCTTTAGACATTTTTTACATATTTCAAACAGTGAATTTGACTGTGAAGGGTTTATCCGGTTTTAATGGCACACACTGTATAATACGGTACATACCATATTTTCACTGTTCTATCATCTATGAATTTTTCATTTTGCTTTTCGATTGTAGGTAGATAATTTTTATTACATTTATGAACAAAACTTTATATGATTGCTAAAGTATGAAACATATCCAGTACATAAGTTGTCGTAATATTTTTGTAACCAAGTTTAGACAAAGTAAATATCAAACCGAGTTTTATCTGTTTTCGACTTTTCCATTGAAATTCTAATTTTAGAAGCCAGAATAAACTGTAATGAGCAGTTACACAAGGCTTCTAAAATAGTATGGGTGTGAAAGCAGGTGATAAAATCTAAAATATCAATTTCTATCGCAACTTCGTCCAAGAACACAACTTAGCTCAGAAATATTCATTTACGCGAAACATAACCAATATTACTGGATTAGTATTCAAACAAAGAAAGCCTTGATCTTGTCATCCAAGCGCAAATTGATTATGTGTTTGACAGAATGTACACCATCCATCGGAATCCATCCTATCCATGTTATTATTACCGGCCAGTTTTTGAATATATATCATCTTGATTCAACTAGTTGATTAACTAATCATGAAATTTCCCAATCATGAGCCAAGGAACTAATAATTGGCAGGTAATTTTCTTATGGATATACTAATAATTGATACATACAGCAACTTTTCTAAATATTAATTCTTGCAGTTAAATCTAGCTTCACAGACATTAAAATTTCATGTAAGATTTAAATGTTTTCTTTCGGAAACAGCTCGGAATAAGATAATCAATTTTCATATAAATTCTAATTTCCATTAACTCACATTTTTCATCCCTATCAAACAGGAGAATATTTAAATAAAAGTTAGTTTGACAATGAAGATGGCAATACTCCAGGTGTACAGATTGATCAACAATACAGACTAATTTACCCCAATCTCTAAATATACGTATAATGATAATGAATATGTGTGTTGAGCACTACAGGCCAGACAGTTTAGCTCATACAGCTGCCAAACACAGTATATACATATACTTTATAGTGAAGGAATGTACACCTCGGAATGATATTTTTAAATTTTAGATTCGACTTAATTAAAAATTCGGCGATAATTCGGCGTTTTTTCGCGATAACTCCCGAATATATTACAGCACCAATTTGATTTTTAAATTATCAAAAATTCCAAAAAGTAATCTTTTCATAATACCTATGTTTTAATTTATAAATTAAGTTGCTATTTTTAATAAATTTTTAAAAAATATTTTAATTTTATATTTTAATAATTTATTCCGCACAAAATGAAAATAAAATTTAACCTGCACCGGCACGACTATGAGTGCATGGGAAAAATTGGCTTTTAGCAGGGCATTGCCATCACAGGACAAAAACTCATATTGAAATATTAAGTTACTCTCATTGAAAACTAAATTTAGGAAATTGTAATATTCCGTATGTGTTTATATGGAATGGGATAAATATAAGAAGCGATATTTTCTGAAAATAAAAAAAAAAATACTAGAAAAAGGTTCCTATTACGTTTCAAAATAACTATATTATTAATTCAAATTTATTTAAGATTCAATATATACAGGATATTCATTCTAATCAAGATCCAACACCTAATTTTTGAAAATTTATTCATTAGCATACATACTTTATAAAACAATCCTTTAAATGAAATAAAGAATTATATTTCATATTGTTTGAATCAATAAACGTTCAGATGAATTACGAATTTTAAATTTTTATACAGATCCTCTATTCTGTGAGCTATATTTAATAAATATTTTTCAGACACTTATATTTTAAATTTGAAAAAAGTTTCTTTTGGTGGCATTTAAAAATGATTGAGTAATGAGAATGTATCTATTCTACAAAAACCCACGAGTTTACACCTCTCCATCAAGCATTTTGCAGAAAATACGCCAATCAGCGTTTGGACTCTCACCAAGACTGATTGTTTAAAATAATGAAATTGCTGATTGTCATAAAATAATGACATTCAGAGCTTTAAAATTTGGTGAGACTTGATGGCAGAAGATTGGAAACTTAGATTGTCAAGCATATTTTACTGCTTATGATTTATAGGATCAGAGAGCTGTATAAAATTAAAACTTTATGATTGCATTCAGAAATACATTTATAGATTGAAATAAAATATAATTTGCCACATTTGAATCTTTTTAAAGGTAAAACAGAATTTCATGATGAATCAGAATATTTTTTCTAGAATAAATCCTGGTATTGCATAATTTTAAAAAATATATATTATGCAGCACACATAAAATTACAATGTTGTAGAATTCGAATTTTCTGTAGTCATATTTATATATATAAAGTTTCAACAAAAAAGTTTTCGTATTTATGAAACTTTTATCACTTCTATTTCAAATTCAAATCTAAATTTTACAGGATTTGGCAGGAAATTAGAGATATATAGTACAACACACTGAACAAGAATCTATAATAGTAGGAGTTATACTACCAAAATTAAAAGTTTAAACATATTTTGCTGAAGAAACTATTCAGAGATCAAAGTACATAAATATTAATTATTTAATTGAAAATTTTTGAGAGCATTGCTCTTGGCATACCAGCTAGTCACCAAAGTCTACTAATAATTAATAATATTCATTTTATTACATTATCCAGGATTCTAAATAAAATTTGAATTTCTTTGTAAAGATATCAACCAAAACAAAAATTTCAGCTGGGTTAATTACAGTGTTTGCTGGATATGAAAGGATTAACATTAAGAGATAGAAAGTTTTTAGAAGTATTTTTCCCCCATTCATTAACTGATGCAATTTGGTAACCTCAATTAAAAATAATAGCAAAATATGACATGCAATATATAGCTTTAAATTAAATGAATGCATTAAGAGAGAAAGCATCTAATAACATAAGGTAAGGTGTATAAGCTATCTTTTTTACTTTAAGAGATATCTGCTACTCAGGTTTACAGATTATCTAATCAGAAAAATCTGAATCATCCTTGCTCGTATAAAAACTATCTGCTATCTCAAAAGAGAAAAAAGGTACTATTATTAATTTGGGAAAAGATTATAAAAATGAGATTACAAATCAAGTTTGTGTTTCAAAGAGATTTTTCTTCAACATATTTATGAAGCCAAATTTCTATGTTGATCAGGTCAATAATTCCACTGATAAAACATAATAGGCACTGAAAATTATTTTAAAAATAATTTCAAGTTGTTAGTTGTGAAGTAACATATCTAATTCTAAATTAAAATTATTATTTTTACCTTCAGAAGTAATTCCAAGTAGGTCAAGTAAATTTTTGTCAATAGGATTTTCAGCTTTATGACATAGTCGGTAAACATTACACTCTGCATCATCGCTACAAAGAGTTGTTAAGTCAATGCAAGTCACTGCTCTTAAAAGATACGCAATCTAAAAAAAGGGAATGCAATTATATATATATTAAACTACTTTTTTAGTAAATCATTATTTTTCAGATATAAAGTAACCTTTATTAAAATAGCACAGAACTTAAAAGTTGAGTACGCTATACACTACAATAAGAAAAATACAACTAGTATTCTTAAGCTTGTTATTCTGCAAAGAAATAATCATACATAGTAAGTATTATAACAGCAAAACGATAAAACTATAAAGCAATACCAAATAGGATAGAATAAGACAATTGATTGAAATTTGCTTTATGGTAAATATCCCCTCCCAAACAGAATTATACTTATAAGGTTTTAATCAAAATGCCCTACTTTCATAAATAAAAGTTCAACTTTCAGCTTTAATAATCCCAAAAATATTTATTTAATATTGAATACAAGAAAAAAATTCAACCACAAAAATATATTCATGTAAATGATTTCCTTTACTTTTTTTGCAACTTGGTAAAATTTAACTCTAAATTATATAAAGAGGTTTTTAAATTAAACAATTAAGAAAAGATAGAATTTTAATACAAGCTAAAAGTAAACATATCTGAGATATTTTTTGCCATGATAAAGATTAAAATGCTATTGTTAATTTCATAGCTTATAGAAGCATGTTTGAAATTACAAAATCCTTTCTCAATGTGCCCTTACTGTTTTTAAAAAATCACAAGTTGTAATCTCAACCTAAGCTTGGTACAGTGAATTCTAAGCCTGTTTCTTTTTATTTTTACATGCCTCACAAGGAAATCATTTTTGTAGTCTAGATTATATTTCTAGATCTGTTTAAAAAGACAGCATTTGAAAAGATTCGCTTACATAAATATATATTTTAGTTTTTTATGTTTTGCCCAGAAGTTCAGTATCTTGAAGTTTGACTAATCTTGATACATACATAAAATATCAGGTGAAACTTGGATCTATTTCTAAATGAATATTACGAAACAATTGTGGTAAATGCCAATTTTTTCCCTTTTAAATAACCATTTCATATTCATATTAATCCTGCAGAGATCATTTTCATATTAAATCTTGCAGAGATGAATTTAGTTGACATAAAGAAGCATCAGATAATCTAATACTTCAGTGTACTTTAAATTTAATTAAGAGGAAACTATATCATTACTGTAAGACTCCGGCGAAGTAGGATAAAAAAAATTCTATTAAACTAAGTAAAGGATGAAACAAAAATACAAACACACAGTAGACAGCAAAACACAGCTGAAGGGTTTGAAATAATAACACTTGCAGTAAACAACAGCACAGAAGCAGAAATTTGCAATTAAACAATTGCAAAAACACAAAGCATCAAGAAAGATCTCGCTGGAGATCAATACTCCAAAGACAGAAATTGCTCAAATATTCACTTGAGCTATACAACTTCTGACTGATTCACTACATCGGTGCATTCCTTTCTTTATTGCTCCCATTACAGGTCATCAAATGTCCTAAAAGATTAACGTATCATCGCTTCTAATAGATAAACTGCCAAAATTCCAGTAGTTTCAGGAACTTTTGTAAGTTTGCAGCAGAATCCAGAGTTCCTCAATCTGGCATCCATTCAAGCATCTTTCAGAGCTATCTATAAAACTATCATCCTTATCATGGCACTAATTGTGCAGGAAAGCAATGTTACAAATTTGTAACAGTAGAGAATACTACAAAACAATTCCTAAGAAACTATAATTTAAGATGCAAATATAAGTTTCAATACAAATTTGATCAAAATATAATAACATGTAAATATAAAACAAGATTACAAATTAAATGTTACTGACAGAAACGAAAAGAAAAATGATATATTCATTATGGTCATCAAATAAAATATGTATACAATTCTTGCAAAAATATCAGCAGCTTGAAATTTAAAAATTGAGCGATTCAATGTGAAAACTGCACTTTTGATAGAAAAAGCTATTACTTCTGAAAATTTTAACACTGATTCTGATGATGGCAGTGCCATAATAATATAATTAAAAAATAGATATAAATATCTTGAGCTATTTGGAATGAATTCATCATAAAACTCTCTGCCTTCAGATCTAAGTGCAAAGGAAAAAAAAACCTTTCTAGTAATATATACACTGATGGAAAAAAAATCCCAACATCAAGAAAAAATTATTGTACAGTAATGAAATTTTAGGAATACATTTGTCTAGGTAACATATTTAATTGATTAAAGTTTCAAGATCACAGGTAGAGCCATTGGCGAGAAGAGCCATTTCAAATGTGAAATGTTGGTGCATTAGTAACCGGTGTAACCGCCAGAATTTTGAATGCAAGCATGCAAACGTGCATGCATTGTGTCGTACAGGTGTCGGATATCAGTTTGTGGGATGGAGTTCCATGCCTGCTGTACTTCGGCGGTCAATGCAGGGACGGTTAATGCTGATTGTGGATGACGCTGGAGTTGTCGTCCAATATTGTCCCATACGTGCTCGATTGGAGAAAGATCTGGTGATCTAGCAGGCCAAGGCAACATGTCGACACTCTGTAGAGCATGTTGGGTTACAACAGCGGTATGAGGGCGAGCGTTATCCTGTTGGAAAACACCCCCTTGAATGCTGTTCATGAATGGCAGCACAACAGATTGTATCACTAGACTGACGTACAAATTTGCAGTCAGGGTGCGTGGGATAATCACGAGAGTGCTCCTGCTGTCATACGAAATTGCTCCCCAAATCATAACTCCAGGAGTAGGCCCTGTGTGTCTAGGCCGCAGACAGGTCACTAGCAGGCGTTCACCTGGCTTCCTTCTAACCAACAAACGGCTATCACTGCGACCAAGGCAGAACCAGCTTTCATCAGAAAACACAACCGATCTCCACTCCGTCCTCCAATGAGCTCTAGCTTGTCACCACTCACGTCGCAAACGGCAGTGGTTTGGAGTCAGTGGAGTGCACTGTACAGGGTGTCTGGCTCGGAGCTGTCCTTGAAGTAACCGATTTGTAACAGTTCGTTGTGTCACTGTGGTGCCAACTGCAGCTCGAATTTCAGCTGCAGACGCAGTACGATTAGCCACAGCCATACGAACGACGAATACGACGGTCTTCCCTCTCAGTAGTACCGCGTGGAGACCCGGAACCAGGTCTTCTTGAGGCAGTACCTTCCCTTGACCACTGCCTCCAATACTCATGCACAGTGGATACATTCCTGTCAAGTCTTTCAGCAATATCGCGGAAAGAAAACCCACCTTCTCGTAGCCCTACAACACGACCTCGTTCAAACTCAGTGAGCTGTTGATAATGGCTTCTTCGTCTACTCAGAAGCATCCTTGACTAAAATTAACCCACTACGTCAAATCTCAACTGTAAGTAACGATCACGAACCTTACAGCGCTTATTTAAATCAAACCTCATTTGCATGTTCATTGTGTCGCTACTAGCACCACACTTACGCGCATAGCTCGAAATTTGAATCGACGTCATCTTTCAGATGTATAAACACGCCTACCAAATTTCGTTTATCTAGCACAGCTCCTTCCTAGGGTTTGGATTTTTTTCCCATCAGTATATATATATATATATATACAATCATAAAATTATTAAAACAATCAAAACCCATTTCTTGATCAACAAAAATTAAAACGAAAAAAACTAGGTCGAAATCGAAATTAAAAATCAATTCGGAATTAAACGCTAAAAGTTCACAAAATGAAAGGTAAATGAAATAGAACCAATTAATGAAACAAATCCAAATTACTATAATTAATAGAATTATGTAAACGAAATAGAAACGGCACTAACCACGGAAACGAAACCAAAACCGGAATCGAAACCAAAAATCATTACTGATTCAAACAAGTTTAAGAATTAAAAAAAATTTTGTTTTTAAATAAATCATTGTATTTGGTGAGCGAAAATGCAGCTACAACTAAATTACAAATGAATCTAAATTAATTAACAAAATAAGCTAAGCAAAAAGGAACACAACCGAATCAAATCTATAACAAATAGAAAAAGAATCCGGCCTGAAAACTTCGTCAAGGGCCACTTTCAAACAAGGATTCAAAGTAAGGGATTTTTTCTGTGAGGCATCGGTGGACAATGGTCAAAAGTATTGACACTTCGTGACCCGAAAATTACGGCAAAAGAGACATACCAATTTAAACAGCAAAAGACAAAAACAGAGCAAAACATTAAAAAAAATCACCGAATGAATTATTGAATTTTTACAAACAAGTTAAGGGTATTCCAATGGGTACAGCTTTCTCAAGTGCTCATTACTTAATAAACGGATGGAGATTTATTGATGATTTAATTTTGATTAATTTAGATAATACCAATATTGTTACTAACTGCTATCCTAAAGAATTAACTTTAACAGAAACAAAAATCATCTTGAAGCTACTTATCTGGATTTGAGGATCGAAATTGCTAAAAATAAAACAATAGTCGGTATTTATGATAAAAGAGATGAATTCAAATTTAATATAATTAAACTCTGTAATTATCACTCTAATCTTAACTCTAAAATATTCAAAAATTTAATTTTCTCACAATTTAATAAAATTAAAACAATTTGTAATAACAAAATTTCTTTTATCAAAGCAACAAATAGTTTTATTAAATATTTAAACAATAATGATTTTCCCCAAAACTACCGCAATATCAATATTTTAATAAAAAAGGAAATGATGAAATATTAGTGAAATAGATGGCGCTTATAAACTACATTTAACTTGATTTACATTGTATTAAGATTAAAAAGGAAGATTGGTAGTTCGTTCCTGTGGCGGTTAGGTTTTTCTCTCTTTTTGTTTTCCTAATTTGAGTTATTCGTTTTGATTTTGGTTGAATATTCTTATGTAGTTTTACTTTTTATATATATTTTTGTGTCATTTGGTGATGTTTTTTAATGTTTTGCTTTGTTTTTGTCTTTTGCTGTTTAAATTGCTATGTCTCTTTTGCCGTAATTTTCAGGTCACGAGGTGTCAATACTTTTGACAATTGTCCACCGATGCCTCACAGAAAAAATCACTTATTTTGAATCCTTGCTTGAAAGTGGCCCGTGACAAAGTTTTCAGGCCGGATTCTTTTCCTATTGGTTATAGGTTTGATTCGGTTGTGTTCCTTTTTGCTTAGCTTATTTTGTTAATATATATATACAGGGTGTTTCATAAATGATGGGAGAAACTTTAAGGGGTGATAGTACACATCAAGACGAGTAATAGTAGATAGGAAACCAAGTGTCCCAAACGTCTTCCGAAGGAGATAGGCGCCATCAAAGTTTAGGGTCCTAAATTTCAAATGATGATAAAAAACGGAAAAATGGATCAATTCACTTCCAGTTTCCGCTAAAATCATTCTTTAAATTAGTATTTTCTTTTAAACAGTTTTAAAGACAAAGTTAATAAAATGCCGATAAAGGGCACTCTAGACTTTGGAGTACCGAACAACTCCTTTTTCCAGTATTTTTTTTATTTTGTTAAATGTTTACTAAAGTTTAGACTTTAACTTAAATTTTGAAAGCAAAATTGAAACTATTGGGTGCGGTTAAGTGGCCTAAATTTAACCGCATTCAGGTGGAGAGGAAATTGAAATGCTCGTATGTAATGTGCAAAATAAAAAACGATAAAGCAAACTTTAAGAGGTGATAGTACAACGTAAAAACAATCAACTTTCATTAGAAAATGTATAATTTAAATTTAAACGCAAACGTGTTAGACCATTTTCAAATTTATCCATGTTATAGCTGCAAGTTTCTGGAAGAACATGAAATTGTGATGTGGGGAAGAAGAACGCATATGCAAATTGTTATTAAGATAAAAGCCACTGACCCGAGTATGCAGGTGTAAATCCCGGTAGAAACGTAACGAAAGATACTGCCCTTCACTAATCAAGAAAAGGCTGATATGCACTTCATTTACGGAACTGCAAATGGGAATAGTACAGAGGCGCCACGATTGTACGGAGAAAAGTTTCCCAACAGGCGGTTGCCCAATGATAAAACATTTGTGCGCTTGCACAGACAGTTGTGTGAGACAGGATCCTTTTTTGGTGCACGTTCAAATGCAGGCCGTGCGAAGTCTAGCAGAACGGTAGCTGTGGAAGAAAAAATTCTGGATATGGTGGCTGATCATTTAAATACAAGCACGCGAGCAGTGGCTAGTGAAATTGAAGTATCACCCTCCACAACATGGCGAGTACTAAAGGATGAAAGTATGCATCCTTTTCATGCCCAACGAGTCCAGGAACTGACTCAAAGGGATTTTCTTCGTCGAATGGATTTTGCTCGCTGGTATCTGCAGAAGAACACCCTAAATCCCGATTTTGGTGCAATTGTGTTTTTTACAGATGACGGTACATTTAACGCCCACAATTCCCACCAATGGGCAGATGTAAATCCACATGCATATCAGCAACGATTTTTCATAAATGTTTGGGCAGGAATAATTGATGACCATCTACTTGGACCTTATCTTCTGCCAGAACGCCTGGATGGAAAAAAATATCTTACTTTTCTGCAACAGGTGCTGCCAGAAATGATGACAGATGTTCCCCCTCGTATCCGGCGAGTAATGTGGTTCCAGCAGGATGGAGCACTAGCTCATTATGCGCCAGAAGTGCGAAATTATCTAAACGTAACCTTTCCAAATCAATGGATTGGGCGAGGTGGTCCTGTCCCTTGGCCAGCGCGATCACCCGATCTTTCATGCCTGGATTTCTTTTTGAGGGGACACCTGAAAAGTCTTATGCATGAGACTCCTATCGAATCTGCAGAAGAACTCGTCGCCAGACTTTCGGCCGCTGCAGGGGAGGTGCGCGATACTCCTGGCTTGTTTCAGAGGGTTCGTGAATCCCTTCTTTGCCGTTATAACGCATGCATCGCCTCGAATGGTCAGAGTTTTGAACAGCTATTGTAATCATTTATAATTAAACTTTTTTTATAACGTACATGTTCTTTGTTTTCTTTTTTGTCTCTTAAAACGAAATATCTTTAAGCGCCCTCTATCACCTTCAGGTTAAAATTACGACTATAATTTCTTTGATGAATGTTGTTTGATTTGGTGTTGTACTATCACCTATTAAAGTTTGCTTCATCATTTATTATTTTTCTCATTAGATGCAAGCGTTTAAAATTTAACCCCCTGAACGCGATGAAATTTGCGCCACTTAACCGCTCCCGATGGTTTCAATTTTGAGCTCAAAATTTAAGTTAAAGTCTAAGCTTTAGTAAACATTTAACAAAATTTTAAAAAATACTGGTAAGAAGTAGTTGTTCAGTACTCCAAAGTCAAGAGCGCCCTCTATCGGTATTTTTTAACTTTGTCTTTAAAACTTTTTTTTAAGAAAATACTAATTTAAAGAATGATTTTAGCGAAAACCGCAAGGGAATCGATCCATTTTTCATCATCATTTGAAATTTAGGACCCTAAACTTTGATGGTGCCTATCTCCTTTGGAAGACGTTTGGGACACTTGGTTTCCTATTTACTATTACTCGTCTTGATGTGTACTATCACCCCTTAAAGTTACTCCCATCATTTATGAAACACCCTATATTATATATATATATATATATATATATATATGATAATGTTAGTTGTTTATATTTATGTTTGTGCGAAATTAGTTTTTCACGGATTTTACATACAGTCATAATTTCATGTTCAGTTATGAAATCCCGTTGTTCAAGACCTGTTATCGCTTTATCTAGGATGCTAATTAAATTCTCTGTAGGAATTTTTTCTTCTTCATGTTGTTCAGTGTCACTCATTTCTTCATCTTCATCACTACACTTTCCTGCATTTAAAGCATTATTTACGATTTCTGCATCGCTCAACTGATTTATTGCAGGTGCGTCGTTGTCACATTCAAATACCTCAATAATGTCCGATTCTTGCATCTCAACATCCCGATCTTTTGCGTAAATCATTAAATTCGAAATTTCCGCTTTTTCTTTTGACCCTCTAAAACCACTGAAATCATTTTCGCCATCGTCGTCATCATCATCAATAAATAAAGTATTAGGTAACAATTTGTGCCAGGTATTTGTTAAGGTCTCTTTTGAAATACTATTCCATGCACTTGCTGCAAACCAAAGAGCATCTTTTATTGTAAATTCCTTAACGAATTCCGAAATAGTCTTTCCGTTATTGATGGAATCTAGCATTCGCCGCAGAAAATTATCTTTATAATGGCACTTAAAAGCGTGTAACACACCACAGTCCATGGGCTGTAATATGGATGTACAGTTAGGAGGAAGAAATAGAACTTCAGAATTTTTTTGGTTCAATGACTTAGAATCAGGATGCGCTGCGCAATTATCTACTATCAGTATTATTTTTGAATCCTCCCATAGTTTGACCGATTTACAGTGCTTACGAGCTTCTGGTAAAACTCCTTTAAGAGCACGTGGTCGAGCTTATCACCATTAATTTCAATTTATGAGTACCGGCTGCATTACCACATGCCAAAACCGTCAGTCTTTCGTTAATATCCTTAGTTCCCGTAGCATTTTTTTCTTGGACTGTTGCTAGAGTTTTTCTCGGCACATAGCGCCAAAAGAGTGCAGTCTCGTCAGCATTATAAATTTGCTCTGGTGATAAATTTTCCTTTTGAATTATTTCCATTATTTCATCCACAAAAAGTTCTGCTGCTTCATGATCAGCATTTAATCTTTCACCATAAATTCTTATCTGGCGTATACCATTGCGCTTTTTAAATTTGTCCAACCAACCAGTTGAATAATCGCAGGGTGTGGTCAAACCAAGTTCCAAGTGGTATTTCTTTGCTTGAGTAATAATCATAGGACCAGTTAATGGCACATTTTCAGCTCTTCTCTGCTTGAACCAGTCAATCATAACTTTGTCTAGATCAGAATTTTTCGCAGCTTTCATATTTTTTCTTTTAAGCATTTCTATTGGTGAGTCGCTATTTGCAAAAAACGAAAGTATCTCCTTTTTTTGTTTTATTATATCGTACACAGTGGATTTTCCGATATCTTATTCGTCACACAACTTGCGAACTGAAGTCCCTTGATCAAATTTCTTCAATACTTCAACTTTTTTTGCAATGGATATCGTGCAATATTTCTTTCTTTTGTCCTTTATAGGACCAGAAGCAGCATCAATGTTTCTCTTGTTGCTCATCGTGAAATGCGATAGTTTAACTATCGAACAGTGGGTGAAAAAAACTAGCTGAAGATAAGTACGGGCCGCGGGGAAACAAACAGCCAGAAAAACTAACGGTCTACGCCGATACTATGAAAATATCCCGAAGAAGGAGCGCGAACGAAAAATGTTCGAACAGAACGATCCGAATCAAGCAATAAGTAACTATTTACGGTATTTCAACCGGCTTTACAGGGGAAAAAAGTAACAAGCAATATAATTGGTTGGTTAAAATAAAATTTTCTGAAAAATATGTTGATTTTATAGTGGCGCCATCTATTATCACTCAACAAAAGTAGAAACGAATAAAACATTAACATTTCAGAAAAAGTCCGAATTATAAATGATTCCGAATAATGGAAGTCCGAATTATCGATGTTTGACTGTATATATATATAATTATCACATCAATCCATCAAATGCATAGAAAACAAAAAAATAGAGTTATCAAAAGTTCAGGAAACTACTAAATATTTATTTAGGATATCAACTATTTATCTATAAAAGGAATCCATACAGTGTAGGTAAAGATAAAAATCTATAGTGAAATTAGCTCTCAGATTTCTACAGAATTTTAAAATGTCACAACATTCACAATATTATAGACAAAACTGTGAACAGTTATATTGCAACTGTTCATAATATAGTAGGTAAAGAGTGTAGGTAAAGATATATCACTATATCAGGAGAAAATCTAATTTTGTGAATGAGTGACAAACAAAGCCAAGTTGTAGTAACATATACAGAAACCAAATAATAAGCAAAATACTCATAAAGGGGAAAAAACTATTTGCTTTCAACATCTGCAGTACGGGCTAGAATAACTTTGAAAGAATCAACAGTTATCTTTGAAATAAATCATGGTTAAATAAAAGCAAATATAAAAACAAAATTTCAGGGATGATTAAAGCATGCTGATATCAATTACTACAATCTAAAAGATTTGGTTAAAAAAAATATTTTTTTTTTTTTTTTACTATGGCATGTCAATGGCAAATAGATATGTATTTACCAGTAATCTTCTGTGATGGCACTTCTTAATCTTAAGAATAAAGATGGAATTAATACAAAATGCTGTAACTCAGGCATAATTTGATTTTGAAGTTGACATCTTATTTTGATGACTTTTTTAGGATGTTCTTGTAGTTTTAAACTTTAATCAGATGGTAAGAACAGCATATATATAACCATCTCTTCTTCAAATTTCCTCACTACACCAGCAAGATGTTTCATTCTAAAATACTCCTCCTAACTTGTACCCATGCATATACATGGCAAATTTTTGGTAGAACTTAGTCTCAAGTTTACAGTTCTTTCCCAATTCAGTAAACAGAGATGTAATAGCAGGATAATAAGACAAAATATTTACTCAGCAAAACAGAGCTGGATGGACAAGAGGAAGCTAGTTAATTTATTTCATTTAATTGTAAATTTAATGAGGAGGAGAGTAGAAATAAATCAAGCCATGAAAATAAATTTTTCTGCACTAATAGTTGCCGAATTTTACATTGTACTTGTTTAAGTATGATGCATATTCAAAAAAGCAGCAAATCAGAATATGTAATCTTTGATACATATTCAAAAATACAACAAATCAAAATAAGTAATCTTTGTATTAACTCCTTGAAAACATAAATACTCACTCTTAAAGGAGAAACAAAAAAAAAAAAAACATGAACATTATTTCTCACTTCCTGGATTCAATTTTAATTAGGATGGTAACGAATTTATACAAAATGATATTTAGACACTATAGTATCTCAAATTATAAAGGTTATTAATGGTTATAAAACTGTGAGAAATTCAATGAGATGACTTCAGTTTGATTATGTATAGTTCCTCATTAAAATATAAATAAATAATTAAAACATTTATATATTTTAAAGTTCTCTAAAAATTGAAAATATAATAGATTTAAACAAACTAAAGAAAGTCATGTTAATAATGATCAGCTAAGTTCCCAAATTTTTAATGCAAAATTCAGAGAGCTTTGAATCATTAAGAAAGTATTATTAACCAAAAATATAACCTGGGAAGGTTTATCTTTTCCTGTTCTACCAGAAATGCTTGAAATAGTTTCTTCAACAGCAGGCATATTGATAAATACATTATTCAATAGTGGACGAATAAATTCTAGAAAAAAATTAGAAAAATATTTCATAGAGGCATGCATGATTACACCAATCCTATTTAAGAGCATTATTGTTGTTACAACAAAATTTTAAGCAGGTGCTAAAATTATGTATTTTTTCTAGCTGCTTAGTATTGAAAACATATGCACATGATTCATATCAGAAATTTGTGCAAAGGTAAACTTAAAGCTTTGAATGGTAAGAAATCACATAATTTAGAAAATTATATTAAAAATGTAAAAGCAAATTTATTTTCTGGCACATAATTTTCAAGCAAATGGCAATATTAAATTATACTAAGGTGGGAAAAAGAAACAATGATACATTCCACAGTTCTGTTTTACAAAGTGATGCATAAAAAGATAAATATCATATATATAAGTATTTTCAATTAATTTTATTCTTTTTGGCTAGTTTACCTTCTTTGTTAGAGGATTTAAGTGAGAGAAAATTTAGATAAACATCTTAATATCAACATTTGCCAGAAATTTTGTGAAATGTTTATCATAAAAATTGAATGAAAAATATAAATTAAAGAACTTTGAAACTATCATAGTTAATATTTATCTCCTTACTAGTTTATTAATCTATAGCTTTAAAAAGTTCTTTAAATTTTAGATTCATGATGTTGACACAATTAACTTAAATAATTATATAATTGACTACATACTTGGACGGATATCAAATCAGAGAATTACCCGATCAATGAAAGCACTGGATTTTAAATTCATAAATAATGCATTTTAAAATAAAAACCCATGTTTACTCTACAAATACTGCAATTGCTTTGCTTATGTTGTTTTATTTTAGAATTTTCATTAAATTTCTGGTGAATTTCGAACACATTTTTTCTTAAAGCATCAAAATGTTGTCTATAGAATGATAATTTTAACAGAGGAAATAAAGGACTAAACATGATACATCAAAAGAATACTGAGCTGGCAAAAACACATTTTAGGAATTTTGAATAAACATTTACCAAAACAAGAATTACTAAATTATACATTTCGTAGCATAAAATATATGAATTAAATTAACTAATCACATTCCAAAATTACTTTTAGTGGGCTTTGCAATACAAATCTAAAAATTCTCAAAATTATATAATAAACAATACTTTTTTTGTATTTAACTTGGGGACTCAAATAGTAATGAACCACAAGCCCAAATGATCTTTTAAAATTTATTGAATAGATGCAATTTATACAGAAAACAGTTTAATTACAAATAATTTCTTTATTAATTCAATTCAGCACTAATTGAGAAACCTCAGAAGCTAATTATAAACTAAACTAAAAATTAATTATAAATCTTAGACACAGATAATAAGCATCTCATTAAATCAAGCAGATGGATCTTGGTTTATCTATGTCACTTTAATTTTTTTTCTTAAACCTATTTTAAATCACTCAAAAAAATTCTTGCTTTTTGTAAAATACTATTTTTTGCAGATTTTGGGAGAAAAAAAATTAATGCTTACCTAGTATATTATCTAACAAAAAAGATCAATTAAATCAATATGCCATTTTAGAACACAGCAGAAGTTTAGAAAATTTACTCTCTAAAATAAATTTGATGACAAAAGCAAAACACTAAAAAGACATAAAATAGAGATTGACCCATCAAAAAAAAATTTATATACTTTTTTGAAAAATTTTACTTACAATTCTTATAAAAACTTTACAGATTTCAAATTTTCATTTTTTATAATAGTAATATCTACTTTCTGCATTAGTTAAAAAAAAGTATGATTATGTACATTGTTTTCTATTTTTACACACTATTATCTGCATTACTATGCTGAGCATTTTTTAAAGCATGACAAATTTTTCAGATGATTTTCAAAGAAAGTATATTATATTTTTCTTATTAGCTAAGCATTTGCTCATTCTCATTTGCCTTTTTTCATACAAAATGTTAATATTTTATAACTAAAAAAACAATTAAAATTTTTTCCCAATAATTTCTTTTGTACCTTTCCTTATTTATTTTGCATTTTAAGGCTCCACTAAATAAGACTAGAAATATATTTTGTGCTATTTATGGCCAGAAGAAAAAATATTTTCTAAATTATATTATCCATATCCAAACTTAAATATTTCAATAAATATAGAAAGTTAAACATGCAGTCACACAAAACTGCCTATAACAGAGGTGCAGCGGAATTCAAACAAGTAAATTTCTAATAATGAAGAAAAATTTTACCTTGCTACTATCACGGCTTTTATCATCATATTATATGGAAAAAATATATGAAATTGTATTAGATATGAAAATGTGATCAGTTGGGCAAATCAAAAGAGTTAAAATCATATTAAACATCTTTTGGCTGTTATAAATACACTAGACCTTGCATCAGTACACTATCATTATTTTAAATTTGATATAGTATTTCAAGTTATCTTATTAAAGGAATAGCTCACTCGATGACATATAAAATCAAGCTTTTAATACACCTGTCAGTGCACATACTGGATTGTTTGAAGCTATATTAACATTAATTCGGAAAATGAATTTCACATGTCGTTTTCATCACAGGAATAAAGCTGCACTAACGAAATTAGGAATGGAATTGTTTTAATTAGAAATGATGAATGGGAAAACCAAATTACAGCATAACACTAATCAACAATAAACAGCTTAGTGAAAACTTAAATACAAAAAATAAAAATAAATAAAAAAAAGATACTAAAGATACAAGAAAATCTCCAACCAAAAGTGGTGCCTTGATTACGAGAAATCTTGGACATATTTCTAAGTTAACACTCAAGTGCCTTCAAGTAAATTAAAAGAAAACTGTAAGATTTAACTTGATCAGCTTTAGATTGGTTCTTTACGACAACAATTGTTTCTGGACTATTATACTTTTGAAATTCAACTTCTATTTAAAATGAAAATATTTTGTAACTGCTTATCATAGCTGATTAATTCTAATATAGCGCCTATCAAGACCTTGAATAATGTAAACAAACGCGGGACTCGTTAACCGGAGGATGCTTGAATCCTCACTAGAAGTTACTACTGTCTCAATCCCAACGTTTATCCCTACGGGATGGCTAGTTCTAGAAGTTCAAAGATGGGGAGGAACATTCAAAGCAGAGGGGGGAATAGCATTGGAGGACGGGTTTCCATGATGGAAAAGATGTATGGCTGCTCATGGAAAAAAGTTTTGCTCCAAAAGGTGAAAAATTATTTACCCGCTTAGAATGAAGAGAATTTTTAGTATGATTAATGAGAAGTGTAGACGACTGGCGGTTTTGGCTTAGCGAATCCATGAAGAAGGCAGACCTTATTTATGTTCACGATTTGCACGATCTTTCTTAATAAGAGGATAATACCGTAATATAATTAATATAGCTTTGCTAATACAGTCGATTCCGGTTAATCGGACCACATCGGGACGCGATAATTTTAGTCCTAATAACCGGCTGGTCCGATTACACGAACATACTCTATGTTACAGGACAAGACGAGCAATCCGTAATATATTAAAATGTCATTATGACCTTTATTGTGCGGCACAGTCGAACATGCAAACAAGAACTACTGTTGCTTATGAACTTTATTCATTGAAAAATAAATTTACAAACAAATTCTTCGAAACGATCTACACGATACTCAGCATGCGAAGCACAATAAAAAAAAGTTCTTATCAAATTCAAGTCAACGTTTGAAGAACTTACTACCGAACTGCCGTCCTAAGAAACAAAGTGCTTGCTCACCTCCCACTGGTTCTTTTCCCTTTCGGACTTCCTGCTGTATACAGGCGACTTGTGGCACCTTTTTCATCTTCCCTGCCACGTTCTTTGGTCCGTTTAAACGGAATTTTGGTTCAAATAAGCGAATAATAGTAGGCTTATGTACATAGGATTTGTTTCGGTTCTTTGAGATTCGGTCCGAATAAGCGGCTGGTCCGATTATCCGGTGGTCCAATTAACCGGATTCGATTGTAATTACGTTTTATGAATCTAATTTTTGGCTAAAAATGAGGGAGCTGTGAACAGTGAGCTATTGCAAAAGCTGAATTTTCCACTGCCGCATTGAATTTGTAATAAATTAAAAGAAACTAATATGTTATCTCAGGATTAAATTTTACAACTATTGTTTAATTAATTTCAAGCTCATATCAGAATAGAAAATCTGAACTCAAGTTTGATATTTTATAAGCTGTAGCATTTCCTTTTTTATTCGTTTGTTCCTGAAGATATAAAAGCACACAGCCCTAATTTTTCTATTATTTGGAGAAGAAAAGACTAAAGCAAAAAAAGTAATAATTAATATAAAAAGTAATAATTAATATTTTTAATATTAATTATTACTTTTTTTACTTTAGTCTTTTCTAATTTCAAATAATGATAATGTTTATAACTGCTTCTTGAGAACTACAATAGACTTCTTTAAATTCACGAAATGGCTTTAATTCCAATTTAAGCCCTTTTCAGAGGAACTTTAACCCTCTCCACCTCTCCTTCAAAAGAAAAAATAACCTGGTTTTATCTATAAATAAAATTATTTTGTAATAAATACTAAACTGTACTCAGTAAAATTTACTCTGAAAGGATTTGTTTTGCTGCTTAATTTCAAGCGGTTTAAATTCCATTCTTACTTTGCTAAAACATATAATATTTGTTAATTTTCATTACATTTTTTAAAAATTGAATGGTATTCTATTAATTAAAGTGCTTAAAAATTTGTTCCAAATTAACACTTCCAATACCTATTCAGAATTACATTAATTTAATAATACTTGGGCATATGTGATTGAGTTCATGGGACATGAGAACCTGCTTTTTGAGTGAATCAGCGAAGATTTATCAAACATTCATAGACAAAGTTAATTCATTACTTATTTCAGTTATAATCCCAATAAAATTAAACTGAATCTATCGTTACCATACAATCTACTTTTGTAGAAAATGAGACTAACTCAAGAACTTCTATAAACGGCAGCTGTCACATGCGAACAAAAAACTGCGAATGGCGATAAATTGTCTTCATTTTTCCAAACGTGAAATTTTTTTTAAATTAATGTTTCTATTTAAATCAAAGCAACATTTGTCTCACCAAACAACAATTATCAGAAAGAAAAACAAGTTTTGATTTTGCATTAGAAATTGCCTATTTGTTTGATTTTAGACATCGATCTTACATTCTGTATGAATGCCACTTGTTGAAGTATTCTCAACCTTGTCAATTTTAAAATGTTGAGCACTGGACCACCTGTCCTTAATCTAACAAAAGGGTAATCTGAAAAATATAGACAAATGTAAATTTTTTTTAACACTTATATGACACTTCATTCTCACTTTTTCTCGCCACTTTTTAATACTTTATACTTTTTCCTACAATTTTTAATACCACAAAGCCCATTAAAATGTTAAGCCGCGGTGGCTTGGTGGTAAGGTCTCGGCTTCGGAACGGAGGGTTTCAGGTTCGAGACTCGATTCCACCAAAGAATCGTCGTGTGAGGGGGTCTCTTGCATGTTCAATCTGTCAGGCCAAACGTCCTCCCGCTGGTGTGGAGAGGGGGGTGCCACTTCAGATGTCATCTGACCGTGGTTCAAAAGGACGAGGTCCGTCCCAAAATAGCCCTCGTGTTGCTTTACAACGGGACGTGAATATAAATAAACTAAACTAAACCATTAAAATGTTGGGAACTGAAAACGACACTGTATTTTTCGAAAACTAGAAAAAGCATTACGATTGCTTGCAAAATAAATCGTCATCATAACCAAAAGTTTCTTTCCTTTATAAAAACCTTGTGTAACTGCCGAACAATGAAAGTAAACAATGCTGTGCACGATTCTTAATTTTTTTTTTTTTTTTGAAGTCATAATGATTGGATGATGTACAAGTTGCATTCCGAAATAAACGCTTTCTTCCACATTTCTGACCAGTATTTCGAAATTTAAAACTAATCATATATCTGAAAATTTTCTAGATAGAAATGTGGAATTTTGTACAAATAGATAAAAATAAGAGAAAATTTTTACTAATTAACACTTAAAATTATGATGGATATATAAAAATTTAATTTTCGTACAATTGCCTACCTTATTTAATGAAATTTTGTTATTCGAAGTGTTTAGATGCAATATTTTAAAAAAATTATTTTTTAGGTCAACTTTTTGATGTTTTATTAGAAGAAAAAGTGACTTCAGAAACCCTGATAACATAGCTGCAAAATTACTTTTATCTTAATGCATAATATTAAAATTATTATTGTAATTTCTCAATCTATATAAATCTATAGTTTGGGAAAAAAATTTAGGGGCGAAAAAAGAGCGAATAAATTGTAAAGTATTTTATTTTTAGCTTTCTTTCGTGTATAGATTTAAGAAAAATTGAAAATTAGTAATAAATCATTGACAGCGCTTTTAAGAAAATAGGCAGAAATTTGCTTCTACATTACCTGCGAATAAAACTTTAGATCATGATACTGAATTTGAGAACTAAACGTTTTAAATGGAGAACTATAGATGCATGCACATGTCGATTGATGGTGCATTGGATTGTGTATAAATGTCTGACGGTAAATAAGCTAGAAAATGAGGCAATATATTTCAAATTTGAAGGAATATCAGTAATTATCAACATTTTCTTATAGAAATGCTTTTTCTTCCTGAGAATTAACTAGCATTTATTTTTTGAATTATTAATATGATTCCTATCTTATTTCAGACAAAGCACTTAATATGTTGCAAAAAAAACTTATTTGAACAATTTTAATATAAAAAATACATTATCTCATTTCATGTAAAAGTTTGGGGAATATGTATACATACAAGAATACATAAATACAAATTGAAAGAACTAAGTATTACTGATATCCACTTAAATTTCAATTTAAAGCCGTTCCTATGTGTTTCTTTCATTTTGTTAAAAAAAGTTAAACCGTAAGAGATATAGAGATTAAAATCCCCATAAAAATAAAAATTAAACTTCATTTTATTTGATGAATTTGTATTACGCACATCAAAATTATTAATGCCTTCTGTGCGAGAAAATTATAATCGTGTTCCTTTATCATAAATTTTTAAAATCAAATTTCTCACATTTCGGTTATTACTTTAAACTCTCATCTAAAACGCAATTAAGGGTAGACAGCCGTTTTCTCAAGGAAGCTTCATCTCGTTTTCTAGGACATGGAGTATCATATTACTGTGAACTGTGATTACCATTTGGCGTTTGTTGTAAAATCGCCAAATCTTGCATGCAAAGATAACGGTTATATTGTGACAATCCTGAGCGTGAAAGATATATTTTAATGACATGGGGGGTTAATTAGTGGAGCGCAAATTCTACTCAACCGGGGTTGGTTTTTTGGATTGGTTTGTAATCGATCTGGCTATCCTATCTTACTCAATGACCACTTTCCCTCCCCCACTCTTTACTCACCAACTTTTTAAAAATTATTTTTGTTAACAATATGTAGTTTCAAATTAAACGGCGATACGAATACACATCTTGGAAAGGAAATATATATATATTTTCCATTAGAGGTCTTCAATTTTTAAACTAACATTTTTGAATAATTAAACTATCACATATTCGTATTTATTCCGATATTTTTACAAAAGACACTATGCTATAAATTGTCTATTTATTGAAAAATTATATAAAAACGAAGAAAAGCATTTAGAAATATAAACCTGATTTATTTTAAATTTCAAGTGAAGTCGGAGCATACCTTAGAAGGTACTTCATGTATGACAAGGCCACAGCCCAACGAGAAACACAAACTCTAATGTTAGCTAAAACAATTTAATATATTAACTCTCTGATATGCACTCTTTTGTTTTTTATTGTAAAAACATTTATGTTATAAGGATGATTATCGTCAGACGTAGACTTTGAAAGCGAAATCAAAATAATTAGGGATGTACTATCCGTTTTTGGTGGCCAGCTGGTTTGTCAAATATGCATTTAATATTACCTTATTTATGTAAATTAATTATATATTTGCAATCAATTTAATTTTTGTTCAATTAATGCATTAATTGCAAGAAAATAACAAGTTGCATTTAGTTGTGAATAATTATGAAAAATACTGTTTTTTAGCTTTTTATGAGAATTACTTGTAGAGAAATTTTGATGTTATGCAATGCATATTAGAAAATTAACACGTTAAATCATTTGGAATAACATCGACTCTACGAAACACAACTTTATTAACAGAAACCAAAGTAAACACTAATTTTTTAAGCAATTTCTGGTTGCCAACTCGGAAAAACATATAAGTAAAAATATTTAGATACATCATAAAAAATGCGGAAATACAGTGAGTCAGCGAGGATAATCTTTTTAAAATAACAATAATAAATCTTGCATTTCCGCTGATCCACGTGATACAATAAATAATACTTCAGCGATCAGAATTTGGGCACCACATACTGTTTAAGCAAATTAATATATAAATAATCAACATAACCTTTGAAAAGAATTATCTTTTAGATGATAGAAATACTATTAAATGATTGAGATAAGAAATAAATATATTAAAATTAACAAAAAAGTTCATTTTTAAAATGATTTTTTTATTCAATGCTAAAAAAAGCCATAAAAACTGGTAAAAGTTGGAAAATAAACTGCATTTTATTAAGAAAAAAAAAAAAAAGAAAAAAGAAACACCGATGATGTTCTAGTTATGTTTAATACCTAATTTTTAATTTCATGATAACCTAAAATAAATGAAATGAAATAACTAAAACATGAATAATAGAAATGAAAATAATAAAGCAGATTTGAATCTTTATTCAAAAGATTATAGGAAGCCAAGCTTGCAATTTTAATTGTTCAGTTTTATATTAAAAAAAAATTAAAATAACAATAATATGCACATAAAATTGTATTTAATATCACTGCAATATACTCATATAGAAGAATAGTTTACTAATCCAATGGAAAATATTTTTGAAAAATGTGCTTAAAAGTATTTTTAAAAATATTAAGATCAAACGAGAAAAATATTGAATTTAATTTTAAAAAAGTTAACTGAAAAACTAATTTTTTTTAAATGGTGCAAACTTGTTTTTGGTTAGTGATATGATTCGAAATTATTAAAGAAAATACTTGAATTTTGTTAGTTTTTTTAATTAAAATTTTAATTTAATTTTTGAGACAACACTTCTTAATATTGCTATCCAAGAAATAGCTAACTGTGAGTCAAATATGGAACTTCTCAAATCCAACAATCTACCTCAAAAGACGCATTACGATCTTTTTTAATTAGAAAACATTTTCGAAAGTTGTTGCAGAAAAACATCAAACTTTTCCCGTTGTTATTAAATAATAAAAATTAGAAATTGCTCTACCAAACTTTACACTATCCCAACCTCCAAAGAGTATTTATTTTCCTCTGCAGACACATACATACTTTCTCTTTTATTAGAAAAGGATTAGTATATAGTAAAATTTTTATACATATATTATATGGAGAATCCTTGCAACCAAATGTTGCTTCGAATCGCAATAACATAAAAGCATTTATTTATAAAAATTTTGTATCAAAATATTTCCTATTATTTCCAACGGTTGGAGACGTATTCTTCCAAATGAAAAATAATTATACAATAATAAAATAAATAAATAATAATAAATAAAAACATTAATGTTTTTAATAAGTTATTTAATAAATAATAATTTTTAGCAAATGTCTTTAAAAATTTCTCAATAAATAAATACATTTTAATAATAGTAAAAAGTTTATTTACCTTAAATTCAATTCCAAATTAAAAAAAAATATCAGATAAATTTCTAAGCAAGTGTAAGAGCAACGAGTAAAATTTCTGAAAGAGTACAATAAACAAAACAGTTTGATGATTCAAATTTATAGCAAGCAGAATAAAATGGTGAACAAAATCGGTAAATAAATGTTTAACAACAAAAGGAAATGGGAAATATTGGAGTAAATCGCCACAAACTTATTTGTAAAGTGTGTTACAGCTCATTGGGGCCGCAGGCCCCACCATCTGTAAATCTTGTGATATAGGACTTAAGTGAAAATGGAACTGACCTTATTTGTTTAATGTGTGCATCATAAAATGATTTGAATCATGAAAAGATATTAAATGTTACTGAGTAAATTGAGAAAAAAAAAAAATAAGAAAGAAAGAAAGAAAAAAAAAAGTATGATAAAGAGTACTTAGGGGGAATTAAAGGGTGAGTGAACAACGTGGTCTGCGTTTATTTGAATTTTCGCAGTGATCATAAATTGGGAGATTTTGCAAGGTGGAATTGTCAATATGAATAATATTACCATAGAAGTTTTGTGCAAGTTTGATCATGAATTGTTTTATAGGTGTGATACTGAGGGCTTTGAAAATATATTCATTTCTATGGAACCATCTAGCTTTTGCGATCATACGAACAGTTTTGTTCTCAAGGGAGATGATTCTTTGAAGATTGGTTTTAGCAGTTGCAGCCCAAACAGGGCAGTCGCCACAAACATGCTTATTTACCAAATCTTATATCTTTTCTTATAGAATTGAGATAGTTCCTATTAGCGCCGTCTAGAGGCACTAAAAGCAACTTGGCTAAACCCTCAATGCATTCTCCGGCTAACGCTACGCATATCCTTGCACGTGCGTGCACTAGTTGCATCTTTTTCATGTTATTATTTTTTCCATTCTAGCGATTTTTTGTTTGTCAGTTCGATAAAAAGTTCATCAAAATAATCTTCGTGCAAATCTTGCTTTGTGAATATCTATTTATAACTAGGCATTCCTTGTATGAAGTAGTTTCAGAACTCTACTAGTAGACAGGAATTGAATAAAATAGTTGCAGATTTTACTATGTTCAAGAAATCT
Organism: Argiope trifasciata; assembly: GCA_026543055.1. NCBI lineage: Eukaryota > Metazoa > Arthropoda > Arachnida > Araneae > Araneidae > Argiope > Argiope trifasciata. The sequence goes on from JAPMOQ010023642.1 coordinate 4,618,843, forward strand.
CAGCGTGATTAGAGTTCTTATATATTGCTTTGTTCACAAATCTGTTTCTTTATAAACATATATAATTCACACACACGCAAAAAAAATGTTTGAATTTCCGTTCTTTGATTGTTTCAATTGTATTTCCCCATTTTGAAAACAATCTTAATTCATTTCCTATACAAAAATGTCTTCTAAAACCGTATTACTTTTGAAAGCTGCTGATGATCCATCTTGTGATCCATATTTTGAGGTACATTTTATGTTGTAAATTTAAAAAATAGCTGTCGCAATTTAGTTACTTTTTATATTAACATTTAATATGCAAACTCAAGGCTATTTCATAGAAATATTGAAACTTATATCATATTGAGATATCTTAACTTTTATTTATGTCACGTAAAAATGAATTAAGGCTATTAAAATTGTGATTCTTGTTCTTCAATGTGAAACTATAGTCTCCCTTCCTATTGTATTGTTGAAAAGATTAAATTCTAAATTATCATACACATTGCCAGTTTACATGATTTTGACTAGATCTGTTAAGTAGTCTGTGTAATATTAAACTGGTAAAGTGCAGGTTTCTTCACATCACATGAATAATTCGATGTAAAACAATAGCACTGCCTACAAAGCCCCTTAATTAACTTGCTATTGTCTTAAATTCAGAGAGAAAAATTTATTTATACGTATTGTTATTGATTTTTCATAACTATTATTTACATAAATGGAACCAAGTCACATTCATAAGAAATAGATCTAAGTCAAAATGTTTATTTATCTTAGTTATTTATTCTTACTCTATTGCTCTAAATGTATAAAAAGAAACAAACAGATTTTAATTTCATATTTTCTTTCTAGAAGTTACATGAGGCTGGGATTTCTTCAACAGTTATTCCAACTTTAGAGTTTATTTTTGTAAATGATGAAATTCTTAAAAATTCTCTATTATGTCCTGAAAACTTTAGTGGTATAATTTTTACAAGTCCACGTACTGTACATGCTGTTCATCGGATTTTTGATACAACAGGTAAATTTTGTAGTAAGCAGCAGATTTTGGATTTTTTTTGAAGTTATATGCATTGACCTAGAAAATTAAGATGATTACTCTAAGTGATCAACACATTATATGAATTTAATATTAATAACATGTTCATTAATAAGCATAAAATTTTCATATAACATGAAGATAACAAAAAATAAACTTATATAGGTTGCTTTCACAGTGAATAAAAATTACATACATATTATTTACTTAGAATTAGTTTTTAACTGTCCTTGTTTATTTGGATTACTGGAAAATGAACTGTTTAATATTTTTACTGTTCTAGTCGCATCTTTTGCATTTATAAATTCCAAATCACTTTACATTTCTAAAAATTTCAAATCAATGAAAATATTTTAGTGATATGGTTAATGCAATAAATTAAATTAACTACAAGTATTATTTTAGAAAATAAAAGTTATTTATAAGTCTGCATGTGTATATATATATATTAATGCAAGAACTATTCCTTTTGAATTCACTCTTTAATATCAAATTATTCTATTTCAAAATTCTATTTTTAAATATAAAATGAACCAAATAAAATTTTTTATGAATTATTTTATTGTTACAAAGCAATTCATTCAAAATTGGTATAAAAAGACAAAAATATAGGCAAAGCAAATTTGCATAACTGTTCAATCTACGGCCAATGTTTTTTTTTTTTTTTTTTTTTTTTTGCAAGACATGCTTGTATAATTAGAAATTTCATTTATTATTAATAATATTGATATATACTCATTATTATAGAAATATTAATATATACTTCTATACTTATTATCAATGAAAAAAATTCATAATAATGAATTACTAGTAACTAGACACATTAAATTATCTGGCTAAATTAAAATTTTTCTACAAATGAAGAGACAAAAATTTAATATCTTTTGAATATAACTAAAAAAAGAATATGATGCACTGGTAATATTGTTAGCAATAACATTAATATTATGAATATGCACCTATTATTAATTTATTATTTATGTCATTGGATTTATTGAATTATTATCAGATTTGTATATCGGAAAGTACTATCAATAAAATATCATACATTAACTATTACTCCAGTATTGGTAATCAATAATTAATAGAGCATTAATTACATAACATTTAATGCTCTATTGCAATATAATCAATGTTTCTCACTATCAATACCTTAAAATACAGGAGTTAATTTCTTTCTTCTTTCTTTAAAGTTCTTTAAAGTAAATATTTTTAAATTAAGAATATGATTGTTTGAAAATGTAATTGTGAATTCTTTTAAATCTTTTTATTTGCATATTATTTATTAGCCAGTAATGTAGATTTGTTTTTGAAATTTAACAAATCTAATGATACATTTAAGGAATTATATTCTGTGCTCTATAGTTTGTATATTGACATGAAGCTTACAAAACTATTTGTTGAATATTTTGAAAAAAAAATATACATTTGTGAATATAGTGTTTATTGTTATTAATGTAATTAATTTGAAATTATTGGTATTTCTAATTTGAATTTGAATAATTAATGCAGATATTCTAGAAATAATTCAAATTCTTTTATGATTGTTTCCATCTTTAGATTACATTTATACTTTTACAGGATTCGATATTTCAAAATGGCAAAAAAAGATGAATTATGCTGTTGGTGAAGCCACCTCAAAATTAGCTGGTATTTTTTTTTTACAACTCATGATTTCAACTTTATTATACAATTAAATATTTTCAAATTAATTCATTTAATAAATTCATATGAACTAGCTTATTTAATTATGATGAAAAATTATTTTAGTTTTCTTAGCTCTTTTTAATTTTGTGATAGCATTTAGAAATCTGATTTTTATGCAGTTGTGGTTTTAATTTGATCTGGGAATAGTCACATGAGATCTAGATGCTCTCTAAATCTGGATACAAATGAATAATTACTGGGGATGAAATTAATAAATCAGAAATAAAGGAATTGTTTAAAACAGAAAGTATTTCTAATTTTTTTATATTGCTAGATAATTTTGGACAGGAAGGATTTTCTAGTATTTTAGTATTATGTTTTTAACTATTGAATTGGACCTTTTACAGATGATCACATTTAATTTCTTAAAAATTGTATTAATATTTTAATTATTATGATGAAACGTGAATATTTTGGTATCTCCAGCATTATGCTTTTTAAAATTTGGAATCTTTTATTTGTAGCTTCACTTCTGCAATTAGATTTGTTAGGAGAAGAAGCTGGGTCTAGCGAAGAACTTTGCAGAGTTATTTCATCTTCTGTTGGTAAACTTTTGATACATTCATAAACTTAAACTGTTTTACATTCAATGATGGGAGTTTGTTTTGTGTCACATTCATCGCTTAATGCATTCTATGATACATCCGAAATATTTTCAAATATGCTTACTGAATAGGAAATAATTAAAAATGTACGTTAGACCATACAAAAATGCCATATCTTATTTAGTAAGGATTAGTTCCATTAAACTAATAGCTGAAAAATCTGCAGAAATTGATTCCCAAATCCATGAATTGACAAAAATGAATGAATAAAAAAAGTAAATTTTCTTTGTAATTTTTTTACCTTAAGTAATCAGTACATGATTTATATCATGATAACAAAAATGGTTTGTGTATTATTCTGCTCCAGTCTTTAATTTTGTGTGATTTACAATTAAATAGTATGAGATGTAATATATCTCCCCCCTTAATATATAAATTCTGTCTTGCAAAATTCTAGATAATAAGTAAAGATTTTTTTTTGTAAGTAAATTTTAAAATTATTATTTTTTGCATCTTTTTATATGCTTTTATTTCAAATGTTAAAATGTTGCTGCCCTTTATTGCTTTTTCCACTTAAAATCATATTGCTTTATTACTAATACGCTTGCTATTTTTGCTTTCCCTCGTACATTGAATACATGTATAGGGAAAAAATAGGGAATTTTCTTTTACCTAGCTTAGTTAAACCTTAATTTATGAGCAGCTTTTGAAAAAAGATTTTCAACACTGATCCTTTTTGCTAAACAATCAAATATCCAATTATGGTATTAATTTTACTATGCTTTGTTCTCATCTTTTCTTTTCCTCTGAGTGCAACCTGTTCTATATTATTGTCTTCAAAATGTTTTTCACTTTATATTTTGCCTCTCGTTGTTGTATTTGTAATCAGATATTTCATTTGCCTTTGCTTTGTAATAATCAAACATTTCTCTGTGTTTTCTTGAAGACTGCAGCAACAGTTTCAAGCAATCAACAACTCCCTCAATTCAGTTATGTCTTTTTTGGAGAGATACCAATCCCATTGATCTGATAATAATATTATAGCCCAAAAAACGATCATTTCATTCTTTTTTTAAAAAAATATATATATTTTAATAATATTTGGCCTTCATGAACCATTTCTGGTTAAGATTTCTTATCTTTGACGACTGGCTTGTAAACTTTTGTAACCTTTTCCCAAGGCCTTTTTAGAATCATCTTGTTCCATCTACTCTTTTTAGAACCAATGTTGAATCTTACTTATATTTACTCACTTTTTAAAAGATGTATTAGCATAATCTCACATTGACTAACTAAAGCTGAAAAAAATTGTACAGGATTTGTAAGAATTTGAAGAATGAAATAGCCCCAATACAGCTTTTCACAGTATAGATTATTAAATTGAGGGAGTGCACTGTGCATGGAATATAGTATATCAGTTGGTTTATTTTGATAATGTGTTTGAAGACCTTTGTAACAGCTAAACATATTAGATGCATTATTACAAGAATAGCCCTTCAATTTTTTTACATTGATGCTCTATTTTAAAATTAATAAATAAAATAATAATGTAGTAATGGTTAATGATTCCCCTCTCTAGTTTACATGGATAGGGAGTGTAAGGAAATATTCTGCTTCATCATCAAATAGCATTGCAGTCAGTTGATCCATACAATATATGTCTGGCAACAAAACGACACAATGAAAGATACTTGGCATCGATATTTCTTTAGCAATATGTTTGAAAAATCTCTTTCTCTATTATGTTAATTATTTCTCCATAAATTATTGAAGATAAGTAGTATGAGTTTCCTGCATTTTCATTACCATATTTGGCTAAATGAGAGCAGAGAAAAAGTCCATATTCTGTGGTTCATTATAAAATTTCTAAGCAACTGCTATTATTTTAAGAACCTAGCAGCTCATTATCACTGCAAAATACTAATCCATGTAATGAATGAAAGTTCACCTCTGACGCAATTCTCTCTAGATTCTTAATCCATTATTCCTATGCTTTGCCAAAAAACAATTTTATTATATTGATGATTATCCCATGATTTCGCTATCTACTGATTAGTGTCTGTTCATTAGCTAGTAGTGCGCTATCTTTATATAATGAGATTTCCTGTGATGCATTTTGTCTAATTATAAAACTTTTGAAAAACTGAGTTCGATTTTGGAAATATGCATGGTAAACTTTATATATTTTTCGTTAGAGAGAATATAAGTCATTCTGTTTCGATTTGTTCACATCTTTTATATTTTCGAAAAAATATAGATCAAGAAAAATATGTTCCGCCGTATCTGATTCGTGACTTGATTTTAAAAAGAAAAAGAAAAAATCGTAATCAGAATTTAGGATCCGACTATACCAAAAATCTTTCTCTTCGATGTTTTGCCATAACCTAACCCATTTTTAAATTTTATTTCTAAATTAGTTCTTTTTTCATTAAATTATAGAGCTTTGGTTACAATTTCAACTACACAAATTAATTTGACTGACTGAATCAAAAGCTGTTATCTTAATAAAAATAAAAATCGTTGTAGCTATATGAATATGTCACACATGTCTTAAACAACTGGACCAAAATAAACCTAATGTCTTAAACAACTGGACCAAAATAAACCAACCCTTGGGCATTTAAGACAATATAATGCATATTACCAATCTGTAATAGTTAATTAAATATTCATTTGGTTACAAATCATTCAAAATTTTGTTCCCTTTCTGTAATAACTTCGGAGCAAATTATTCCACTGGAAATATTTTATATCATTTTAAAATTCAAAATTTTTCACTTTCGCTTCCTTGCAATGTTTCCTCCAATTTTTTTCCATATTTAATGAAGAATAAAGTAGACTCAGTCGATTTTGAAATAATGAATTTTATTAGTGATTTTCAAAACGTTGACATTCTTATTTTAATCAAAAGCAGTTCTGATGGTTAAAAGATTTCATGTATTATAATATTCCATGAGAAAGTAGTTTTTACATTAAAAAGATTACAAGAAAAAGTATTTTAATTCCAAGATATCACGGATATATAAGCTGGTGATTTAATAAATGTGAAGAGACAGGATTCAAAATATACAGAAATATCTATAAAACAATGTCAGTGTAAGGACAAGAGAGTCAAAAGAATCCTATCTTCCGAATTGCTGTAACAATTTCTTTCTTTATCTATTTTATGATAACAAGGAAAGTTCTTTTTTCTCTTTATTTATTTTACAAAGAGAGAAATTGTTGAGTTGGTTAACCAAATAAAAAAAAATAATACTTCACTGTTCATTGTGCGAATTTGAAAACATGAGATAAATCCGAAAGAAAATATCCTGAAATGTTAATGAAAGTTTGTTTTTATTATTTTTGTGTGCAAAGTCCTTTTAAATCAAAATAAATAAAATGTTCTCATTCCGTGAGGGGAGAGGAATCTATCCATTCCCTCAAAGTTGTCTACTCTGCATATTTGATAATCCGGCCCTGATCCATAGATCTAACTAATTGTGTGTTCATTAAGAAACTACAAGCAAGTAAAATTCTATATCTGTAATATTAAAAAAATTAAATACGTATATTTTGTGAGATAGCATATTGGATCTTGAATATCTTTTGCTATAGTTTTATTAAGTATTTCAGCAAAATGCACAAAAATATTTTGCTTAAAATTTTTTAGCATGTCATATCATTATTTATTTAAATTAATGTTTGAAAGTTTTTGAATAGCAATATCAATTAATTTTGACAAAAGAAAATATTGTTATTAGATTTTCATGTGCTTTCTGCAGATAAATCTTTGTTATTAAAAATGTTTTGTTTTCTCTGTAATGTCATGCAATTAAGAAATTAATAACAATTTTCCGTTAGAGCAACAGGTTTCTAGATTTGTTATTTGAAATGACTTTGGACTTCTCTTCTTCACTTCAAACACTTTTTTTTCAATAACAATTTAAAATATTCAATATAAAATTTATCAGTTATGTTTTATAAAATGAAATCAGTATTTTAGCATGCTTCTTTCTGGATGACGGGACTAAAAATTAGTTAAATGAAGTGAAAAGGTTATATATATATATATATATATATATATATATATATATATATATATAATGATTTAAATTTTTTTAAGTAGATTGCAGTTTTTCATTTTAAGTTCGCTTTATTCCATCTCCGACAAAAGGCAGGCGTATTTACTAGCAGCGCGACCAAGCAGAAGTGGCGGAAAATGAGAGAAATTGTTTCCCCTCTTGTTATATAGAATATTTTGACAGGGAAAATATGGTTTACAGTGCTATTATATGATTAAGATTCTCATAGAGATTTCTGAACTTGTGATTTTCGAAGCAGGGGAAGCAAGGGATCTTTTTGTAAAATTATTTGTTTAGGTCAGCAATTTTTATCAGTCTCTCACCGTGGGATTCGCTGACGAAACATTTTTACAAAGCATTTCTTGAATTAATTAAGTAAATAACGTGGAATCAGATCAGAAAATTTTAATATGGGCTAAATTGAGCTAAAAATTAAGAAATTAATTCAGTTTAAGTTAACTTTTAAAATATCATATATATATATATATATATATATATATATATATATATATATATATGGATGTTGAATAAATTCTCGCTATTTTTTTGTGAAATGCTTTATTTAAAAAAATCTTAAAAAAAAAAAAACAATCATGTTATTGAAAGTATTGTCCATTGCTAGCCACTACTTTTCCTCAGCTTTCTGGCAGTATTTGAATTCCACATTGAAAAACGACACGTCTTATGAGGCTATCCAAGGTTCGGTCCAATTTTTGGCATCTTCACAACAACGGAAGTACTGCTCAGCCAAGCCATGCGTCATCGACCGGAACAAGTAATAGTCGGAAGGTCCAACATCTGGTGAATACTGCAGGTGTGGTAGAACTTCCCATTTAAGAGTTACCGATTAGGTTTTTACCGGTTTTCAACATGTAGCAGAGTGTTGTCCTGTTGCGAAATGACCTTGGCATGCCTCTGCTCGTGTAGCTGCCGTTTTTCCTTCAATGATCGGATTAATCACTCTAATTGTAGTTTATAGCGATACCCCGTGATGGTTTCATTTGGTTTGAGCTGCTCAAAATAAACTTTAAAAAAATCCTGCTAATAGCAGAGCAAAGGCTTGGAACCACTGATATTTGGATTTGCTGATGATGTTGATGCATGGCCGGGGTTCTACGCTTAGGGTTATCATAGTGTATCCGTTTTTCATCGGCGGTTACAGTACGAGGTAAAAATCTTTTCATTTTCTATCTTTGAAGCACTTTTTCACATTTGAAAAGACGCCGTTCGAAGTCTCTCGGTTTCAAGTCGTACGGTAACCAATGGTCTTGCCTTTGAATCATTCCTAATGCTTTCAAACGTTTCGAAACTGTTGTGTGATACTTCAAATGATTGTGTAAGTTTAGCTAGCATTTGACATCATTCTTCATGAAGTAATGTTTCCTACTGTTCGTCCTCAAACTTCTTCGGTGCGCCGGAACGTTCTTTATCTTCAAAATAAAAATCATTATTTTTAAAGCCTTTAAACCAATCTCTACAAGTTGTTTCAGACAGGGCATGGTCGCCGTAAGTCTCAGCATGAGTTTTGGGAATTTCAAATGCAGATTTTTGAAAAATAAAAGAGTGTATTAGTAAAAGATTTCCCTCAAATACTCTTTTTTTTTGGGGGGGGGGTACGAAATGTGACATATTTAACGTGATGAAAAATAATGTTTCCACTTCCGGGAAATAACATACTCTGATTTTCAAGCTTGCTTATAGTACTTATAAATAGATATCTCACTATCATAAACTAATGCAACAGTTCCGGTAACGCCATCCGTTAGTAAACAGATATAACTTATTTAACTACCTAATATATATAAACTATTATTTTTATGTCTGGCACGAATATAATTGAAAGAAATCGAACTTGCATATAAAATCAACTATCAACTGATATTTAAATGTTAATTAGATGCGATATTTTTCCTGAGACGGTACACGTAGAAATAACAGTTAAAAAAACGAAACAATAAAATCCACAGTTTAAAAGCTATAGCTTCAAGAGTGGTATATTTGGAATATTCTTTTTTAAAAATAAACTCCATTTGAATTAAAGTGCAGTTAAATTTTCTTTGTAGCATTGAATTAAAATCGTTCAAAAGTTTGCACACAAATGGCGTAAATCGATTTAAATGAGATGAAATTTATATATTTCTGTGTAAATAACTTACTTTTTCTATGTAAATAACTATATAGTCTTAAATATATAATGTATAAAACAGGCGATATATATATATATATTATAATTATAGTTCAAGTTTCAAAAGGTTAAAAAAAAAACCACTGATGAGAATGACGTCAAATTTGAACGGCATGTTATTGAAGAAGGCGGAAAGCGTATGGCAGAAAAAAAAATTAGTTTCAAATTTTAGTAACAGACGGCGCTGTAAGCTGCAGAAGATGTAAATTAAAATACCTATCATGCGCTCGACACATTTCAGTGTTATAAAACCGCCAGGTACTCGGTTGTTCCTCATTTCGCATCTCAGACGTTCGCCATGGTGTCACTCTGCAGGGCCGTACTCTGCTGGTAAAGCTGTATTAAAAGAACGATGTTGTGTAAGAGTAGCTCTACAAAAGCTCAGGATACTGACGGGTATTAAGGAGGGCGTTGGTCCAATGAGTGTCGTGGATCTGAAAAAATGATGCAATAATTCGAAATGACCGATTGTTTGATGTGCCATCTGGAAACGGAGAAAACGAGTGGCATTCGACGGTGAAGAAGTGGCCATTACATTACAGGAGGGATAGGTTGGTGGTGTGCAACCATGCAGTGCACGAGGAATTTCCCGAACATTGGACATGCCCAGGAGCACGGTGCTGAAAATTATACGAAACATCCTGCAGTGCTATCCGTATAAAATGGACCATGTGCAGGAGTTGCCTCCGTTTGACCTGTAAGCAAGGGTCATTCATCCTACAGTCATATTTTTTCAAACAGACGGGTGCTTCCGGTCTTGTTACCACTACCGTAACTGGCATCGCTATGCTTCTTTTTTGTGCAACCACGTCATTCCAGCTCTGCAACAGCGTGGATAGAATCATTTTTATGCAATATGACCCATAAAAATGATTCCATCCTCCGCTCATAGCACATCCCTTGAAGCAGCTGCTGAGGTGCCATTTCGGAAATTCTCGAATTATCAGCCGTCATTTCCTTACAGCCTAGCCGTTTCGATCACCTGATTTCACTCCGTGTAACTTTTGGCTGTTGGATTATCTGAAAGATGTTGTGTTCTGTACTCCAATTAAAAATTTAGCGGAATTAAAGGCACGCATTTCACAACACACTCTGAGCATCACCCCGGAGACTATCGCTTTCAACTTGATGCACACAAGGGTGGACACTATATTGAACATGTTTTATGCCAGTCTCGCGATATTTCCGGACTTCTTTGATGAATGGTTCTTATGCGGTATGTCGCCGCAAAACTCTTGAAACTGATTTGACCCTTTCGATGTAATATGTACAGTCATGCAAATAAAACTACTCAATAATTCTAATTTGTCAATGCGTTTTAATGTGTAATTTACACCTTAGCTGTTGTTTTACAAATCATTTTTATATCTCGTCGTGATTCTGCTACTTACAGAGCAATCTGTTGCTAAAATATGAAACTAAATTTTTTCTTTTGCTATACGCTTTCCTCCATCTTCAATAAAAGCCTTATCACACGGCGAAATATCGTCAGCAATTTTCCGTTTTTACCCTTAAGAACCGGTCAAGCAAGTTTTTTGTCATCGACAACTTTTTTTAACCAGCTTGTAAATGCCGACGATAGAGACGGAAATATTGTCTGCAAACGGAATTCAACCAATCACGTGAAACTTTGGAGTGACGTCATTTTCGTTGTTGTTTGCTGACGAAAAGTGTGGACGATATTTTAAGGGCCTTGATAAGGCCTTAACATGCCGTTCAAATTTGACGTCATTCTCATCAGTGGTTCTTTTTTTATAGCGTTTTGAAACTTAAACTTTAATTATTTGGATTTGATTGTTTGGGTTTTTATGGCGCAAGAGCCATAATGTTGACCATACTGCGCCAAACAATGGGTAAAATTATATTACTTTAAAAGAATCACCAAAGGGAATATGAACCTTTAAAACGCTGCCATGGGGAACATCTTCCTTTTGTACAAAAGAATCTGAATGTTCAGATTCCACTTTAACACGAAATTTTCTAAGCTTTAAAAAATTTCATAGGAAAACAGGAAGATTAGACCCAAATTATATAAATCTTTTAAAATTCCACATTTCCATGTTCGGTCGTATGCCTTTTCGATGTCGAAAAAAATGGCAACTAATGCTTTCTTTGTAAAAATGCTAAGCGAATATTGGATTCGAAAGCAAGAAGATTATCAATTGTGCTCCGTCCTCTTCAAAATCCCACAATCCACCCTTAGACGGGTAAAGTAAATTATTTGCCTCCATATATATATATATATATATATATATATTAGCATAACTTTATTTGCTTTTTAATGGGCTTTTTGTTTATCTCAATCCACTCCTGCCGCATCCCTTAATGTATTGCATATATGTGAAAAAAAGTTATATATATATATATATATATAATTCTAATTTAATTTTTTTGTTAACAATTTAGACCGTGACAAATTTGTGGAACCATTTTTATTTCCATGCAGTCAGAAAAGCAATGATACTGTACCAAAGATTCTAACAGAAAACGGTTGGTGTGATTTTAAAAAAAAAAATGTTTGATTGCACATTTTTTTTTTTGTCATACAGATTTCATTGATATCATTTACCCCCTCCCCCTTCTATATCTTTTACGCGGCGGTATTTTATTTTTAGGCCTACAAGTGAAAAAAGTAATTTGCTATAAGACAGAAAGTAATTCTCATATAAAAGAAAATTTGGAAAAATTAATTGCTGAAAAGGTAAGATATAAAATTATTTACACAAATTTTCATTTCATGAGAAATTTTAAGTTAGTTTTTCCTTTCAAAGCATTTGAGATATTAAGAAATTATTATTTTTGATGCATTTTGGATCAAGGTTAAAAACTTTCAGTTTTTAAAAAATCTTTTATACCATAAATTCACATCTTGTGATAATTTATCTTTTATAACTATACAACCAAGAATATTTTATCTTTTCCAAATGGCTGGTGAAATTTGTTTCAAAAAATAGGAAGCAGATTGAACTTCTTCCTCATATAATTCAAATTAATGAGGTGAAGTTGAACATCCGCTTTACCGACTTATCCACTTAATGGATAATATAAGTTTTAGCTATCAAACCTAAAGATATTGTAAAGCAGTGAAATTGACTTTATATATGTAGCAAAATTTTATTTACATTTAATGTTTCTTAAACACAGTGAAATTAAATTTTTATCTGTGAGCGAAGTGTCACGCTTGCTTATTGTTTTTATATATACTGTAGAGCTTAGGAGACCCATATTTACCCTCTGCAGATTTTTTTCCTTCTTTTTGTGAAATCGTAAATAAAATCCTATCCCATGGCTAGTTTAAAATTACAAGCGAAATCTAACATGAGAAAAATGTACGGAAGTCCGAAGCGCAACCACTACTTCATCTCTGATACGCTCATGCATTGCGTCAATATTTAGATTATTAGATTTTGAACAATAGCATTCATTTATTTTTTAATGCTATCTATTTTGTGATGATTTTTTTGACTTTGTATTTAACAGTATCAGACTTCTTTAATATCCAGGTATCAGATACCTATTAGGACATATTTCTGATATCATTTATTTTAATCTTTTTAAATGACCTGCAAATTTGAAATATCGATAGAATCTATTCTTGATTTTTAAAAAAAATATGGCATCTTAGGAAGCAAATATCAATTCTCTGTTTTATATCTAATGCTATAAAGTTACTTATTATTATTTGTCATGATGAGAATGAAATGGGAAATTTTAAATAATATCAAACAACTAATAGAGTAGAATTTTAGGATATAGAAACTATAGCACATGGTACAGTTAGTAATTTTCCAATGGTGTCATTCTTGATCTACATACTTTAATAATTTTTTCATTCTAATGAGAGCGATAAATTTTGTTGGTGGTTTGTATTATAGCAAATTATCATTACATATAACATTGTACTGGGCTATGGTATTTTAAGAATTTAAAATAAAATTATTTACATTTCTTCATTATAAGGCACTATTCCAAAATGTGAATACAACCCCCCCCCCCCCCGCCATATCATAAGAAAATAATTATACAACAGCTATAAAAGCTTGGACTAAAAATGAGTTAATATATATATGGTATTTAAAGCAATATTTAATATTCCTAAATGTGTTTTTGACTGTTTTATTAATCAAACTGGAAAAAAAGCTCGAATTGCTAAATTCAACATATATTAAGCACTTAGAGTTTCAAATAATCTAATAAAACATTTTTAATAAAAAGGCAAAAGTGTAATTTAGATATTTGCAGTGATTACAAAACGAAATTTTAGTTTGAAAATAAGTTACCAATTTAATAATTATAATACATAAAACTTCCTTAAAATTATTGCTTATTAATGCCTTCTAACAGAAACTGATATCTAGTACATCATAAAGTTAATATATTTATAATTTGGCTTAATAATAGCCAAACATTTAATTGAATGAATCCCTTTCAAGGGTTTGCAAACCTTTATTCTGCTTGCTGTAAGATTACTACTTTAATTAAGTCTAGGTTAAAATGAGTACCGATTATTTATATGAAAGTTCTTAAATGTAATCTTATATTTTCATACTGAAAACGATGTAATCGTTGTATAACTATAAAAAGAAATTGCTAACTGTCATCTCATTAAAATTGGTTAAAATATTTAAGTGTTATTATAATGTGGACATAAATAATCTGATATATGTAAAATACGAAGTTCAAAATTTGGCAGTAGTATTTAATCAAACATATATATCACTATTTCAGGGCATTCCAGATATCATTGTGTTTTTCAGCCCATCTGGAGTTGAATTTAGCAGCAAAATTATAAAGGAATCTTTGAGGAAAACAAAGCAACCTCAAGTAAGCTACCTTTCTAAACCTTCTTTGTAGTAAACTATCATATTTAAGGGGGGAAAAAAAACAAAAAAAAAAACGAATTTTATTTTCATTTTAGTGCATAGCAATTGGGCCAACAACTCAGCAAGCAATTAAGAATGCTAACATGAACCTCTGCAAAGTTGCCGAAAAGCCAAATCCAGACAGTGTATTAGAAGCAGTTAAGAGCCTCCTTATGTTGGGGTGATGTTTTCCCCCTTTAAATTTTATAAGTTGATATTCCTTTTACATTTTTAAAAAAAAATGTCTTTTCATTCTTTTAGGTGCAGAAGATATAAAAATGTATTGCATAACCAAAATATTTATAGAATTTTTTATTGTTTGTATGCATAGATGCCAATACCTTGTATGGTGGATATCCATTTGTCATTAAATTACCTAAATCGTCATGTGAATATGCAGCTTTATACTGATAAAGTCGTTTCCTAAGTATAATAAATCTGTACGTACTTTAAATTTGCCACTTTATGAAATAAGTAATGATCTTTTTGGCTGATTAAGATATTAAAAAAATTTCTTAAGTGAAAGGCTGTGCATATCTCACATCAAAAAATGTTCCAAATGAAAGAAATATAAGTTTAGTGTATTATAAATTTACTGTAACATGTGTACAAGTATTTACACTGCATATTAAACGAATTTTTTTGTTTGGAGACTGCATTTCACTTTGCATTAAAAAACAATAAATCATTTTTAAGGCTTTTTTCCTATTATAAAAGAAAAACACAAATTTCACTATTTTCATCAATTTATTCCATCATATTTATATTATTTACAAAAAGTGCATGGTCACCATAAAACCCATGGAGGTTTCTTGTGTTGATGTGGTAACACATGAGTCATATTGACAGGTATATTTATTATAGCTCTTATTAAATTGTGCGTATTGAGATTTTTCTTGATCATAAATCTGAAAGAGAAGAATGAGTTTATTAATAAAAAAATGTTTAAAAATATGTAAAAAAGATAAGTTGCCCACACTTTTTATACTAATTATTTTTTAAACTAAGAATTTTGTTTACAATTCAATGGCTGTGTCTAATGCTACTAATTGACATAAACTGTAAACAAAAATTACCCAAAGAATCAAAAATATTTTGGGAATATATTTTGCCTAGTTCAAGAAGCATATTTTCTCTAAAAGATAGCTACTTGAAGGTAGAATTAGTGACTCACAAAAATCAGCACACTCTCCAGAAACAGGATATTTCATGTCATAAATGTGGTCCTCTTTGATAAAATTAAATGATTTCAAGGACACAGTATGAAGATGTGAAGTAAGATAAGATTATTAAGTGCATGGTGACCATAACGGATTATTAAGGGTTTCAAATAATTGTGTACAAAACATAATTCAGTATGGCTAATATTGTAACAAATTTCATTTCATATACAAAATAAAGAATTTTGTTTTAAAAATCTAAACAAAAAGGATCTTTTCTGCTCCTGAAAACTGCCTTTCTCTTTTCAAAAGATCTTTTCATGGTAATGCAGTGATTTTAAGAGCTGCTATTAGGGTATAGAAAAAATTAGGCAATAATTCTTATTCTGTTTTATAAAAAATATGTAGAATAGTAATAAATAACTAATAAAAGGACATGAACTTGACTCACTTTAAACGAACAATATATATATATATATATTGCAACTTGACATTCAATTATAATTAGAATCTAAAACTATTTCAGATTGGGTAAAAAATAAATATTTTTGATCAAATTATGTCAAATCTGAACATAATTTAAGTGCATGCCTATTTGGTTGTATGCAATTAAAAACATGTATTGTTTGTATAAAATTTAATTCTTAAAAAAAATGCTTTTAAATTGTTTTAATCTCATTCTTATTTTCTGAATTCAAATATGAATGGAGAATTTTTTTTTTTTGCATCAATCTAAATTTTAATTTCCATTTTTAAAAACAAAATTTACTTTTCACCACTACTTTTGAAAGGCATAATTTAAAAAAAAAATTGATGCATAATGCAAACTTACCCGTCTCTACCTAAAATAAATATTGCTGGTATTGAGCAGTTTCTTTTTGTAGTATCATCAATCATATCAATGTACTGCTCATCATTGGAGGCATCATTATCACAAATTATTACTCCAACTACACCAGCTCTTTCAGCCTGTATGCACTTACTTAAAAAAGAGCAGCCTCTGTTGTGCAAGAAACAGTAAAAAATACAAATTTAGTCCCTAAATTGTGATATAAGAAAATATGCAGACAATTCTTACAGCATCAATGAATTTCACATACATGCATAAATTGGAAAGCTTAAGCCTTAAATTTTTTTTGCCTTAAGTTGGGAAGAATTATATTTTATGTTGTTTGGTTCAATAAATATGTTTCTGAAAAAATTTACGAAATGTTTTTTACGGATCCTCTGTTCTATTAATCATATTTAGTAAAACATGTTTGACAAAAGAAGAGGGGGAACATTTGCAACACACTGCAACATTTTAAACAAAAGAAGAGGGGGAAACGTCCTTTTGAGAATAAATCTGACAGTGTTGTGAAATGATTAAAATCACAAGTTTAGAAGAATGTTACATCCAAAACTATTGGCTTCGAGAGAGATCTCACCTACTTGTTATTTATTTTATATAATGATTTTGAGCGATTTTTTTTATTTTATTTAAAAGGCACCTAAGTGTCAAATTTTTTTTACTATTATTTACACTTTGTATGTGTAGTTGCATACCTTGTTGAATTTAAAATCTTGCATGCATCATTTCATCATTAACAATTAACATTTACTGATGTTTAGAAATAATCAGTATTGTGAAATAATATTTCTTTACTGATAGTGCAACTGAAATAAGAGATAATCTGCAAGACATTACTGCATTAAATTTCTCTAGTAGGAAGTATCCATTTGCAATTACTATTTTCAGAGTAGTTAAACATCTCAGAGAAAATGATAATATGAAAAATTCTGCCCATGTAAGACATCCAATTGAATCAACTCTCTCATACCAGATAACATTACTCTGGGTTTTGCCCTCGCTTGTCCTTAAAACAATTTGCAAAACAAGTAGTATTGAATGCACATATTCAAAGTCACAAATATAGAAAACCAATACTCAGCATATCTATAAAACCAATACTCAGTATATCTATACACACAATATCAAGACGAGATTTATTGCTAGGAATTCAAGAATTGCAATTTGGCATTAGCAGTTTTATTCTAACCGACTGAAAAAGATTCTATTTTCGCGAATTCGATGTCACAAAATTGAGTATAAACAACGAATTTGTAAGTTTCTTACAACTCTTTTTAAAGCATTCTTTAAAGTATTATTACAATTGCGCATGATCAATATAAACGTAATAATGGTTTCTCATGAATGTAATACTTGTTTTTCAATCTTAGAACTCGTTAAATGAGTTCAAGGAGGAAAACTTCTGAAAAGTAACATTGTTCAATCACCACAAGATGGTAAATATCTTCAAGAAATATCCTTGCTAATTGGGAAAAGTCATAGTTGTGTTCAAAAAAAAAAAAAAAAAAAAAATTCAGAAGCATCAAAAATATGGATCTGTGGTGGTCCATATTCCAGGAAGAAGGCATAAGGAAATTTTAAGCATGATGCAAAAAAGATTATATGTTTAGGAAAGAAAAATCCAAAGTTAAACGCTTCAGAAATTGGAAGAAACATTGTAGCGGATTGAATTTCGCCAGGATCAAATCTGCGACCTTGTGGTTCGTAGCCGCGTAACATAACCACAAGACAAAAGTTTTCACCACTGTCCGATATTTGTTACTGGCTTATTAAGATACTACCACATTTCAGCTGAAACTGCTAGACGTATTTTTCATAACGCAGGATTTCACGGCCATTCTACAAGAAAAGAGACACTCGTTAAGTGAGTCAATAGGGGAGGGAGGACTTTTTTTTGCAAAAAAATATTTCAAAACCGGAATCATTCTGGAACACTGTTCTTTTCTTTGATTAGATCAAATCCAATCTGCACGGAAGCTATGGACGATATGAAGTGTGGAGGGAAGTTGGGAAAGAACGATATCCTAGGAATACCGTAAAGATGGTTAAAAATGGAGGTTGATACGGTCTCGTTTGGATCTGCATGGTGGCAAAAGGAATTGTCTTCATTGATTGGATCATGGATAGAATATATATTGACATCTTATGGAATAATTTATACAAAAAGGCCGACAAAGTAGGATTTGGATCAAACTTCGTCTCCCAACAAAACAAGCAACATAAGGCGAAAATAATCAAAAAGTATTTGCAGTACCACTGCAAACATTATCTTCATACTCCACTCCAATCCCTATACCTAAATGTCATTGAAAATTTATGGACTCTTTACATATTGGAAGAGGAAGGCAAATACTATTAACTATTAAAAGCAAAATTTTCTTACAGTAAAATTTAGCTCATTAAGTAAAAACATACGTTACATGTTTAGGTGTATACACAATTTTGAGGCTCATATCAGATAATGCTTAGATTAAATGTTTATATACTAATTTGGGCAAGTTGATTTTACACTCGAATTTATCGAAAATTTGATTTCAGTATGTTGTGGTTCCCAAGCTCATTAGAGATTCATACAATCCTGCCATTATATTTAAAAATAACATGAAATGAGGTAACTCCTTGTAAATGATCTTAACAGTCACCAGGATGTCAGTTTATTGGATTCTTTTCTTTGAGGTTAATAAGAAAATAAAGTATATGAAAGAAAAGTAATTAGTCGAGCAAATTTTATAAACCATATTTTTAAGGAATGTAAATTTGTTGCATTAACTATTATCCGAATTTCATCAGATAGAAGTCATTATCAGTAAATATTAAAGTTGCCGTTTCACTCACATTTTCAGAATTATTTATTATAATTTAATTTTAAAATTATTTTGTATTAAAACTGATTTATTTTTTATATTTATCAAACAAGTTTTATTACATTTCTATCATTATTTAGGCATAAGTTGAATATCCACTTTACAGTTTTCTGTTGAATTTTTAACCGAATATTCAAAATTAAAAAATAATATTTTTCAATTTCAACCTAATATTTTTTTAAATCTTCCACTACAATTAATTCATTTGTATTATGATCCTTATTTAAATTAAACAGCTATAACTTAGCCAATTTAGACATAAAATAGTTTATTTAAGGCTTTAGATATCCACAATTTTTACGCAACAGAACAGATAAGACCCAAAGTACTAAATAAAAGTATTAAAAATAAGTAATAAAAGTAAAAATAAAGGTAAAAAAGTATTGGAATTCACAACTTTTCAAGGGATACATTTATTAAACCTAACAACATAAAAATTTTCTCATCATAGATTTCACTCTTTCAATCTGGAACTATGCATTTGCCAAATGATTTAGAAATTAGAAATAGGCCAAAATAAGAGTGAGTACTCTGCATATATTTCTCAAAGTTATTTAATGTTATTAATACAACACTATAATTTTATAACAACGTCCTATTTCTTACTTATTTCAATAACGATAATAAATTTTGTTATAGCACATACTATTACATTAAATGGTATGATTCATAAGGATATGAAAGAGAAATTAGAAAATAAATGTAAAAGTAACATAAGGAGGCAAAATTTAAAATGTTTCAAAATCTCATTAACTAACAGCAAAGTACAGATTTTTTTTAATTCTAGAATATTATCAATCACATTTAAATGAAAAAACCATTTCAACATATCAAAGAATTTTTTACACAACAAGAAAACAAAGTAATTTATTGTGAGAAAAAGGTGATAAACTATTGAAAATCGTGATGTAGAGTAAGGATTTCTATTATGTCAGTAATATCATATTTAAACAAACAAAGCACAGTTATTTGCTACTTAATGTGGATTCCCTATATAGAATATAATTCAGTTGGTTAAATTTCAAAAACCATGGAAACTTCCACATATAAAATATCGATTCACGATTCAAAAATTTCATTTGGTCTTGGCCGAAGAAAAAAAAATTCTCTCTTCTCAACAATAAAAGAATTCTAATTGAAAAGTATACTCTCAACTTCTCTATTATTAGTTATTAAAAGAGAGGAATCTGTTAAATGTCAAAAATATTCTTTCATAGAATCATGTTGACAATAATGAAACTAGGCTATTAATATTCTGTTAACTATTGGAGATAATTAAACAAACAAACAAAAAAAGATATTTCAACTCACCCTCTCTCAATCAGGACAATGTTATTCCGAAGTTCTAATGTATTTAAAGGTGCACTGCAACCATCACGAGGTTCGGCCAAAACAAGTCCAATGTTACGATAGGTGCTATTCTGAAATATTCACCAGTTTTTTAATAATCATGAAACAATCATTAGAGAAAGAAAAATCTATGAAGGGGCAGGAAATGTTCTTAAGAACAGTGACTACAGTAAACACCGGTGAAGCCTTAGTGAGCTGAGAAGCATGTCGCTTTTAATGCAGTCTAGATAAAGATAACATTTTCCAGGCTTTCTTTCAATATTTGTTTATCTTAGTTGCAACGTGTTTTTTTAAAAAAGCAAAACTAAAACTTTCCTTAGAGTTATTATTGATTTCCTACAATGATTATTCAAAGTTTTGGTAAGTTTCAAATTTATAACTTTTTTGGATTTGTAGAATATAATAATTATGAATAAGATACAATTTTCTTGTTTGTACTATCTCAAGAAAAAAAAGATAGGGTTCTCAATTTTCCTTGACAATACTCACCATGAATTAATCAGGAACAGCTTTTTATGGTAATAAAAAACAGGAATTTTTCGTGCATTTTGAATAATTTTTTATATGATCGAAATTGATATTAAGTCTGGGAACATGACATTGTCCTATCCTGTCAATATTTATTAATTTATGGTAAATTACTAATAACTTTAAAGATTCTACCATGCAAGCAACATATAATATCACATGTGTAAACTGGTTATTAATAATAATTTGAAGCTGTCTGAAGTCAAATATGGAAGAAAGTAAGAAAGCTGACACCATAGGGTGGTGAGAATGAGATGTTGAGGAAGGAAACAGATGATTTTTCAATCAGAAATGGTGGAAACAGGGCCAGCCATCTGAAGGTTGACGAGGGCGCTATGTACCCAGGTCCGACTGATGGTGTCCTCCACCATGATTAAGAATTAAAATAGTGTTCTGAACAATAATAATGTTACACACACTAAAAGTTTACAAGCTTGTTTCCATGTGGCTGGCTGAGCATCGATTGACGCCTTTATTAAGCCGGGGTCCCACGACGCGATCCCTTCACCGATGTGACCGTAAAACTGTCACCCCTCCCTTCGCAGTGCAACCCCCGCCTGTGTTGCTGTTCCAACGACCTGCAGTCAGAAGTAAACTGCTTTCCGGTCTCATATCATTTCCAGAGCTTTATTGTTTTTTTGTTTGATATTTATCAATTTTAATTTAATTGTAATGTATATTTTTGTCATTTTATTTAGATAGTTCTTATTCTTAGTTGATATTTTGTGTTAAATTGCACTGGCTTCTACTTTTTATTATATATATATATATATATATATATATATATATATGATATAATTTAGATAATTCTTAATAAATGTCATGAATTGTATGTTCAATATTTCAAATTACCTAAAACTTAAAATAAAAATGTGTATTAACCTGAACTTTTCATAATTACTGCAATTATCATAAGAAATTTGCACAAAATTTTAATGACCCGCTCTTAAAAGGGTTAAGCTACAATTTTTTTTTCTTAGACATTAAAGTTTGCTAATATTGTTGCAAAATTGAATTACTTGAAAAATTCATATTAATAACGAAGGAAAATGCTATATTTTCTGTTATACTAATTTAGTTGACATATTTAAAAAAAAAATCTTAATCACTCATTACACAAGTTCATGTAAATAGCAACTATTTTCTAATCTTAATTTAAATTTCTTAGTTCAGATAATTATTGATTATTTTTGTAATTAAATTAATAAACAAATATTAAATAAGAGTCACTGCAAATATCAGAAAAAACTGAAATAAGTTAATAAGGAAAGACAGTGAATTTCTAACCTCAGAAGATTTTGTGCTCCATGGCGTATACACGGAATGCAGGAAAGATTGCATTTTATTGAATGCAAACCATTCCGGCTCGTATATTTCCTCAGTTCCGGACCCTGTTAGCACACTGTCCCTCACTTTCATGGCTAATTTCCTGAATGTGGACATCAGGTTTTTTTTTTTTTTTTTTTTTTTTTAACAAATCCAATGAGGATTCAATGCTCATAGAATTTTGAATTTTCTTCCAGGCATCATGCACCTGGGCACGATCTTTATGGCCCTCATGCCGTGGATTCCATATTATTGGTTCCAACTCGTATAAATCCAAAAATTCCATAACAGTTTTGTTGCTGCATTCCATTGCAAGAAACTGAGGGACACAATTGCTTTGCATGGTTGATAAAAACAAACTAACCCTCAAAACTAATTGAGTCCCAGTTCTTTTCTTTCGACCCTTTTCTTTGACTCCCCCGTAATCCGAGCAGATTATCCGGACCTTTGATGTTTTACCGACATTTTGTGGGAAGCTCTCCGACGTCTGCAGGCGATGGGGGAGTGAGGTCCCCCAGTGGGTGGGAGGTCTAATTTATGACCAAATCAGTGAAACTGTCCATCGTGGGACCGCGGCTTTAGGCAAAGATTGCAGTGATATCTATAAAATGGCGGAAAAGCTCATTTATGAATAAGAAAATCCCCATCAGACATGTTAATACAGAGCGGCGTGCCTGGCGCCTAGAAGTCGAGGCCGAGTTCAAATTAGAGGTGGGTCGTTCGCGAACGAACGGGACATCTAAGTGAACGAATTGAATCGGATCGCTATCTTCTGAATAAGTCGTTCGTTCGAAAATGGCTGTGTGGACCCGGCTATTCCCGTTCGCGAACGACTGTTTGGACCCGGTTATTCCCGTTTATTAACTGCGTGGATATGGCTGTTTTCGTTCACTAACGACTGCGTGGATCTGACTATTTCAGTTCGTGATCGACAGTATCGAACTTGCTAATTTCATGCGTGAACCCCATAGAGATAAGAAGACAGATGTTTGTGGTTATGTCCGCAAAAGAATGTGAAAACAGGGGTGGGTGGGTTAACATTATCACTTAGGAAGACTGGTAGTTGACCTTGGAATGATTACATGGTGTTTAGCTTTTCTATCACTACAAATTTTGGACATTCGTCTAGCAAAAAGGAAGTGTTTCAGGGGAGATAAAAGTGTTCAACTCGTAGAATCAGAAAGTGTGTGATTTTTTTGTGTGAGGGGGGGATAGGCATGCCATTTTTTTATACTAGAGATTTTAGGGAGTTTTAATAGTAAAAGATTTAGGAATCATTTACGCCTTTGCTGATATGATACTAAATTTTCCTTTTTGTTTTAATAATAAAAATTTTTTTAAAATATTTCATAAATTATTTATGCTACAATTATTGTCATAAAATGAATTACGTCGAATATTTTATTTTACTCTTTTTTTTTCGTATGCTCTTTTATTCCTACCTTTAAGATATTATAAAAAAATAGGAAATAAATTTTGCTTAAATGACGAGCATTGCTATAATAATGAATTATTTATTTACTTAAAAAAAAACACAAATTATATCACATCTAATGTTACACAAAGGAGAAGACGAACGAATTCGCTTCTAAGGACATATAATAAAGGGTAATAATATTTAATATTTATCTTATTAAGCTACTACTTTCAAATTAACCTCCTTATTTCAATGTTGTTTTATCTTCATTTCTGGAAAAAAAATCTCTCAATAAGAGATTTTTTTATAGAACTCACACATTAATTACACTGCTCTCGTAAATTGCAAAATGTGGTGTTTAATTTTTGATGCTGACCAAGAAAAAAAAAACCGTTCATTAATTGTAATATAAGCTACATATATAAAATAAATAAGTTTAAATAAAATAGGAAAAAAAAAAAAAAACGGTTTTTCTC
Organism: Argiope trifasciata; assembly: GCA_026543055.1. Lineage (NCBI taxonomy): Eukaryota > Metazoa > Arthropoda > Arachnida > Araneae > Araneidae > Argiope > Argiope trifasciata. Next base: position 4,643,204 of record JAPMOQ010023642.1, read on the forward strand.
TTATACTGTATTATTTTAACAAAATAATAATTATGGACTGAATACGCAGACACGGAATAAGCTTTATTTGGCTCATTAAATAATTCAACATCACTATCTTCCTATCCAAACATGGAGCCACGGTGGCAAGGTCTCGGCTTCGAAACCGGAGGGTTTCAGGTTCGAGACTCGATTCCACCGAAGAACCGTCGAGTGAGGGGGTCTCTTGCACGTTAAATCTGTTAGGCCAAACGTCCTCCCGCTGGTGTGGAGAGGGGGTGCCAGTTCAGGTGTCGTCCTCGTCATCTGATCGTGGTTCAAAATTACGAGGTCCGTCCCCAAAGAACCCTCGTGTTGCTTTAAAACGGGACGTTAATATAACTAAACTCCAATCCAAACATCTAAAAGCTATTTTTTTTATCTTAGCCTTTATACAAGCAAGTTGTTTTAATATTAAATGTTGTAAAAATTTACAAAGCAAAGCATTTAAATACGGGCCATCTTCAAAAAACTTGATTTCAGTATCTCGGATATAAAAGAATTAAATTAAAAATAATTTAAAATTAAATATTTAATCAATTACAAATTTTTTAAAACATAAATTCAAAGTTTGTCAGAGTTGTTGGTGTATCAGTGATAGTCAGCGACCGATAAACAACAACAACAATAATAAAAACACAATTTTATAGTTCAAATTTGAAAGCATGAAAAAAAAATCCTGGAAATAATGTTTTTAAATCTAAAAAATTCTTGATTTTAATTTGAATAAGCCCTAATGCATAGCTTTCAAAAATGGAATGAAAGTAGAAACTTAATTTTCCCTAAAAAATAATTTTTAAAAAATCTTTTTTTTTTCTTAAGACGTCTATTTGATAATCTGGACCGGCCTGTGCATATGGTATCAAATCCCTAAATGCAATATTCAAAATTTTCTAGATGATTGCCTGACATTGAAACTAGTTTTGGCTCACTATAACAGTGGTTATTTCTTGAAGGGTGTTAACTTAATGTTTCCCCTCAATGACTTTGATGCATTAAATTGGAAAAAAAAAAACACTTTTTTTGCATCGTTTTAAAATTAAATATACGTGTGTTTACCTCCCAGTCTTTTGAATTGTATTGAAGTACAACTTTTTCCGCGATTTAAATAAATTTTCAAAGTACATTTGTACACAAAGTACATTTTGAAGTACATTTTTCAGTAGTATTTTTAAAATTAATTCATATATTGCATCTATACATACGCGCATTACGACAATATAGAAAAGACTGTTTTTATTTATTGCTTATTATTATAGGAATAAACATAATAGTATAGCTATTAAACAATAAAAATCTAATCAAATTTGCGCAAGTATAAAACAATAGGAATATCAATATTCCAAAAGCTCATAGTCTAAGTGAATAGTGCTCTTAAGTAGACACGACTATTGGTATATATTCCAGGAAATAAAAATAAATAAAATTTAAAAATAAAAACTGAATAATTAAAAATATGGCAAAATGTTAATTCATAATGTTACTTTAAAATTTATTGAAAAATATTATAATGATGTAATATTTCGAAATACGAAATACTTAGTAAACAGAGGTAAGTTTAATTTTTTAAAGGAATTATCTAAACGTAATTGAAAACTCCATACTGTCAAAATAACCAATCTTAAAAAATATTTCATAATAAAATATAAAATAAAAACTAAACTAAAAAAGCATTAAAAATCATTAAATTAATTTCAGGCAGTACAATAACTGAGAAATGATCAAAAGTACAAAGCCCGTGCCTTCATTCCGCAAGAGCGGAAGAGAATCATTAGTTTATGCATTCCCTCATTCTTTATTTTGTGCATACCATATCTTCTCGGAACGAGCTACATATGGCTAAGTAACTGAGTATGCGTCGAAAAGTAAGGCAGAAGACGCCTTTCTTTACGGCACTCAACGCAACCGGAAATTTCCGGTTTGGTTCATGATGACGTAGTGAGTCTAAAGCAATGTATCAGTTCGTTCACGAACGAAAGACCCTAGATCATTCGTTTGCGAACGAAAGAGACTAAAGGTGGGTTCACACGAGGCTTTTTATTGCCCGCAAACATTGTCTCTCTGCTGTTGTCCCGGCATTGTCCCCGTGTGAACACTTGAGACAACGCGGACAATGTTTGTCCCGACGGGACAATCATTTGCCATTGTTCCGTTGTGGTCACGTGATTTTCCAAAAGTAGGCGTGATCTTCTATTGCGGACAATAAAGGTGGGTTCAGACGAGGCTTATTATTGTCCGCAATAGAAGATCACGCCTACTTTTGGAAAATCACGTGACCACAACGGAACAATGGCAAATGATTGTCCCGTCGGGACAAACATTGTCCGCGTTGTCTCAAGTGTTCACACGGGGACAATGCCGGGACAACAGCAGAGAGACAATGTTTGCGGGCAATAAAAAGCCTCGTGTGAACCCACCTTAATAAGCCTCGTCTGAACCCACCTTAACTCATTCGTTCAAAAAGTCCTAATTGGTCGTTCGCGAACGAACTTAAACGAACGGGAAAGTTGGTGAACGAACGACTTTGAACCGAATCTTTCAAATGAACGAAATTCCCATCACTAGTTCAAATGGACTTGTAAATCATCAGCTGCCTACTTTTGTCTATATCTAATGTAATATTATTTATAAATGCATCTGTGTATGTATGTTTGTATTAAGTAATCCAAACAAAAAATAGAACGACGATAAATTAAGCGATCAACTCCTAAAAAAGCACACTTGGGAAAAAATTACTATAACAACTAAATTTATGTTCGATTTTTGATAAAACAAATCCAAATTAATATAAGTGAGGAAACGGCATGACTTAAATTATTATTTCAAAGAATTTTTCAATTCTATTTTTAGGGTGTAATAATCTTCCACTTCTTGGAACCCATGCAATAATAGGAACGCCTAATAATTGAAATTTTTTAAGTGTAATCGAATTACTAAGTAAATTCGACTCTGCGCTTATGGATCATATAAACATAATAAAAATTTTCAGAAACTAAATTGTCAATGACTTAATTCATACATAACGATAAATTAAGCAATCAATTCCTAGCAATGTACACTGCATTACTTCTTTATAGGTCATGACCAGAATGAAAAGAGTTAAGGAAGAATTTTAAATGAAGCAGCAGGCGGATTTGGAAATATACCAACCTTACAGTATATATTATAGTCTAGTGCAAGTGTGCAAAATATTATTAATATAAGGCAAGTAGATTTACCGCCACTTACCTCACCTGCTAGGTAATAGCGTACTATATAGCATTTAGTAATTTGATAATTCACTTCATAAACCACTTAATACCGTTAGATAACAATGTCCATGCCAAGGAAATACCCCACTGGGTGCCAAAAAAGAAAATTATTAGAAAAGGAAAAAAGTAGAAAAACTAAACTTCAAGAAGTCGTAAGTAGATCTGTTTTCTTTGCTAGGAAGTAATATTGGCAACGAAATTGCTTCGACTACAAAAGTTACTATTCAAACTTCAACTCGGAAAGAAAGTTTCATATAAACTAAACAGTCTTTCAATAAAAATGTTGAAGCGGTTAAATTTGTTGAAGAACCGTGTGTTTGTACAAATACGATCGAATCAGAAAATAATGTGGAAAATGACAATAACAAATATAATCAAGCGAGTAAAAACGATATTTTTTTACGGTTATAACTGATAGAGTTAGAATGTTTTTCATTAAAATTGGACCTGAAAAACATACAGGAGTGTTTACTAAAAATGCTGAAGGTAGATCATTTTCCACTATGTACTATTTTTTTTAAAAAAAATGCCAAATGGTGTAACTGAACTTCGCAGCTTTTTAATTTATTCAAAAACGCAAGACTCCGTATTTTGCTTTTGATCTTTACCGTTTTTTTCCAAAAGAAGAGGAAATGACCAAACTAAAAGATTTATAGATGGCTATAACTGGAGAAAGCTGTCAACTGTAATTCTAGATTATGAGCGTTCTAGTTGTCATTTTAATTCGTTTGTTGCTTGGAAAGAATTATTAACACTACTAAATTTATGTTCGACTGTTGATAAAAGAAATCCAAATTAATATAGGTAAGGAAACGGCATGACTTAAATTAATATTTTAAAGAATTGAAGATATTCTATTTTTAGCGTGTAATTATCTTCCACTTTGTAGAACCCAAGAAATAATAGAAATTTTTTAAGTGTAATCAAATTGCTAGTAAATACGACTCTACTTGTGGATCATATAAACAGAATAAAATTCCCAAAACAGAATTACCTATGTTTTAGCTCATACATTACAAAATCAAATTATTCTTAACTTTGGAAATGAAGTTCTTAACAAAATTAAAGATAATACATTACAGCTACGTATCACAATATCTAAATGTAATCGATTTCTGATATTTCCCACAGTTAGTTAGGGTTTTTTAGCGCTAGGGCCAGATTTGGCCGTGCTGCGCCAATAGTATAGTGCAATTTACTTGTCAAATGGTATGGTGAATTATATCAGTAAAAATCAAATGCAAATTTTTAAAGTACCAAAAGTTTATTAGAGTAAATATGGTTAAATGTGTAAAGGGACTTAATATTTAAATAAGATGATAAAATCCAACTGTCTTCAGAAATGTAAAAATGATAGAACGGGGATTTTCTTCCATTATGTCAATGATGCTAGGAGATGATACATTAAAAAAGCGTATTCGGTGGTGATTGAAAACCGGGCATTCTGATAATATGTGAATGTCCGTAAATTCAACGAGGCACGCAGTACATTTGAGACACATTTCACCAAACAAAAGGTGTTAGTGAGTAAAATGGGTGTCACCGAAGCGAATTCGAGTTATTTTAACATCATATTCTCGTACAGGGAGAGTCGGTCACAAATTGATAGAAGGGTGAATAAACCGTGATTTGTTAGGAACCTGCAAATCTCAAGATTCTTGCTATAATATGTGGATAAATTTACCAAGGTGTCTTTTTACGTCTGAGTAGGGAATTGGAAGTTGTAACAAAATGATAGCTGTTTTTGCGGCAGTATTGGCAAATTCATTGCTGTAAATACCAACATGGCTAGGCAGCCAACAAAATAAAATATCGAGTTTCCTAGCTTGTAGTTTTCGCAAATGAAATAAAATGTTTAAGACTAAAGGGTGTGTTCCATTCCGAGGGTGGCTGAGAGCTTTAAGAGAACTCTTACTATCTGTATAGATACAGAATTTTCGCCCAGGGAGATTGAAGATTTTCTCAACAGCAATAAAATAGCCATCAATTCAGCTGTCAAAACAGGACATAAATTATTTAGTTTATAGCTGTATGTATCATCTGGAGTAACGATGCTACAACCGACAGTTACTTGTTCTGGATCCATCAGTAAAGAGGAGAAAGTAACTGGCATATTCAGTTCGGTGATAATAGTAAAATTTTTGAAATATTATCGATGCATTTGTAGATTTATCATATGTGGAAAAAGGATTTAGATATGAAATTTGAGGGATATCCCTGAGAGGAAGACCAATATTGGTAATATGCTGAATTTCAACATGTAAAAGGTCTGAATCGACTAGAAGTTGTTTTTCCTTTTCAAAGAAAGGATGGTTATTAAAAGAAAGCGCCTTATACAGTCTTGAGAGGCCAATAGGAATTTTCATACGACCAAATAGATGATTATGACAAGATTGCAAACGAAAAAAAATATCGGGTACTTAATTTTCTGTGACGCAGATATAGGGACAACTGTTGACAGATTGTGTATAAACTCTGCACTGGCGAAGTGCGGAAGGCCCCTGAACATATTCTTAATGCAGAGTGATGTATATTGTCCAAACTCCGCAAAACACTATATCGAGAGGGGCCGTATACCTCACATCCGTAATCGATAAGTGAAAGAATCACAGCAAGAATACAGGGAAAGGAAACTCATTATAAATGCCGTTTGCTGCTTTTACTTTTCTCCATAATTGTGCGCTACTTGTTGCTGCCGTGACTGAACTGATAAGTTTTCGCCACTACTCTTTTTGACTAAGACGTCGGATTCGACGAGCATTTGTTCTTGCCCGCTTGAATGCAATAAGATTTTCCGAGGTAGGATACCAGCGGAAAATGCCCCATAATTTTCTTTGCTCTTTATAGGCAGTCTGACAAGGGTATTCCACCATGGTTTATGAAATTTTCGTGGATATGATGAACGTTTTGGAATTGTCACATAGGTCGCACTGAGTATACAATCGTTTACATTTTACATAGCATCCGTTATATCATAAGAAGAAACCATTGTTTCGATAATCGCGGCATGTCTGGAGAATGCTGCCCAGTCAGCCTTTTGAAATATATATGTTTATAGACTTTGAATCGCTTTGTCACCATCAGTAAAAGAGACGATCAGTGGAAAGTGATCGCTATCATGAAGATCATCTTCAACTGCAAGAGACAATGAAGGAAATAGTGCTAGAGAACACATAGCCAGATCAATAGAATGAAACGTACCAGTGAGTTCGTCAAAGTATGTTTTTTCCTCATTATTGAGCAGACAGAGATAGTAGAAAGGAAGAAGAGGAATTGTTCAATCTATCGCCCACGGATATTAATACTATCGGAACCCCACAAGGTACTGTGACCGTTGAAATCACCCAGTAATATGAAAGGTGTTGGAAGCTGGCCAACTAAAACATTTAGTTCATCTTGAGAGATGGCGTCATTTGCGGCAGGTATATGCAACAGACTGTAACTAAAGTTCTAACATGATAGCCACAGCCTGCAAAGAAGTGTGTAGGTTTAGAGTAATGCTGGGACAATTGTTGGAGGTGAAAATACATACGCATCCAGAGTTTGAGACATCAATATCCCTACGCATGCAACTGTAGCTTCAGTGAAGTATCTGGTTTCAAGAGAGTTTCTTGCAATGCAACACAAACAGGATGTGAAGCATTAATAAGAGCTTTGACGTTCTTTAATTTCGATCGAAGACAATGGCAATTCCATGAGACGAAACTGACCATCAAGGAATAAGAGGAGAGCTGTTGTCAACTAAAGTAGGCAAAGCTGCTGGTGGTTCGCAGCTCATTTGTAAATTGTCATCCTCCTCCTCTTCAGAAGGATGTACTTTTAAAACCTTGTTTCCTGCCGATGGATTGTGCAATAAGGTGGGTAAATCTTTTCCAGGGAGACCGGTTTTACCCAATTCCAGGGTAACTAATTTAATGGATTTAAGATTTTTAACTGAAGATCCTCGTTTTGCAAATTTCAAAGCAAGAGAAAGAAATTTCTTGCTTTGCAGACGTCAGTTTTAGTTGCTATGCAGACTTTAAAAAAAAAAAAAAAATCGACGTTTGTTATGTAACTGTGCTGGAAGAAATATGATCTGATTTAGTATCAGTAATTTAGATAACGATTGGCTTCGTTTGTGTCGCTGATGCAGTAAGAGAGAGTTTTGCTGCAGTAGCATAGCTTTTGCCTTCTTTAGGAGTCTGTGCTTTCACAAGACGCCCAGCCTCAGGAAAGGAAATATTTTGTGCAAATTTCTCAGAAATAATTTCTTTCTCAAGCTTCCATTTTGGATAGACACGTGAAAAGGAAGTGGGATCACCTTTGCAATTAACACATTTTTCTTTTTGTACACATTCATTGCTTTCATGACCAACGGCTGCACAATGGGAGCAAGTAAGGGTCCCGTGGCAGTTTGAACTATGGGGAGAGAGATAGTCACAGATATTGTATCAAAGGTTTTTACTTTCACAATTTTTTGCGATACAATTACGTTTCTTACATTATATATATATATATATATATATTGAAACAACAAAAGATGAAATTGTAGTAAACTTGGTTGAGGAACTTAGATGTTATTTTTTAAGTCTGTAATGGATACTGGTATTGTACAGATAGAAGACAGATTTAAAAGCATTTCAAATTAATCACTGAGACAAAAACTTCAGGAAAAAATGAATTAGACAATTGTTCCAAAAACTTTGTTACGTTTTATGATACTGATGTAAATGAAAACCTAATCCAAATAATTAGTTTCCAATGGAAGATTTAGAATGAGATGGATGCAAATAACGCAAGACATATTGCATTATATACTAACTAATGATTATAAGGATTTATTTCTAAATGTATTAATTATGTTAAAATTTTTCTATACATTGCCAGTTTCTATAATAAATGCTGAACCCTCTTTTAGCAAATTAATAAAGAATTATCTTAGGTCAAGCAAATGGGCATAATGCTTAAACGCTCTTGCTATACTAAGTAACGAAAAAGAAATTGGAAAAATGGTAATTTTCCCGGAGTTGTAAATAGTAATTTTCCTAATAGCAAAAACAAAATTGCGCATTAAATAAATTTGCAAATTTTCATACTTATTTATTTAGTTTATTTTGCAAAATATTTAGTACCCCAAATGTTTCATTGTACCCCTTCATAGAAGGCCAGCTCTGGGTGGAAGTAACTTATCTTAAATCATCCATGGCAGTATTTACAACAAATATGTATATTTTGATCTATTATGACAACGGTGCCAGAATGATGATGCATTATTCATAAGTCTATAGGATTGATGGTGATCATGATGATGATGATAGGATTTCAGTTGAATGAAACAGGTTTGATAGAAACCAATTTAGCTAAATAAATGTTTTTTAATGATAATTTACAATTTTCAAAAATCAGATAAAAGCTGTTATATTAGATCCTACATAAAATCAAGGCATTTACATTTTTGTAAAGATCCCCCCCCCCCTACAAAATAGGGGAGATTATAAGCTATACCAAATTGGAAATACTAAATAATTGATACTTTATATGCTATATTCTATGAAATGGAATACACTTTTATTGAAAAACAGTGAAAGAACAGTGTTTTCAGGTAGTTAGAAATGAACAATAAAATAAATTTTGAGGTTTTAATCAGTAATTTCTTATTAATTCAAACATATTGCTTTCAAATTAGTTCATTTCTGTAAACAGAAACTAAAATATGTATTCCCTTTTGTCCTATAGTCTCTGGGGCAGTTGGGAATATACCAGAATTATAAGTGTTGCTGTACTGGGGACTAATTAATTAATAAATTAATTTGGAAAAAAAGTCACTGTTAAATGAATTGTTACAATTTTATAAATTATAGGTCTATTCCCTTCCTCAAACAAATCAAATCAAAGAAAATGATAAAGCGTGCAAAATTTATTTCCAATTACCTTAAATAATCCTAATGCGGATTCTTCATGAAAGTCTTAAAGTATATATAACACTGCAATTTTAAGATATCGCAAAAGTTATTTTCTACTTATCCAAATTATAAAATTATCACACCACTAATAAGCTATGATCAAAACATTAAATTGTTAAAAAAAGCAACATTCATTTCCATAAATTTCAGAAATATTAGTCAACATTTTAAAACACACACACATACAAAATTATTAAACATCATAGTAAAAAAATAATCTTGAGGCTTTTATATAAAGTGCTGTTTCAATTGAATTCATATTATTAAATTTAACAAATTATATTATTCACATTATTAAATGAAAAATATATCAAATTTTATCTTGATTGCTGAGTAATGAATAGTTAATGTGTTGATGCTGTTATAATGTTTAATGCTGAGTAATGAATTTTTGAAGGACATGGGCTTCATAACAGACGTTCTAAAACAAATAGCAATAAATCATTCTCCTTTTCCATTCGCAGGGGTCCAATTATCCCAGTGGGGAGACAGGGTTGTAATCTATCCGGCTATCTTATCTTACTGACTGACCACTAAACTGTGTTACGAGTTTGTATTTCAAAAAACTACCACATCTTGGAAAGAGAAAAAATATTTTCCCATTAGAGGACTTAAAAGTTTTAAAACATTTTTATATAATTAAATTGATTATTACATATCTTTCTTCATTCCGACACTTTTACAAAAGACACTAAGCTATAAATTGTCTTTTCATTTAAAATATTAAGTGAAAACGAAAGCATTTATAAATATAAACTACATACTACACTATAAATATAAAATTATGCTACACGTTCATACTTTTTCCGCAAATAATATAATATTTAATGCAAATAAATATTCTTTGAACGCATAAAAATTTTCAAAATCTGTCTCTCCAACATTTCATTTTTTCTAAAGACATAATTCAAGATATATTTTACAATGAAAGATGAAAATTTTACATCTTAGTTATGACACCTAACCACTTAATGTTGTCCTTTTATAAAGGAATATACACTTCGATCATTCTTTGACAAACGATTTAAAGTTGTACATCCAAACTTTTGGAATAAAAACATTTATATAAAGGCTTGAAAATATCATTTAAGGTGTTTTTACATTTAATAACAATAGGATCTTTCAATTATGATTTTCAAGATTTTATAATATTTTATATATTAGAAATTTCTTGAATATTACTACTTTTGAAATATTTATTTTTAGTTTTTCCATTCATAGTTATTTCCCCCTTTCTTTTTCATTTGGTTTTTTTTTCTTTACTTTTTTCTGAGAAAATCTTCCATGAAAAAAAAATCGGTGCCAATTCTGTAATTTATTATAGGTTTTAAGGCCCCCAGGTCTCAAATTACGAGGCACTCACTTCCAACGTCTGTGTGGAAATCCACCACTAAGTAAGAGCAACATATTATAACTTTTTAGAAGCCGGGAAAAAACTAACAATCAAAGTTTGACAAGAAATCAATTTTTTTTCCGTCTTAATCAAAGACTGACAAAGCAGGAAAAGCTCAACAATTTTTCACAGTTCACCCTTTTAAAAGTAATAGAACTCAGAATAAATCAGTAGATAAGAAATTTTTTCTCTGTAACAGTTTTATTATTACGAATAATTGTCACTTATTTAATAACTTGGTAATTTCTTGCCCAATATTTGTCCCACAACTGTCCCACTTTGTAGCAATATTAGGTCTGACTCTAAGACTATGCCCCTTTTCCAAATTTTCATGTAATAATAGTGAGGGGACATTTCATCTTTGACATTAACTAAACCCTGCATTATGTATCATAGGTGGAATTTTATGTCTTGAAATCTTCCAGTTCTGATGTCAAGACTTTATTTACCAGACCAACACAACTCTTAATTTCTTGCAGTTAAACACTTTCAGAGACTTAAAAGCTTCAAATCTCTCTTTCACTCAAAAACTGTTTACCAAGCATAAATAAATTTGCTTATCAGTGACAGAGATGCAAAAAGGAATAGTTTAACTGATTAGTGAATATGAAGGGCACAAATTATTGCATTTCCTTTTATTAAAACAAAACATTTTAACATTTTTACCAAAACCTTGTGCATCTGCTGGTGCTGTATAAAGGTGACCCCTAGACTTTAAGCTATCAAATTTATTACAAATATCAGCAATAATCCTATTCACTGTTTTATCAAATCTCTTAAATCATATTTTCTCCATTGTTACAGTTAAGGTTAACACCTTAACCTTACTTGATGCCAGCTCCAAAGTAAATTTTTACTTTCCAAATTCATATCTATTTTTAAATGTTTTTCAACTCAAGCCTACTGAACAAAGAGATTTTAATATCATTTGATAAATTCTGCACACAGAAATATTTTTGCATACAGCTTCAAACTGATTCTTTATGGATGATAATAGGTAGTTGTTTTGTTCTCTAATCACAAAATTTGCAGTTCATTTAAATTTCACAATTATTAAAATTCAGGTTCCTTTGTGATTTGGGTTCATTTTAGGTAAGAAATAATAAAAGTAACTTCCACTATTGACAAAAATTATTATTTGAGAAATTACAAGTATTGGTTCTTTTTAAATGACATTTTAAAAATATTTTCTCAATAGCCTTTTTTAAATGTTTAGTTTCATTCCCAGGTTATTTCATGTAGTTCTTTAATAGGTATTTTGTAACTTTTTTCACCAGTTACTTTTTTGCTGGTCAATTTAGCCATATAGAGAGACATTAAACATAATACATCGAATATTAAAATGCTTTATTTCAAAAATATGCACTGAAATAGACAGTCCAATTTCCAATGGATTTATATTTTTTTAGGAATCAAATAATAAAAATGAAATATTTTAAAGCTACACATTCCATATTAACAGATTTAAGGCCAAGAAAACCAAAATTCTAGACAAGCAAGCTGGTCACCAAAGGTAAATAGTATGGAATAAAATATTTCACACTTAGAGAATAATATAGAATTTGAAAAAAGAACTCTTCTAAGTAATTCTATATATTTAACAAAGATGTATAACCAATCATTTTTTACTTCAAAAGTTATCATCAAATATGTAAGTTGGATTATGGATATTATTTATTACTTTGGAAATGTATCTAATGTAATTTTATACAATTTGCAGGATATTTAACAAACATCCAAACATAATCCATACCCTAAGTATTTGCTTTCCTTTACAACTATTATAAAGTAATGAATCATAAAATTAACAGTGAACTAGACTATAGGCTCGAAAGAAGTACATTCCAGTAACTTCACATATAAAATTCAATACATAATCAAAATATGAATGTTGTTCTTAATAATCTTCACTAAAATTACATATAATCAATGAAAGAAGTTCACTTTTTGTTTAATTTGAATAAGGTGGCTCAAATGCTTATATATTTTTAAAAAATTGTTCATTAAATTTATTTTTAATACTATAACAATTTAATTTTAGCAAAGCTTAAATGTAATTTAATAATAAAATCCAGTTTAAATTAGTTAAAAGTTTTTTCTTGTAAAATGTCACTGAAAAAAACACTTCAAGTTCTACAAAAAAAAAAAAAAAAAAAAAAAAAAAAAAAAATCAAATAATTGAGAAATCAAAATCAAATTTTAAACATCAGTTAAAGGGGAAATAATACAAACAGGAAAATGGTTGGGGTGAATTTAGGCTGATATATTTTAAAAACTTAAGATTTAAGAACAAAACTGATGAAAACAAATACAATAAGTAATAAGTAATACAAAAGCAATAAGTAATACTTTCACATTTTATTATTTATGCTACATAATAGTGAATAATGATTTTAAAAAAAAATCTTTGGCATGAATAAGAGTTAAAATGTATCATTACACAGATAAGGGGGAAAAAAAATAGATAAAGTTTGCTGAATTAATATACACAATTTTATGGTCCATTTCACTTTGAACCAAAACAAGAATACATGAAAATGCTTAAGTATTACTGATTATAAACTTTTATCCTCACTTAAAAATTGAAAAAAGTTTTTAAGCTAGAAAAACAAATTATTAAAATTATAGCATTCTTTATTTTCAAAATGGAAATTATTTCTATTTAAATGGTTTGAGTGTATTAAAAAAATATTTTATTTATAATATATAGAAAAAACATTTATAAACAGGATTGCCACTCAAATCTAGAAAAAAAAAATCCCTGTGTTTCCCCTGTATGTGTATTCAAGGTACAAGGAGAGGTGCAGATAGCATTTATGTGCTAATTATATGGAATATGATTAGATGAAGTGGAAAAAGCATGAAAAGGAAACGATTTAACATTATTTGTAATAACAGCATATTAAATGAAAGATTTTATATTTATATGCAGAAGAAAAAAAATTAGTAAAACAAAATTTATATATTCAGGGGGTGGCTATATTACCTTTCATGCTCTTTAATTGTTAATGACATAAAATTAAAGACTCAGGTAAAATAAAACATGAAACATTTTTGTTATCAATATACAAATCACTTTGTAATTATTAAACTAATAAAAGAGACACCACAAAGTAAAATTATAATTTTTATTCATTCATTTTTGCCAGTTCATTTATTTTAGCATCAATTTCAGCTATCAGTTTCATGGAGCTAATCCTTAACAAATGATATTTTTGTATGGGTTAACAGACATTTAAATTTTTTTTTCCATTTAATTGAACATATTTGAAAATATTTCTGATGTAGCATTGAATGGTAAATATGACACAACACATTTTAATGCCCATCAAAATTCAGCTTTAAATTATTGTTCTTGAACTAAACAAATGTTTGAAATCATGTTATTTTTGGACATTAAATTTGACATTTTTGTACTTGATAAATCATCTTCTCTTTCAATCCTCTAGATACAAAGTCTAATATTAATAATGACTTTTTTGAACTGATACTCAATTTTGTTCCTTCTTTTTATGTCGAGATTAATAAGTGCCAGTTTTCTCAATATCGGTTTATTATTTCCCTCCAAAGTGAGCATTACGTGGTAAATGGATTTTATGGAACTTCTCAATCAATCTCAGCAAAATCAGAATTGATATTTTCATCTCTTCAATTCATATTAAATGCAGATTTTGAGCAATGACTGTTTGAAAAAAATTCTCTAATCTACTCTGAAGAGGGTAACAATTTCTCAAGTTATAAACAAAACATTCAATAAACTCATGTGTGAATGACTAAATACCACAGCAATACATCTGCAGATTGAATTTTGCTATTTTCAACAGAAAAATGTATTCTAATCTTTCATACAGTTACAGAAGTCTCATGTAAGCTTAGTAGCTGCAATTTAGGAGTCTTATGGAAAAAGAACAACTGTCTCACAAATCAAAACTATTCTGATCTATACAGAAATAAAGGGAAGAGAGCAGAAAAGACGCGAGTATCCACACTGTGAATGGCAACACTTCATTTTTTGGAAGCAATGACTACAATATTTTTTTCTTGCAATCTTTATAGATTGGCATTTTTTAGTTAGGAAAAATAAATAAAGGTCTTAAAATTTCCTGTATTTTTCTGGCTTTTATGAAAATTTCAAATTTTCCCAGTTTTTTAAAAATAGATTCTTAAATTTTCTGTGTTTATCAAATTTTCTAGATTCTCATGGTGGCATAGCAACCCTGAGAAAACAGATATAATTTTTTGAAAAACCATTTTGATTTATGGGATTTTAATGTTTCATTTTTGATACTTTGATGAAAAAGCTTTTAAAATATTTACTAAAACTTTAAAGGAGAAAATTAATTCAAACATGTATATTGATTTTATATTAAAAAATGTTTCAACATTTATCTTTTCTAATCTATTTGGCAAGTATGAAGGGGAAGGAAGGCCCTTTTTATTAAATATCAAATAAAGAAAATCATACTTACAAATGGAACACCAAAGTCCTGAGCTGGTCTTGCCCGGAAAGTATAATGAAGAGTTTCTGGTTCTACAATTTCAAAATATACATCCTCTTTCACATAGTTGGAATCAAACAATCCTAAGAGCAATAACAGTAGAAAATAATTTTTCTACATGATCATCATACATATTTTTAAAAAACAATTAAATTATTTACTCTTTTAAGGAATTTTTTTAAGTGCATTTGTATTTGTTGATACATGCTATCATAATTTAAAGGAGTAGGATTATATTTAAAATAGTTTTTTTAATAGTAAAGTATCAATATTTTTTTAAAGAAAAATATACATATATTTTACACAGTCTGAACTCTGTTTTAATTTAAAATACCTTCATTCAGCATTGGCAATTTCATCAACTTTTGATTTTGAAATACTAGTACTCTTTAAAATTTGAAAACTCTGTTGTTTAAATAAACAATTAATGCAAATAGAAAATTTAACAACAGATTTGCAGAAAGAATTGGTCACAATTCAAAAGATAGCAATTGGAGATTAATTTACTTTTTTAGTCAATAAATATGTATCATACCAACAGGTATTTTACCAAAAATAGCACACATTTTCACGAAATACAACATCTAAATTTTTCTTAAATACCAAATTTTTTTCACATATTTTTAATAACAAGCAGAATTATCAATTAAATTATATAAAACTGGCAGCAGCAGCTAAATGAAAATAGAACTTCTACAAATTGTTATTTTTTAATCTTTAATTGCCAAACAGTTATACTGAATTATTACTGAGGTTAAAATTATGCTGAATATCCTTACATACTAATATGTACATGATATAAAAACAGTAAATTAGATATCATAAATAAACGTATGCATTTTATTTTGTCAAAAGTCTTTTCAACTTTCGGTCCTTTTTAATAGTTTTCATAAAAATGAAAGTATATAAAGCTTAAACATGATAAAATGAAAACACAAGTGCCTGATAAAATATATTCACATTTATTAATTGGAAAAATATTGACAAATATTCAGAAATAATCTACAGCCTTTAAATATGAAATTATTTTCACATTCCTTTAGTTATTGTTTTAATATATAAAATTTTACCTAAGTTTGAAAATATGCTTGACCAATGAAACATCCATATAAAGAAGTTTTTAAAATAAATTCCCTCAATACCCATTTAGTAGAATAAAATTAATAGAAAATATGAATTAATATGTATACATGTTAATTTATGCAATTACAGTTATGTTATCATATGAATTAGCGATTACATGTCACATGTGATTACAGTTATGTTATTATTTAATTTATATCATCAAAATTCTTTAGTCCCAAACTTATGTGCTCAAATGCACATAGATTAATTTATTAGATTTGAAGTAAATAAATGGCTGATCCTTTATTTTCAACTAGTGTTAATGACTGATGTTCCAGGATTTTTTCACAACCTTTGTTATATAATATCCTGGAATTATCTTTGCAGTGTAATGGGGTTTACATTGTTTTATCTGGAGATCAATTTCGGATAGTTTAAGTAGACAGCTTAACAGCCAGATCTGGCTTGTAGTTTGCTGAAAAGTCATAAACCAGGGTCAGTTACAACTGGACTACAATAGCAAAATATATGTATATATATTTTTATTGAAGTCTTTAATATGCATAAAAGTTCACCTAGGATGAGTCACACAGTTAGAAATTTCATAGTCTCTTTGTAAGGATTTTGAAAATCAGATTTTGCAGATAAAGATCAAATAATAAATATTAATGATTCTGATTGTGATAAATGTATTGAAGAAAACCCTTCAACATATATCAGAATGAATCAAGCACTTGATATTTTAAAATCCAGTGTGCAACATAGTTAAAAAAATTTTAAAAAACAACGCAAGAGGAAATGATATATAAGTGAATCTTTGAAGAATAATTGTCAAGAAGCAATGATTGCAGAATATCACCTATTATATTTGAAAAAATCCACAGATAGCCCAGAAATAAGCTTTTTATTCTTATTCTTCGATATGACACAAATATCCCAATTTAAGTATTGTTATCAAAATTTTTAAGTCCTGAAATAATCATATTAAATGGTATCAACTGTACATATTTGGATATTACATAAAAATCCAGATTTTATAACAATTAACAATCCTTTTTCTGTAACTGATATTCACAAAATAACATATTTGAATATGGAAACAATATATTAAAATTGACTAAATATTGCCACTTGTGGCTCATACTGAAATATCTGGTCAGACAGTATAGACCAAAAGGGGTTCATAGTATGAATATGCAAATATAATAATTCCATTAATAATGAGTTACAATTAGTTAATGACAATGAAGAGCTGAATGTTGCATTACAAAGAATGACATGAAAAGCATTTAGATTTCAATAATGTATTTACACATGCAGAATACTCTACATTTAAAGGAAAGTTAATTATTGTTACTAATCTGCTATTTTTGCTCAAGTAGCAGTAAATAGAGATATATTTAAAATGAATAATACATAAGTGCCAAAATATTATATGAATTCTCATATACCGAGAAATTCTAAGATTTTGAGCCTCAAGAAACAAAAAACTTTTTTATTTTGAAGAAAAAACATGTGAAATGCATATTAATATTTAAATTAATACGTCTTAAAGATTACTTATACATCTGGAAACTATCACATTTAAATATTACTAATCTATGCCAACAAGAATTAATCAACTACAACATTCTAGTTTCCATTTCAGAAAAGAATTTAAATAAAATAATTTGTAAACAAAACTGCCAATTTTCTAACTTACAAGACTGAAAAGAATATCTATAATTGACACAACAAAAATAAATCAGGAAATTCTTAAGCATTTTATGAAAAAAGCTTCAGACTTACTACCATAAAAATTCTGCTGGAAAATACTTGTCTCTTTTTCAAAGAATCTTAATATACATAAAAACTTTAAAAAATAATAAAGAGCACTCCAGTAGTCCCTTTTTCAACATTGTATGCATAGTTAGGGAAAAAAAAGTGGAATATCAATTACTTTGTAACCAGCAATAATACATAATTAAAAAATATAATCTTCTTGCATGCAAATTCCAACTATCAAATCAACAGTATTATACTTTCTAAGCATGACATGAAATTAAATTAAAAACGAAAAATTGAGCTGAAAATTAAATTTCGCGTGATTTTTAACAAAATGTTCAGTTCCAAATACTAAAATCTAACATATAGAAATATTAGGAAGAAAACTCTTCTGCTTCTTTATACCTACTGACATCCTTCAGAAATTATATTTAAAATTATCAATTACTTTATATTTCATGCATGGCAAATCATAAGCATCTTTCACCCATACCGTAAATAAACACAATATTCATGAGCACCATGATGGTTGTTAAGATGGAATGAATTGAATTAAATCTCATAAGCTGAAAGCTACCACGCCGATTATCTTTTCGGATAATAATCATTGCCTGCAATTTATTTATAAACAATTCAGCAAGCTGTGCTGTAGTTCACTCAAACATAAACTATGCATTGCCGGCAGCGTTAACCGTTTCGTACTGCTATCACGCTTTCACCGTGATTCCAAGCTTAAGGCTGATGGAATGGATAAGTTTATGACTAGCGTCTCAATCTCAACGTTTATCCCTACGGGATGGATGAGTCCATCGCAAACCGTACTTTCTTAGGTAGGGACGTTGAATCGAGAGGGGCAGCAGGGATAACGTTGTGTTTTAAATGCTGAGTTGTAGCTCAACACTTATCCCGGTTCAGCTGAATCGTTATTCGCTGAGCACGAAGGAAAGCGTCGTTATTTTAGCATGTAATTATGGATATAGTTTACCCCTCTTTGAATATCTTTAAAAAACTGACTATTTCTTATACTTGGAATTGTTGTTTTGCATTTCGTAAACGGATCATATATAATTTTTGGAAATGTATTAAATACAAAATGAATGATGAAGTAATATGGTATTGATATTTAAGTTTCCTAATATGTAAATAAAACAAATCTTTATTGATTTTTTTTGACATTATATTACTCTTGTGTTTTGTAATTTTAAGTAAATGCATGTTAAATTGTTGTAAGGATAATAAATTAAGGAATGAAATAACTTATTGAATTTAAGTAACCTGTTTTATGAGTAAAAGACTTATAACCAAAATTTAGTGACTAGGCCATCTTTATTATTTAAAAAATAAATAAATAAAACGTGTATAAATTTAGAAACATAGTTTTATAAAGTGTTAACTATAAAATCAACTTCATCTCAAAGTTTATTTCCCACTCTTATCGTAGTGTTAAAATAGATATGGCATATATTGTAATAATCATTGTAAATCAAGTCAAGCCTTTATTCAATAAAAATTTTCTTATATGGATTCTGATTTTATTAATGTTTAATTGAGATTTACTTTGCCATATTATATTGTAAATTTCTACAATTTTTGTTACTACAAGTTATTTTCCTCTTGACAAATAAAACAAATTGAGTTTTATTACTTAATGGATAAATCTTGATAAATGAGTTATAAAAACCTTGATGAACCTTTATAATGCATGAAATAAAAGTTCAATTCATGTTTTATTGATAATTTTAGTTAATTTGTAACAAATTAATTGCATTTAATTTATTACACAATTATAAATATGCTTAAAATATTTTCATTTGATGAAGTATTTTATTAGTTCAATTAGTATTACTTGACAATAACATCTGTTAACAATTTAAAGTTGCAAAAAATGGTATTTTATAACATTTTTTAACATAGAACTATTTAAATTTTCTTATGACAAGTGCAAGATTGTATTCAGTTACATAAATGTATTAAGATATAACTCATACGAATGTTTCAGAGGATATAAGTTTTTTTAATACTATTTATCTTATTTTTTTAGTTGATAAGGAATCATGTTATGTAGAATTTCATGTTTATACATGCAGTTCCCTCAGTATATTTCAAAAGATTAAAATAATAGTCTTTGTGCTAAAAAGTTGTTCAGAATACTCATAGCCTATTATTGACATTTTGAATACAGATAAGGAATCAATTTGTTTTTTAAAAATGAAATTCACTATATTTTCCAGCTAATAATAGAAACAAAAGTGATATTTAACTAATATATTATACAAATATAGAAAGCTTGAATTTCAGCATGTCACAATTTTTACATATACTTAAAAAAATTGCCATTTTTCAATTGAATAGTAAAATTTTTGCAACATAGCCAAATATAGCTGTGGAAACAATTTTGAATAATAGGAGTCAATCAATAAAGCTTTATTAAATTATTGATAATCAATTGAAATTTAGAAAGGCAAAGTAAATTTCCTTTTTGGATGACAACTGTAAATTAATGAACAGTATGCCATCAAAATATAGACTATGGAAGGCATAGAGAATTAAATGTGAAAAAAGAAAAAAAGTTTGCTAGTACAATATACTGTATAAAGGAAGGAATGCCATATTGAAAATGTTCCACATGAGCTTTGGAACCTTAATGTTCTATTTCTCATAGCATCAATATGAAAAAAGAAAAAAATTGAAAACTATTTTTCAAATTTCCATATCTTTCTGAAAACTTTTTTTTCCTCTTTAAAGAAGGTTAATGGAATTTCGCTTCATTCTATTTAATTGCAGATGCCACCAAATGGGGAAATTTATTTTATAGTCATCCTACAGTTTAATTACACACATTTTTTGAAATGTGTCGAAATGAAGTTTTGAAAATTCACATAAGAAAAATAAAAATTGGAGCAAATAAATTATAGTTCGGAAAAAATTATTTTAGCTGCTAAATTGGGCAGCAAAATAATTTTTTTCGTAATATTATTTTTTTCATGATTAGGAATATGATTATAACATCCTGAAAATTCTATAATTAAATAATAAGTTAATGTTGAAGGAAGAATAAAACTAGGAAAAAAAGTATAGTGGAATATCAAATTCTTATTGGTTTGATAGTATAATATAAACAAATGAATCAACATATGAAATAAAAATTAAAGAAAATAAATAATACTTGGCACTGTTTTGCATAATTTTTTTGACTAAACTTTAATAAATTCACATCATAACTAGGTAGTTTTTTGAGTGGTGAAAAATAAAATGTATCAATTGTTAGCTTTATACAGCTACGAGCTCGTACCCCGCACTTTGCTGCTGCCAAAAAAATAATATTAAGTGCAATCAATTAGTAATTAAGCAATGTCTAATCAAAACAGGATGATATAAAATACAAGCAAGCATTCATTTTTATATATTAGATTTGTATATTCTTTTAGAATTGTAAAACCTGGTGTTCTTTCAGAATGGTAATGAAAGAACTATTTATTGTATCTTGTGATTCGTTTAATATTCATTCAGAATTCTCAGTTTCATCTTAGAAAATGGGATAAAAATATTTTCTTTTAAATTTGATTCAAGATAGAAAATATATTTATACCATAAAATCATTAATATAGTTGAAAAGATAATTTTTTGAAAATAATGTTGCAAAAATTATTTGAACTATAATATTTTTGGAAGTTAGTGCAAAAAAAATACTATAATTTAATTACATTTAAAAAACCCCAGGATTAGTCTCCCAAAAACTTTCTTGCATAATCTGTAATAAAGTTGTTACCTATGAGAATGATTTGCATGGCATTTACATACAATATAGCTCTTGTACGTAATACAATGTACACTATATTAAACTTTTTATGTAGCATTCCTACAGAATCTATTGTGTCTCCTCGGCAAGTAATTTAGAGATTAAATTGGTAAATAGATGTTGTTGAGATCCGATTTTTTTTTTTTTTTCAAATTTTATATAATTGAACTATGCCTATAACTAACCTGTAGATGAAAACAATAAGTTGAGCAAGTTTCATAGCAGCCAGATGAATGGTTTAGGAAGGCATAACAGACATGCAGACAAACATTCATTTTTATTTATATAGATAAATTATTAATAAATGTGTTCATGGCAATACCTTATTATTCAGTGACAGAAAATCATATTTGCTGTGTTTGGGAATGAAGTAATTGTGCCATCTTGCTTTTGTAAATAATTGCAATACTTATTAATTTATCTGAATAATTTTGGTTGGTTTCATTATGAGAATCATGAAAAAATAATAATAATCAATATATTCCTTATCATGAGCAGGTTATATATAATTTGTCAAAATTTTCCCCACCTAAACCTTAAGGCTTCTCTTATTAAAATGATAGTGCAAGTTAACACATTGCTAAAGTTTTTACTACTTTGACAACAAAAGAGTGACAAAATGAAATTCTCATGTTAATCTTTATCAAATAATACACAAAGATATCCTTACAAAATATGTAATCTTGAGAAAAATAAATAATGACAATAGATAATTGAATCACAAAGAAAACAAAGCTAAATTTAGAAGAGCCTACAGAAGCAAACTGTTTTTTGAGATGCAATCTATTTAACAGACATTGATCACAAATGGTGCAAAATGTTTAATATGTAATAAAATTAAATACAATAATAAAGCAATATATATTTATTATGAAAACACGTGATCAAACATAAACAAACAAAAAAAGAGGGAAAGATATTGTTAATATTTTTTATTGTCTATTCCATTTTTTTTGCTATTCATTTCATAATATACATTCATATTTGCCCCATCAGGTGACCAGTTTGTTCAACAAGAATATTGGTTGTATGTGTTTTCAGATAAATTGTTTAGATACAAGTTTATGTCAATGAGTTTATCAAATAATTTAACATTAAAATTATGAAATTAATATAATTGTCTAACTTAAATATTCTTACTCTGTGTATGGTAATAATAAACTTTTCTCATAGAGACTGTTACACAACATCATGGCACTGTTGAAAATATAAATAACCCTTTCATCTATCTCCTAAATTAGACGTATTGTAGCTTCACTTTTTAAAATTAGTTTTATAAAATTACTCAAGTATTAAGTAGAATACTTCTTACTTGACTTTCAATAATAGGCGAAAATGATGCGATGAACTACATTATAAACTAATGAAAACAATGTGGACTTCTGGGTAGTGATGTAACTCATTATATGTAGGGAGGAAAATATAATTTAGAGATAATATTTTAATATAATTAATAATTAGAAATATAATTTAAAAAATTCAATGTAAAATGTGTTTTTTAGTGATCTTTTCGGTTATTATAGTGGAAAAACGGCAAATTTCATTTTAAAAAACTGATTCACTTTATTAGTAGTATATAAAAATATTTGTCCACTAAATTATTTGATTATTTCATTCATTGAAGCAAGTTATGTAAGGAGAGGATAAAAAAATGAGTCCGTTTTTACCCTTGTAATGTGTTAATACAAGTGCATTTTGTTATTTAGTTAAATGTTACAAACAATATTTTGGTTTATATATTATAATTATGCTAAAACTAGTTAATCTGTAGAACTTGGGCTCTAGAAAATTGGGTGAACTTGATGATAACTTAAAGATAGTGAATAGATACGTTACCGAAATTTTTAATAAATTTAAATAACCTTTTATAAAATATCTATAGCAGTTAACTTTTGATTAAATATAGCATTAAAAAACGAAATTTTTCAAAGCGGATTTTTTCTTTAATATCTTGGATGCAATTCAGTTTCTACATTGGTATATTGCACTTAATTATTAAAAAAATATAACATTGCAGTTTTATTAGAAACAAAGAACTTTGTAAAAGCAAAAAATATATTTCATCATTTGTAAAACTTATTTCAAGCTATTACACTTCAAGAGGCAGAAAAAAAACTTCAAAGAATATTATAAATATAGTATGCATATAAAAATATGTTCTTTTCTATTATAATTCTATAATTTTAGATTATTTTTTTTTCGAAATATGTGTAATAAAGTTAGATGGACATTCTAGTTATAATAAATCTGAAAAGTCAAGGAACAAAGTAAATAGAATGAAAGTAATTTGATTTAAACTTGTTTTAAATATTTACTTACTAGCTCATTTTTGTGACTCAGTTAAGAAAATGATATATTAGTTTTCATTAGGTTTACTCTGAAATCATTAAGGAATCCAAAATATGAATGGCTGATAAGTATAGACAATATATTATCAGTTAACATAGAAAACATTGTGCATGCTCAGCTATAGGTATAGGAAATTGTTTTATTCACATATAATATAAGAATGTTACAGTACTAAAGAATATAACAGGAATATTTACAGATTGATATACCCATAACACTACACTTAACTGAATGCCTGCAAAAAATTTCTTTAGTAAGTGATTAATGATTTTTAAAAAAAACCTCACTATCTGCAATTTACAAAAGTATATATGTAATTCTCATAATTTATAAGAATAACAATGAAAAACAATTATGCCTGAATATTTGACTGAGTTAGTCCAACAAACATTGACACTGCATAATAGAAGACGCCTTGGATGTAGAATATTTTACTAAACGACTTCCAAAAATCAATTAATAAAAATAGCAAATTGTTTAGCATGTAACTAAATTAAAATATTAACACAAATTTTTTTTATGTCTATTGAATTGACATATTTTGCTCTTATTTACAGTGTAAAATTTTAATGAGAGGAATTAACATTATTAAGGAGGTTTTACAATAAATAAAGACACATATTAAATGTACAAACTACATATAAAATACTAAGCAAAGTGTGTAAACTTTATTAAAAATAGAATAATGTATAATAGAAAAAAATATTACAACTGAAAAACATGGTTACCATAAATATAACTTCAGAATTAAAAATCAATGAAATAAAAAAAGCTGTAAGAAGAAATTATTTACCTAATTGAAACTATAGTATATCTTCACAGAAATTATGAGCCGCTTTTTATCGTTAAATAATGTTCAAGATTCAACTTGCCAGTACTACTCCTGATTTCGAATAATCAATTTTCGAAAACTCGGTACATTCTAAAAGAGACCCCATTAACCTATGTGTGAAATATTATGAAATTTTGCTTGAATTTTTTTCTTTTAAATAAGAATTATTCATCAGAAAAAAAAGGTCAGCTATATCTTTAGGGACTGCAGAAAATGCGAAATATAAGAAAACATTCTAAATCCAAAACATTTAACATTTAGTTTAAATTCTGAATTAACAGCAACTCTTAAATCTAATGACATTATAAAAAATACTTCTGCAGAATTCTTTCAAAAAAAAATTTTCAGTTCATTTTAACATATTGAAACAATTAGAAGTGTTAAGCTTAGGAATTATAAAAAATAGACGTACGTTGTTCTTGAAGGGTGAAGGCAAATATAACCGTTGACAGAATATTTTTTTCTGGTAATAAACATATTATATTCATACAATCATATAAAGTTAACAAAAAATACAATCATAATCTAAGAGGCACATGCTGTATTGAAATCTAATTAAATATGAAACAGAATTTATGTTAAATAATGATTCTATAAATATGATTAAATGGTATTTGTATTAAATATCTATTAAATAAGATGGAAGGTTACTGAAATATATGTTTTAAGCTAATATGTCGACACCTCCTTCGAGAAACGTACCCATCCACAACAATACAAACACACTGGGAAAAGTGTTGAGCTACAACTCAACATTTAAAAGACAACGTTATCCCTGGCCCCTCTCGATTCCACGTCCCTACCTATGAAAAGTACGGTTTATGATGGACTCGCCCATCCCGTAGGGATCACGTTGAAATTGAGACGCTAGTAAGTTTATGAGATTGGCATGTCGCATAAAGGCGCATGTGTGACAAAAATGACGCTTACTGTTGAATCTATGTCAGACTAGAGTAATCTAGCTGGTGAGTTAAGCAGGAATGTTCGAGAAAGAGAAATATAGGCGAGATAATATTTCAAGATAAAAAAAAAATTATGTATTATGTTTGAGGCTGACCCTTTGATATGAGAATTCTAACGCCATACTTACGACTAAAACAACCGGTAAAAATTTTCAGCTTTTTTTATATATTGTATATATTGCCCGGACCTTACCGAGTTTCTTTTTTATGTGAAAATTTTCCTTGCAGTGGCATTCAATAATTCAATATCAACTAAAAAATGTTATTAGGTTAATAACCAAATAAATAATTAAAAATTATGTGGATTATAAAATCTAAGGTTAATATTTTGTCAAACATGAATGATTAGATTCCT
The DNA here is from genome assembly GCA_026543055.1 of Argiope trifasciata. Classification (NCBI taxonomy): domain Eukaryota; kingdom Metazoa; phylum Arthropoda; class Arachnida; order Araneae; family Araneidae; genus Argiope; species Argiope trifasciata. The sequence goes on from JAPMOQ010023642.1 coordinate 4,669,433, forward strand.
AATTTTATAAATTACCCAAAATAAATTCTAATTACCTTTTAAAGAAGTATCAACTTCTGATCGCATCGCCTGATAATTCCTCAAATAAATTCGGAATACTGCCTTTCTGTTTCGCACTTATCTACGCAGCGCCTTGTGGAAATTAGGCTTTAAAAAAATATTAACTATTAATTGTACGGGACCGAAAAAAAATTATTGTTATTCAGAAATTATTTGTAGTATTTCAGCTTTAATTTAGTTTTTGAAGATAAAAATTTTAATATTTAGAAAAAGTGAAACTGAATTGTTTTGAGACGAGGGTTACTCACCACAGTTCTTCATAGTTTTCTAAAACATATCAATTTTGAGAGATTGTAGTAGAAATCTGTATAAAGAATTTTATAAAAGCAAATTTTTAATATTTATTTAAGAAAAATTACTTCCATTAATTTTTTTTTACTAATTTTTCTTTCATTTTCGAACATAAATTCATTTTGCGTAAATAAGAAAAGGCGTAATTAAGATATTTTATTAAAAATCGGATATTTTTTTAAATATCAGAATATAGAACCAAAATTATGATAGCAAAAAATGCATCCGGATTGTCGGATTATTTGAGGTAAAATAAATTTTATACAAATATGATAGACTTTTACATCGTATTGTTTAGTATAATTTACAATATTATTATCACAACTCTGATTAACATAGAATTTACTATAAAGTTTTTGCGATATTTTTCAACTTTTCTTCTTCCCAATTGCATCCCAAATAAACTTTAAAATTGTATAATATACGAAAAAATATACAGTGTTATTTTTTTAACATTAAAACAATTAAGACATTCTTTACATTAACCAGTAATGGATTCTGGTATTGAGCAGTATAATTTTACATATATTTGGCAAATTTGTTTCCGATTAATAGAAGATTCATGCTTATTTTTAATCTAGACATGTTTATACTTTTGTCTTTCACTTACCTTAAGATTCAAACCGGGACCGTTCTGTTGTGGCAATCGAAAACTGATGAGCATTGAAAATAAGCATGCATTACTCACCTCGCCTGCGATCGCTCTATTTGCCTTCAAATGAAGTCACAGCCAACTTACGAATCGACATTAATGCGAGTTGCTATTAAAGTAAATCAACCAGTCATCAACACTAAAAATAATCAATCTAAAAAATACTAAAACATTTAATTAGTTGAAATTATTTACAGAATTAAACACAGGATTTCTAGTAAAAACATATGTAATGGAGTTCAACACATCGCAAAGCTCGCCGAAAGAATTCCGACTTCGGTTTTAGGAATTCCAAGGGCTGAGTTCTCTATTTAGAGGTGAAAGTGTTTTTCATGACATCTTTTTCTCTGGTCGAGCAAAATATCGAAACATGATTGTCGATTTTATAACAGTATGCTTGGCTCATTAAGAATGTCGTATAATTCTACATATAATTTTGGACTGCCAATTTAATTTAATAACTTTTTTCTTTACAATTTCGAATTAAGGATGTGATTTGAAGTACAAAAGAATGTCATTTCACCCTTAAGGCCTTATCACACGGTGAAATTTCGCCAGCACTTTTCCGTTTCTCACCTCGAAAACCGGTCAAGCAAGTTTCATAATCGACAACTCTTTCGAACCAGTTCGAAAATGTTGTCGAAATATTGTTCGCAAACGAAATTTAACCAATCATGTGAAATTTTGAAGTGACGTCACACAAGGGACGTCACTTTCCTTGTCGTTTGCTGACGGAAAGTGCCTACGATATTTTGCCGTGTGATAAGGCCTTTAATCAATATTTGCCATAAGGTTAAATTGTGGAAGTTTAGTTCAAGAGTTAGAAGAATTAATAGAAGGGACATTAATACTTAATAATTTTTCCGAGACTATTTATCGCTTTTTTTGATTTTCAGAAAATCAAACATTCAATATCAAGAAAAATTAAAATAATATTCTCTGTAAAACAAAGGTTACTCAACCAAGTTCTTGACAGTTTAATTAAACGTAATAACTTTGATGTGTTCTATTTACAGGAAAAATTGGTAAAAGAATCTTTTAAGAGCTAAATTTTTATACATATTAATTATTTTTACCTCACTTCTTTTAATTTTTCTTTCATTTTCTATCATTAAATCCTTTTACTTGAACGAAGGGACGAGATGCGACATTTTATCTGCTGTAATGCTGTACAGTATAATTCTTAATATTATATAATGTAGCTTCCCTGTAGAGAAAAATGATACTCTCTTAGATGTAAATATTCACCAAACTAAGCATAACGACATTATGGGAGGAAAATTAACCCTTTTTACTATCGTTATACATTTTGGTTATTCTTTAATAAGTATCTACTATTTTTCTTTTTCTATATCCCGTTTCACTTACAACTCGCACTGAAATTTGAATCCGCGTTCCTTCGATAATTTAACCAGGACCTTAGTCACTGAAATAGTCCCTATTATATTATTACTTTCCATTCATAACATTATTTCTTTGGTGTTTTTCGATGTTATGAATTCTGAATTCGATGTTCTGATTCTTCGATGCCAATTTAGTAAGGATATTGTTAACCGCGTTTTTCTTCTTCTTTTTACTAATAGGGAGGAAGCGTCCTTAGCACAAGATACGTTAAATATAGTTAAGATATAAATTATTATATTGGTCTTCGCGATATTGTAAGGCATTTAGAATAGCGAATAATATAGTGCAGATATCGTAAAATACTTTGAGCTTATAGGGCTTGAAGAGCAAGCTTCGATACAGAAACTGTTTTTTAAAGTGTTCTGGTCTATGCAACGTTGCTTTTGATGCGCCTGCACATTTAATAGTCCTCTGAATTAAATTAATTTTTTCTTAAAATTTTCAGCTAAGAATTTAATTAGGATTAAGATTTGCTAGTGAAATAAATTATGGAAATCAGACTCAAAAGAAATTGTTTTTAAAGGTATGACTTATTAAGAAAGTTCTAGTTTTTCCCAAACTATTTACCTTTCTCAGAGAGTAATTTAGTTTATTAAGACTGAAATTTCAGCATTATGTAAAAGATGAAACATAATTCTCTATAAAATGTAGATTGGTTATCCTAATTCTGGGTAGAAAATTTTCATAAGTTCTATAAATAGTAAAACTTGAAATGAGAAATTAAGCAAATAAATATTTTTACTATATCTTGTTAGTTTTTATAAATGGAAATTCTGTTATTTTACTTTAAATAAAAAAGTAAAAATTTATTTAGGTTATTTTATTAAAAACCTAATGTTTTTTTTAAAATCCAGATGAAATAATTAAAGCCAGGATATAGTTGTGCTAGGGTTCTTGGAACATGCGATCCACTTAATTTAACATTTTACTACGATTTTAAGCTACATATACATGCTACCTGACATTAAAAAATTGACAAAGAAAAATATGACATCATTAAGCATAGAAAGTATTAACTCGGAGAGCACGATTAAAGCCAAAACATTTGTTCAGTCTTGTATACATTAACATTCAGTCATAACTGAAGCATCTCCACAAGTCTTAGAAATACAGACAGGAAAAAATATATCAAGGTCGGTTGGGCATTTCAGATAAAATATATAAAAATCATTGACAAACCACTCTATCATATTATTAAAAACAGATTTAGATGTGTTGTAATTACAATGCTGAACAAAATTGCTAAACAAAAAGTTTTGCAAGATAGTTTTCACAATATTATTTAATGTTTCTCGATATAAATTTATTAGTGCATCCCCAATTCTGTGAATTTTATTAAAAAAATATTTCATGAAAAATTTCTTCAATGATTTTTTAGGAATAAAATCTCAAATAAACTGAATAACTATGCTCAAACTAAATTGCTTGTGTCAGAATGGAGTCAACTGGTGTATTGTAAATGTCACTTGATTGCACGTCTTCTGAAGTTTCATCTATACTTGAAGTGAAGACCGACTTGCTGTTAACGAATTCTGCCAAGTGTTTACATGCTGTGCGGTCGTGCGATTGTTTGCAGCCGAATACTAAATTTACTAATGAATCAAACTCACTTTTGTTATACTTTTATATATGAACATTTCATTTAACTTTCTTACGTAGATAGAACTTTCCTTGCCCAAACAATTAATCTCTGATAGCATGATTACGATTTTAATTTACCTGCATAATTTCTTCAAATTTATTTGTTCAAGAAATTCGTTTTTTTAATCGATGAAAATTATTTTAGGTAAGAAAATTTTGATTTATTCTAGAGCACGTTCATGTATAATATAGTATAAACTAGAGCTTCATTTTTCTTCAGTTTAAAATAAAATTGTTCACTGCTATTTCGAATGGGTGGAATTTCTGCTTTGTTTATTTAGAAAAATATAGAACCTCCGCAGATAGATTTATAGTATACTACTGTGTGAAATGGAATCGCGAGAATCTCTACATTCCATCTTAGAATACTTTGAAAAATATTAAATTTATTGTTCTCATTTCAGTAACTTTCAATATTTGGATAAAAAAAGAATCCATTTCAATAAAAATATTAAGACAATGTAAAATTAAAATACTAATAAAACGATTAAGTTAATTAAAAGTGTTACATATGTAGCCTTGAAATTTTATTAATAAATGTTACATAAGTAACCTGGCAATTTTACTAATAATAGGAAAATCCCTTCTCTGCTTCGCAAACTGTAAATCTCTGTTTTTGGAAAAACGTTTTGAATTTACAATAAATGTACATAAAACTGAACCGATCAAAAGTGAGCTAAAATAGCATGAAATAACCCTACTTTATAAATGCAGGTTTTTGTGCAATAAAGAATACTATTTTATATTTCTTTGCATTTTTTATATTTTTATTTACTGTACTATATCTGCATATCTATTATAAGTGTAATTAAGGCTGTGGCGGTTCGTTCATTAGAGCTGCAGAACTGCAGAACCTCCTGAAATTATTTTTGGAATTGCCTTTTTAATTTACTAAATTTTCCACTCTAAGAGTTCAATGATCCGTGCTTACTTGATCTCTCCGAGAGTCCGATGAATGATGAAAAAAGGAAAAGTTAAAAAAAGGAAGAGAAAATAGAAAATAAATTAATGAGTAAGAGAAATGCAGGTCGCAGTTAGTTTTCTGTCAGACCATTATACTCTCATGTCCATAAATTAAGGATAGTTCAGAGTCACGTGGAAATCGAACTCTAACGTACACATATTATCCTTAAAATGATTACACACATCTTCAACAATCATATGCAAATTGTAGGACATCTCCAGATGACACAGACAGTACGTCACAATGACAAGAGTGCAAAAGACTGATGTATAAGGAATACAGGCAAAGAAGTAAAATTATTCGCAAGTGCCTTATAAGCCATTCAGTGTAATAACCGCATAATTATGACATAAAAGTCGCATTTGGATGATTTTTTACGTAGTAGAATCATTGGCCGTCTGGAATGTGTGGGTACCCAGCTGGAAGTATCCAAGGAACTTGGAATCGCCCAGAGTGTCATCTCCAGGCTTTGGTAATAATTCCAAGATAATGATAATGTGAGTAGATGTTTCAGCATAGGTCGTCTCCGAGTTACAACGCCGAATGTGGATCGGTATTTGGCAGTTACTGCCAAAAGAAACAGACTTAGCACATCATCAGACCTGTCTCTTCAGCTCTCTTCAGCCATTGGTATGACAGTTTCAAGGCAGATCATGTACAGACGCTTAAGGCAAATTGATCTATATGCTGGTAGGCTTATCAGATGTGTTCCACTTACTTCAACACTCTGTAACCTGTGGTTAGCGTGGAGTTGAGAGCATGAATTTTGGACACTGCAACAGTAGGCTTGTGTGATGTTTTCCGACGAGTTCAGGCTTAGCGTGCAGTCTGATTCTCGCCGGACTTTCATATGGAGGGTGTCAAGCATCTGTTACCACCAAGAGAACATCAATGAGTGGCACCGTTATGGTGGTGCATGATTTACCGTTTGGGTCGGAATTACTCTAGGTTCCAGAACTAACCTGTATGCTCAAATTGGAACTCTGACAGACCAAGTCTATCGAGATGTCATTCTGGAAAAATATGTATGTTTATTTGTTTCGGGGCGTCATGAGCGCAGAATTCATGTTCATGGATGACAGCGCCCATCCTTACAGTGTAAACATCATAAACGAATGCTTTCGATCGGAGAATATCACTCAATATGGACTGGACTGTATTATCACCCGACTTGAATCCAGTAGAGCATGTATGGGACATGCTTGACAGACGAGTTGCAGCCTATAAACCACCCCCTACATGTCTACCTGAACTTTGGAGAGCATTGCTTGATGAGTGGTGTAATATTCCCCAAGACCAGATTGATAATTTGGTACTCAGTATTATATCGTCAGAGAGACATACAATCACACGATGTATTAACCATCATACCAACCACGGTTTTCGTCATTTTTTTTTTTTTTTTTTTTTGTAATTTGCTGTCGAGAGCAAAAAAATGGCAATTTTTACTAATGATATCTAACATATAGCATTTTTTTTGCTTTTTTCCCCTTTTGTTTAATATATAAGCTTTACAAATAAGTTACATTTGTTTTACTTCTGACTCTTTCTTTTTCTGAACTTGCATTTTCCTTAATTTATGGGCATGAGTGTAGTCTACTACCTACATTAAATTAAAGAAAAAATGTTTCCTCCTTTTAAATGTAAGGTCGTCAAAGCTGCAATTTCACTAGATCCGTTTTGAAGCGAGGATAAATAATAATTGAAGCGAGGGTAAATAATGATTTTTTTTGTATATTTGTTTGTTTTCACTCTCATCCAAAATTTGTCTTCGTTCTCTTGGGGCCTTTCTTTCCTTTTTTTTCGCCAGATTGATTGTTTAGAAAATTCCGTTTCGTTTCTGATTACCTCAATGAGAAAAAGATTTTGATTTATCGAATATTCATTTTCTGTTATTAGAAGTTGCGCTTCGAATTATTTTATGTAAAAAATGAATAAATGTTGAAGATTTCCTAATTGTTTTTCCCCGCGTGAAAAGGTGAGTAAAAAAATACGTTACTGTATGTTGGATTTTAACATTGTTGAAAGCCTCCAAGCAGGAATGAGCAATGAAAGTTTCACAGACAAAAGTACTCTAAATATTGTTGGTTATATAATTATAACATAACAAAGGCATTATTTTGTTTCCCAAGTTTTATTATGCTGGACATGGTACATAGACAATTGATGGTACGAATAATTTATAACAAATTCTTGAAAAAATAAGGTTGAAAATTCTAAAAAATCATTTAAAGAATACAATGAATACATGAGATGTTCGGAAAGAACAAATGTTGTGTTCGGTTTCGAAATTTAAAAATTTAGGCTTTTAATGGGTTAAGTAGCATTTTTTAAAATGCGATTTCTTAATAAATATTTTTACAGAATGGCTGATTTCGAAATGACGAGTCATTATTGAATAAAGATAAGCATGTTTTAGACATTACTGAATTTTTAAAACAATAAAATAATGCGTCTACTTTTTTCTATAAACATTTTTATCATAAAAACGCAGTTGCTTTTGTTCAGAATAAAGAAATTGGTAATTTTTAAATTTTTAATAATGTAATGAGTACTAAATGAATTCTAATGTAATCAGTAATTTTTAAAGTACTTAGTTTTTTATATTAACTTATCTAGTTTCCGGTTTCCTGAAAATATATGGATATTAAATAAAGAGCAGTTAAACTTCTTACCAAGGTATAAAATATTATATGCTCATGAAGATTCTTAGAATTAAAAAAGTCACATTCATGCCTATTATTAAAGAACATAATCGGGTTTTTCATCTAATATAACGATAATTTTTGATAACTGAAGTCCACACGATTCATAAAAACCAAACTAAAGATATGTATTTTTTGATTTTTGATGTTAGTTAACTGATTACTGTATAAAAACAAAATTCTAACGATTAACTGAATTTCAGATCGAGTAAAACTGTTATTTCCGAAGTATTATTGAAATAAGACACCAATTGTATCATGAAAAGGTGCTTTCATATTTTTCTGACAGAGAGGAATGCGGACCCATATCATCAACTAATACTGGCTCTTATTTGTTTAAATAAAGATAATTTGAACAATAAAAGATATTTACTTGAATTGTCACTTCAAAGTGCTTAAAAATTGCATCATATAATAGCATTAAAAACATTAAGAACGCTATTTGCTATGGACAGAATTAATAGAATTCATTGGCTACCTTTCATTTTAGCTATGTTTTTATCATTCAGAATTATATGTTCAACAAGTGTATGCTTTCCTCAATAGCTGTAAAATAATAGTCAATTTTGGTGAAAAATATTGGCGCAATTTGCAGTGTTTTTGTTATGTACAAGATATACAGCAAATTTTTTAGTTAATACAGGATTGCTCTTCCTTTAAAAGCAAAGAACATTTCCATAACAAATTATAGACGTGAGATCAACATTTTTTTTAAATGTAAAACATTTTCTCTTTTTTAACCTTTAATCAGTAGAAAATTTATATACGTTACATATGCTATACCTAAAAGACGTCTCTTTTTTTAAGGCCAGATTTTCCGAGTGAGTAAATGTCAAATCTATTAAATATGCTATTTAAAGGAATCTGTAAAAAGTCCCATATCTTAAATAACCTAGACAATGGCATTGTTCCCAAAAGGCTTTGGTTCCTTCTGTGGCATCTTTTAATTTCACATATTTTTTTAAATGTCTTGATATAAAAAAAGTATTAAATTTTTTTTTTCATTCCTTCAAATTATATTATTTTTTAAGAAAAGAAAGAGAAATGTCTCAACTAATCATATAAAAGGCAAAATCTACAGTCTTTTCTTTTTTAAAACGTAGTCACCAAATCATATATATTTTAAACTTTTAACAGATGCAATGCTTATTTAATAAAATGAATACATCAAACTTGATCGAGGGACTATACTTCGAATTTTAAAGGTTGTCTCTACAGATACTTTTTAGTGAAATTTTGATTTTTAATTGAAGTTTGTCGAAGTGTTATTTTCCTGTACTTACATATCTACTGTTGATGCACGAATTCAATAAGAAAGTTTACTGAAATTTTTTCAGTATCAAAAAACAAAGCATTAGAAAGAGTTCAAATTGGAATTGAGTTATTTCATCCTATTAAAAAGGATTCAATCATTTAAGTAAATGCTGTGCCTACAGAGTTAATTATTAAAAATAACAGTGACAAGATGATGCTTATTTAGAATATCTATAGATTCTTTCTGAAACACACAACATTCAAAATGTATTTAAATGTTGTTTTTTTTAAGTCCCAAAAAACTCCTATAACACCATCCACAGTCATACCGAATTAAAAAAAAATTAAATAAAGCGTACCTGGTTGTATTGGGCTAAGAAAAAAGTTTTTCATATTTTATTAATAAATAAAATTATTGTCATACATCTATGTTGATTCTTGGTTGTTGGTTTGAAAAATAGCAAATGGTTAAGGATTAACATATGTTTTGTTTTTATTTTGTTTCAATTCAGAATTTTGGATTCCTCGGTATTAACAATATTATTTAATATTGCATTAAATAGTTTGCAATATTCTGGTGCTATTGTATTTAATTAATTATTAAATTTTTTCTGTATATGATTTTTTCCAGGTCATCATTTCTCCTCATACACTTATTATAAAATTATCTTTTTTATTGAATATGACAAAATTTTAAAAGGTTGCAAAATGACTTCTTCAATGCTAAATGAAAATTTCAAACTTTTAGTTCCGTCTCAGCTTCTATCATTTGATAAGAAAAACATTCAAGATGAAAAGAATTTTATACTTAGTGTTAAGGAAGTCAAAAAAGGTATTTAAATATGTAATGTTTAAGTTAATTTGAAATACATTTATTAAAGAAAATATAACTGTAAATTATCAAAGAAAATTTCAAAGTATTCTAAAAAGAATCCTTCAGCTTTAATGTTTATGGATGAATTATCTTAAGAATATATACTAGCCACCTCCTCCTGTTTCAGTTTACATTTAAACGATACTATCAAGGTTACTGAAAACTCAGTTTTCTGTTCTCATTGATGATATAGAGAAGTGGCAGCATCACAAATAATGCAAGAATAAATCACATATGCCTGAACCATGCAACAACCTTAGGTGTCGCTTTGGACTCAGGTCTCTCATTTGTGCCCACTTTAAATATACATCGAAGAAATTCAAGTCTATAAAGTCGCCCCCTATGCTCTAATCAACCCTAATTTCAAATTCTCAATAAACAACAAACATTCAATTTACAATTAGATCCCAATGGTGAAGGTTACTTACAATGGATCGATCTTTAGAACTGCTGTCAAAAGCCATATAAATAAATCGGAATCACCCCAAAATGTTATGCTGAGGCAAATATTCAATTTTTTTTTGATATGCGATAAATGCAAAAAATAGAAAAGGCTTCAAAACTTCGACAATCTTAAATTATCTCTGAAATCAGAAACATTCTTTTTTTTTAATACTCAGTAAAAATTTAATATTAGATTGATTTCACTTTTCAATCCAAATAATAAAATAAAGTGAAATCTCATACTCTACATTTTCGAATTATTAAGATCTAAAATAGAGAATATGAAGAGAAAAATGAATTTTTTTAAAAAAAGTCATGTATATGAAGCAGTAAGTCTGTAGCGCTGTTATCTAGAACTCTATAAGATCGGTTATTTATATGGATTCTTTTTCCGGAATGATAATTGTAGATTATATTTGAAATTAAAATAAGCGAAACTATATCAAGTCGCCATATTTTTATTTCATCAAACAAGCTACTAATGTTGCCATTTTTTAAAAGGACAGAAACAAAGATGATAAAATGGAAATGTAGTTGCTACATTATTCATTCCCCAATAACAATGGAGTTACGATACACTTTACAACATACAATTTATACAAATGTGATATATATATATATATATATATATATATATACACACACACACACACACACACACACACACACACACACACACACACAAATGAAATTACAATAATGAATAGCACGTACTTAATCTCAGTAACGAGCTGGAAATCTTACATGTCTACCAGAGCGTGTAATTTTTTCCGTTTGAACATTTTTGTTTAACAGATCTGATAGTTGTTTTTCAGTTTCGGGATCTGCTGTCGTCATTGTTTCGTTAGGCAGTGTTTGGTCATGACCTGATTCCAGAAGGAGAATGTCTGTTAACAGATATGCCGGTTTTAATCTATCAATGGATACATTTGTATCCTTTCGCTTAATTTTAACAGTGAAATATTTATCGTGTCTTTTCACAATTAGAAAAGGTCCATCATATGGTGGTTCCAAATGTTTCTAAATTCTGTCAACGCTTATGAAGACATGTGTAGTATGGCCCAAGTCTTTGTGAATGAAAACAGATTTAGAAGATTTTCGACGAGATTCTAATGGTTTTAACTATTCCAACTGTTTCTGTTTTGCAAACGAATCGATATCTCAGGTATTTTTAGGTTTTCAAAAAAACCTCTCCAGGCTGTCCATAAATCATTTGGGCAGTGGTGTAATTTGTGTCTCCTCTCACAGCTGCTCTTAGTTTCAACACTACTATAGGTAAAATTTGAGTCCATTTAATGGAATTATGCTCTCTGATTGCGGCTTTTAAGGTTCGATGGATCCTTTCAATTTTCCTACTGCATTGTGGATGGTAAGCTGTAGTTGCACTTTTATGAAAACCACATATAATGCCGATATTTGTAAAAAGTTCAGACCTAAATTGACTTCCTTCATCGACGATAACACGATAAGGCATTCCGAAACGTGAAATCCAATGATTATAAAATTCTCTGGCCACTGTTTCGGCAGTCACATTTGCTAAAGGTATAACTTCTATCCAACAAATGAATTGGTCGATGCAAGTAAGGAGGTACGTTATACTCTAAGAAGTAGGTAAAGGAGCTATGATGTCAATATGAATAATAGAAATTTTGGCAATTTGCGAATGAGTATGCCTGTTAATTTTATTCTTTTGGCAGTGGATACAGGCCTTTGCTCATTGGATGATTTCTTTTTGAATATTGAAATGATGAATATAAATCTGAAGATATTTGCTTAACTGTAGATTTCACATTAGGGTGTGTTAAGCCAGGAATTGTGTGAAAAGCTTGCATTCGAAATTTTTGAAGTATAAATAGACGAATATTTGTAGTTGAAACATCGCACCAAAGTCATTTTCCTGAATCTAGGGGATATGGTTTAAAAATCAAAGATGGTTTCGAGCGTAGCTCGATAAGGTCTTGATTATCAATTTGTGATTCTGTAATTTTATCATAATTTATTTCAGATATAGCTTCTATCCTGGATAAAGAATCTGCGACTATATTTTCTTTTCCACTTATGTGGCGAATAACCGTTGAAAATTCAGATATGTATTGTAAATGACGTAACTGTATAGAAGAAGTTTTTTTTTTTTTAAATTTTTTTTGTTGTTATTGTTGGAAAGCAAATGTCAAAGGTTTTTGATCGGTATAAATAATAAACTGTCTTCCTTCAAGAATATGCTTAAATTGCTTGATTGAAAGGTATATTCCTAACAGTTCCCTGTCGTAGGTACTATATCCTTTCTGAGTAGTAGATAACTTCTTAGAAAAGAAGGTTAAGGGTTTCCAACCCCCCTCCTTCAAATTGTTGCAGCACAGATCCAATAGCGAAATCTGAAGCATCACTGAAGAGAGCTAATGTTGTGTCAGGATTTGGAAAATTTAATAATGTAGCATTCGCCAGTTTGTGCAATGTAAAAATATATTTTTCTTTTGCTTCATTGGTCCACGGAATTTTACGTCTATCCTTTTTATTGGAATCCTTTTAAAACTCATGAAGAATAGCTTGGTTTTTGGCAGCATCTTTGATGTATAGTCTATAAAAATTCCCCAAGGAATGTACGCAATTCATGAATAGTTTCCTGTAATCTATAATTTAAGATGGAAAGTCGATTTTTTGAGCGAAGCAATTAGAATTTTTAGGATACTAATTACTTCGAAAGGCTCTCAAACCTTACTGAAAGTTAATGCCAAGATTTATACGCAGTCCATATTTATTTAAATGCCAGAAAATTATGTTTAGGTGCTCAGAATTTTCATCTTCTGTCGGGAAAGCTATTAAAATGTCATCTAAGTAGGGAAAAACGAAGTCTATCCAAAAAATACTTTATTGATAAAACGTTGAAATGTAGATGGGGCGTTTCTTAAACCGAAGCTCATGACAATAAATTCAAATAAGCCGAATGGCATTATGATAGCTATTTTTTCTTTGTTTTCTTTCGCTGTTGGGATTTGAAAATACACCTTAAATAGATCAATTTTTGAGAATATTTGTTTGGTTTTTAGGATATGATGGAAGTCCTTGATTCTTGGATTAGGATAACGATCGGGAATCGTTTGTGCGTTTAAGCGCCTGTATTCCCTGCATGATCGTACACTTCAATCCTTTTTTCTAACTAAATGGAGTGGATTGGCCCTCGGAGATTTTGGAGGTCTAATTATATCATCTAGCATAAATATGAACTCTTGTTTGGCTAATTTTAATTTATTTATATCTAACTGGCAAGCCTTTGAAAATACAGGTGGACTTTTTGTAGCTATATGATGTTTTACGTTATGTTTCGAGTTAGAAATTAACAGATTAGGTTTAGTTAAATTCGGATATTGTTAAAGCAATTTCGCATACTGAAAATTTTTACTAGTTGTGCTTATGCTATCGGCACTTGTTATGCATGTAATAAGCTTCAAATCGATAAATTTGCAACACCATGTATTAGTTTTTTGCTGTGCATATCAATAATTATTTTAAATTTTGTTAAAAAATCTGCGCTTAAGATCGCATGATCCACTTTAGCGATTACGAAAGGAAAGGAAACTGTAATGCTCGACGAAGGCCTAAATCCAAAGTTAAAATTTTGAAACTAAACGTGGGTATTATTGTTCCATTTGCAGCATACAATTTAAAATAATTATATACTTTATGGTTTGATGTGGCAGGGATAATGGAAAGATTTGCACTACTGTCTACAAGAAAACGTAGACCGGTTTTTTTTTTGATATCAAATAAACGGTAATTGTGGTAATCTTCAAATTTCTTCGCAGCAGAATCTGCCGTTGAAACTACTGCTGCGCGGAGTTTTCCAGCTCTTTCCAGTTGCATGGATTCTTGCATTTATTTGGTGAACATTTATCGCCAAACTTTAAATGAAAATAGTACAATGGTCAATTAGGATTGTATCTCTTTCTTGACGGCTACGACTCCTATCTCGACGAAAGCCAGATTTGTGAAATTTATTTTTTGTCTGTCTGTGAGCCTTTAGTTCTGAAATTTGTATTTCGAGGTTAAATATTTTATCCAACATCTCATCATAGAATCATTTTTCTCATCATAGAACTCTCAGTACCAGCAGAAAGAATTTCTGTCGATGAGCTCATTTCAAATATTTTATCTGCCATAATTTGAACTGCCATACATTTTTTAAATCTTCATTACTTACAACCAAAATATTTTTAATTGATTCTGGCAGTTTGCCAAACCACAAAGTACGCAAAACTTCATCTGATATGTTTGTTTCGCCAAGCGATTCCATTTTCTCAACAGTTGGCTAGGTTTCATATAACCAAGATAAATTCCTATTAGCAGTTGTTATAGTTTTTTCCTCTCTTTCTTTAAAAGTATTGAGCTATCTTTCTTTTACAGCTCCATACTTATTATTCCGGTCTCTCTGTATTATATTCCATATATTTTCAACTACTTTCGGTTATAATTGTGCTACAAGGTAGTTAAATTTAGTTTGATCTTTGGTGATATTTGCAATTGAGAATTGTGCTTCTACTTGAAAAAAAAATTTTTTTTCTGCTTTCTCTTCCCAAAATGGAGAAATTTTTACTCTTACCTTGTTCACTTCGTATCCATCATTTGCCCTATTTGAAATCGAAGCGTCGCCTATAGCTATAACTGCTTCAGAAAAAAGTATTATTCACAGTTCCAGAATTTTCGTCATCAGGTAGTTAAATTGTAGCGCTGTTATGTAGAATTCATTAAGATCGGTTATTAACATGGATTATATTTCCAGAATGATAATTGCAGATTATATTTGAAATTAAAATAAGCGAAATTATATCAAGTCACCGTATTTTTATAACATCAAACAAGCTGCTAATGTTGCCATTTTTTAAAAGGACAACCTACAAAAAACAAAGATAATAAAATAGAAATATAGCTGCTAAAAGTCATTGTTATTAATCAGTTCGAGGAAGAAAGAGTAGAATGGGTGCGATTGCATCCTCTCTACTCTGTTAATTAGATTACTTTTTTAAAACTTAGTTTAAAAATGGTTGTAACCATTTTAGTCTTATTAAATCTCTTCTAATTTAAATGAATCCTCCAGGTATTCTGACATTATTGATAAATTATTAATTATCAATATTAATTCATTTCGGTCTTTCTTTCTCTTCTTTGAAGAAACTGTATGGTAAAATGTTGAAAAACTGTAACAATTTAAGAACTCCAAAGTAAATTTATTTCAGCTTTGTAATAGATAATTTTGAATCCCATTCAATATTTTAAATTAATATTTGAAAACATTTCGGATATATTCAAGAAAGTGCAATTTGAGGGGTATTAATATGCATTTATTATTAATAATATTAAGTCAAGTGGCATTAAGTTTTTCTGTAATCGGAATCAGAAAACATATTAAGAGAACCCGAGTTTAAATTTTTTAGTCGACATAAGTGATAAATTAGAACTACAAAAGTGAGTTAGGAAAAATGATAATAGAGGGTTTCAGTGATTCTGCATTTTAAAAATACTACCGTCATTTAAAAACTTTACTTCCCCCTCCCCAAATTATTCTCTTTGGGAAAACTGATGACAATAGTTGTAAAGGAATTTAAGAATTCTTATTTTGAATGATACTTTTCAGCTATCCAGAATGGCCTGTTGACTTCTAGATGCTCAGTTTACTTATTTTCATGCACTTCATGTAAATTTCTAAACAATCGGGTACTGTTTAAAATGTATATCTTTTTGTTTCAGTTTGTTGGCGACATGGGAAATTACGGATAAGTTTTTAAAGCTTATTACATTGCAGAAAAAAAATCACATCGATGCATTTTTGCATTTTTTAAAATTAAGTAGGAAGGAATGTCATATGGATGTATATGCAAATTTTGGGTACACTCATGAGTTTAATATCTTGCATAAAACATTGACTCCAAGTATTAAAGCTATAATACTTCGGACATTTTAACAATTATTCGAAAATATAAGGATAAAAATTTTAGTGTTAAAACAGCATATTAATTTTACAGATATTAAACTTTCATTTATATGTCTAAGAAATATTTAAAATTTGAATGAGATACGCTGCAGCACACAGTTTCATAGTATATTTTTATTTTTAAACTACATTGTTTTAATTTCCCGTTCCGTCTATAGATGACGCTACGACCGAAAGTCAATTCTGTGTGTACCAACCATCCACGAGAGTACACATTCATATAGATATCTATAATTCAGTCTACCTTTATTGATGATAATTAAAAGACAGAAACCTGTAATCTGCAAGACAATGAAAATAGTTATCATTGCATTCAATTAAAAAAAATTCGCAAATAATATATTTTTCATTGAAATTATTTTAGTTTAAAGTGATAATTTTCGTTTTCTTTTTATGAGTGACTGATTCATTTGACATTCAAAAAAACTTAAAGAGGTAAAAAAATGTCATTTCTATCATATAGAAATAATTTTAAGAGAGAATAAATCATTGCCTTTGAATTTCACGAATTTTCAGTCTAGACCACAATTCATAAAATTTCATTAATTTAACTCATTATGATATATTTGTGACTGAAAACACTTATGTCATTCATTATTTTCAAGATTACCTGTGATATTTTACATAATCAAAGAAAGAAATAAAAATTTCATTTGTGTGAGCAATGATGATTTGTGCAAATGCCTAAAAAATTTAAATTACAAGTAATTTCCTAAATACAAATAATATAACTAGAATTTTAAGCATCTAAGAGTATAATTTTTTTTGTTGTGTTAGAAAAAGTAGTATATTGATACAAGAAATAAGTCTTAGAAATACTTGAAGGAAATTTTATATAATTTTGAAAGGGAATTAAAATAAAATGTAAATTTTTAAAGCAGTAAGAAAGATTCAATTGAGCTTTTTATAAAATTAATTTAAGATAATTAGAGTATTTCAGATTAGTGATGACAGATTTTCAACTTGTCAGCTGCCATCGGCCATTGGCGATAACATACAGATTAGACAATATAAAACCCAAGTAAAAAAAAAAATGTATATCTCTAAGTAAAAAGTTTATTTACTATGCAGGAAATAAATATTATAAAGTGGAAAAAAACATTGGTGGGGGTGGGATGCCATATTATTATCGTACTCGATTGTTAAAATTATTTTGAACTGCTCCTGCATATTTTAAATCATGAGGGACAGTGCATCTATACTTTAATATTACCAAATATTCTCAATAACACTCGATAATTATTGTACACAACTGATTTTGCTGAGCTTAATTTTTTTATTAAAGTAATTTTTCTTCACTTGATTTAGTTATGCACAAAAATAAGAGTGTTACATAAAATTCTAATCATTAAATGAAATCTCCATTCACCTTTTTTTCTAACTTTCAGCCATTTTTAGTATTTTTTTAAAGACTCCATTTAAATCCATTTTTTTCTAAGAAGCATATTTGCTAGTTCCATTTGTTATACAGAAATCGTAACTTTCATTATTCGTTGAGGAATTTTGTGGAGAAGTAGAAAAATAAGTTAACACGTTGACTGCCAACTACGAGATAACTCGTAGACTGCGTTCTTTTCTAGGACCAAACCATCTTTGTTATTAGATGACACCTTCTCTACTACAGTTAAAAGATAATCTAATTCGATATATGGGCCTGATATCAAGCGAGGGTAGTGGCAGTGAACGTGTTAACACTAGTAATAAAGTGAAAGAAAAAAAGTGAGTTATTAAAAAGGATAATATATGTCTTAAATGATTCGACATTTTGAAATTCCACCGCGATTTTGAAAACTGATAATTATTGCTTTTTTCCTCCTTTATTATCCTATTTGCGAAAATGGAATGACATTAGTTGTAAAGCAATTCATGTTTAGTTTAGTTATATTAACGTCCCGTTTTAAAGCAAAACGAGGGCTATTTTGGGACGGACCTCGTAATTTTGAACCATGGTCAAATGACGAGGACGACACCTGAAGTGGCACCCCCCTCTCCACACCACACCAGCGGGAGGACTTTGGCCTGACAGATTTAACGTGCAAGAGACCCCCTCACACGACGGTTCTTCGGTAGAATCGAGTCTCAAACCTGAAACCCTCCTGCTTCGAAGACTTTACCACCAGGCCACCGCGGCTCATAAAAATGATAAATTTAAGCCAAAGGTTAATATTTCGTAGCAATTATACGCCAAAGGCCATGGAAGGCGTTCTCTGGTTTTGAAAAAGTGGAAGTGAAAGACCATTTTAGCAGAAAAACAGGTGACCCTGGGTGATAGGCCTGCCCTTCCTTTTTTAGAAAAAGATAAACCGTTTTGGAAAGAGGAAAGTCTAAATTACAAGAAATAAGAATAAAAATATTCGCCAATCTGGTCGATAATCAGTGTTTTTATAGTAGTCGGATACCTTAAGTGTATTTATACCCTTCCCCATCCCATCTGGTTTAGCTTTGTTATATTAACGTCCCGTTTAAAGCTACACGAGGGCTATTTTGGGACGGACCTCGTCATTTCGGCCCAAGATCAGATGACAAGGACAACACTTGAACTGGCACCCCTCTCTCCACACCAGCGGGAGGACGCTTGGCCCGACAGATTTACCATGCAAGAGACCCTCTCACACGACGGATCTTCGGTGGAATCGGGTCTCGAACCTGAAACCCTCCGGTTCCGAAGCCGAGACCTTACCACCAAGCCACCGCGGCCCGTAAAGCAATTCAAGAATTCTTATTTTGAATGATAATTTTCAGCTATCCAGAATGGCCTGTTGACTTCTAGAAGCTCAGTTTACTTATTTCCATGAACATGTAAATTTCTAAGTAATCGAGTACTGCTTAAAATTTAGGACTTTTTGTTTCAGTTCGTTGATGACACGATAAATTAAGGATTAGTTTTTAAAGCTTATCATCACTGTCAGGGTCACTAAATTTTAAATTTATGTTTATTTAAATTCATTCT